>QZML01012091.1:60159-72153 GCA_016801275.1 Hystrix brachyura
ACACTTTCGGTTTCTCACACCAGAGAAACAATACAGTATTTAAACCTGTGTGTCCAGTTTATTTCACTTAAGAGTATGGTCTCAAAATGCATCCATTTACCTAGAAATAGCTCAAGCTTGTCATTCTTTTTGGCAGAATAGTACTCCATTGTATAAAAAAACATATTTTCTTTATCCATCCATTCACATGTTTATATGAACGTGTTTGTTATATTCTTTCCTGATGGCTTGATAGTGATATCAAAATAAATATAGACTGTGTTAGTCAGCCTCCTATTACTATAACAAATACCAGAGATAAATCAACTTACAGAGAGAAAAGGATTATTTTAGTTCACAGTTTTGATAGTTTCAGTCTATTTTTTTTCCTTTTGTTTGTGTGTGTGTGTGTTTGTGTGTGTGTGTGCACGCGCACGTGTCCTTTTGTTTGTGTGTGTGTGTGTTTGTGTGTGTGTGTGCACGCGCACGTGCCTTGTGCTTGTGAGGCAAGCAGTCCAACCACTGAACTAAATCCCCAGCCCCTCAGTCTGTGTTTAAGTAGACCATTTGTTACCAGTCCTCTGTTGGTGGAAAGCATGTTATGGCTGAATTATATGGCACAGCAAATCCTTTCACTTCATGGCTGGAAGTGAAAGAGAGAAGAGGAGAAAGTGACCAGGGTATTATGATCAACAAGGTAGGGCCTTCAATGACTGGGAGAACTTCCATAAAGCTTGTGATGGTTAAGATTCATTGACAGCTTTTATTGGCTTAGGAGATGACTAGAGCATTAGTAAAGTACAGTCGGGTGAGTCTGTGTGAGTCATTGAGGCATGACCCTCATGCCTCACTGAGGGTCTGACCCTTTCTTCTCCAACTTTGTTCCTCTGCTCTGCTTCCTACCTGCAATTCATTTAAATAGATTTGCTCTCCTATGTCCATCTGCCATTATTATGGTTTAAATATAAAATGTCTCTCAAAATGCTCATGTGCTTAGTATTGGGGCTTTTGGAAGGTGATTACATCATGAGGGTGCTATACTCATCTGTGTATTTATTCGCTGATGTATTCAATAGCTGAGTGTGCTGTTAGGAAGGGGGCTCTAGTTAGATGTAGGTCACTTGAAGGTGGGACCTGCAAGTATGCATCTCTTTCTCTGGCTTTTCCATTTTCTCTCTGATTTGTGGTAACCATGATGTGAGAATATTTCATCTGCCATGCCCCTCTGCCGCACCTTTTCTGCTGTGGAACTAGCTGAATATGCTTAAAACCCTCTAAAAAGCATTAGTGCAAACAAATTCTCCTTTAAGTTGTTGTTGTGTATTTTGTCCCAGCAACAAAAAACTAAGACAGATTTTGGAATCAGAAAAGTTGGGTCATTGTCATAACTATACATAACCATGAGGTTTAGAAGCCTTTAGAAATGGTTTGTGGGAAGTGTTTGGGGAAATTTGGAGATGCCAACCAGAAAAACCCTGTAATGTTGTAAGCCAAGCTTGAGGGGAGATTCTGGTCAGAACTGATAGGAATGCTGATAGTAATGGAGGCAGGAAAGACTAGACTCAGGAGATTTCAGTTGCAAACAAGAACCCTATTAGCAATTGAACTCAAAGCCATGTGAGTTATGTTCTGACAGAGAAATCTTCTACATTCTGATCACACACTGAGAATTTAGATTACTATTAAGGGTGGAAGACTAATCAGGCAGAGGAAATTTCTAGGCAGCCCAATATTCAGGTTGTATCATAGGGACTGCTTCTTCTTTTGGCCATATATATTATAAGAATCAGGAGCAAAATCAAAGGTGACCCCCCCAAATTTAAAGACCCAATCCAAAAATAGGCTTCTGAAGTGAATAGATGCTTCTCAGATGAAGAAATGCAAACAACAAATAAATGTGTGAAAAATGTTTGACATCATTGGTCATTTTACAAATGCAAATTAAAACAACCCTGGGATTACATCTCACTCCAGAAAAAAATAGCTACTATCAAGAAATCAACCTATAATAGATGGTAAGGCTGTGGAGAAAAATGAATCCTTCTCCACTGTTGGTGGGAATGTAAAATGGTATGATCAATATGGAAATCAGTATGGAGATTCCTCAAAAAACTAAAACTAGAGGTTCCATTTGACCCATGTATTCCCCTTCTTGGTATCTTCCTGAAAGATTTAAAAGCACCATGCCACAGTGATATATACACACCAATGTTTATAGCAGTACTATTACACTTTGTAATAGCTAAATCTTGGAAACAGCCCAAATGCCCATCAACAAATGAACGGATAAAGAAGATGTGGTTTTTATATACAATGGACTATTACTCTGCAATAAAGAAGCATAAACCTGAGACATTTTTAGATAAATGGATGCACCTTGAGACCTTTTACGTGAAATAAATTAGACACAGATGTTTAAATATTTCTTTGTTTCTCTTGTATGAGAAACTGAAAAAGGTAAATAAGGACCAAAAATGGATGACAGATATTGGGAAGTGGGAAGAAAATGTTCAAAGGGGAAGGGGAACAAGGGAGGATGTAGAGTCAAGAGAAGTATGGGAAAAGGGAAAAAAGAGAATAGAGGGAAAAAAACAAAGCTTTTGTAAATAGAGGGGAATAGAGTGAATGAGATGGAGGAGACTTGGGAAAACAAAGAAGAATCAAGATGTATTATGTAGAGGTACTCATTCCCTATGATGAATGCAAGATATACACACATATATAGTATACCAATACAGTTATACAATTACACACACACACACACACACACATATTATACCAATACAATTAATTTTTTAAAGGTAGAGCTGAATAATTTGAAAAAGCTTTCCTGCTGGCCAAAAAGTATCTGTAAAGTTGAATCCTATAAATTTGGGGACTGTAAAATTGGTTCCTAGGAGAGTGTATGCAATTTCATTCAAAACATACATCTGCAAACTTGGGGCAAAGGAGAGAATGGCTTCTGAAAGATTAGCATTTTAAAAAGCCAAACACTGCATGAGGACAATAGGAAATGTGGTTTGGAGAAAAAAAAGCCAAACACTGCATGAGGACAATAGGAAATGTGGTTTGGAGGTATCTCAGGAATAAGCAAGTTCCCATGCTTTATAAACTCAAATTTGAAAAACTGAAAGACTGTTTCGAGGAAAGAACCCAAGGAAGTAAGCTCATTTAGGGCCAACTAGCAAAGAGTTTTCCAGAATTAAACCATCCAGGTCCTCAGGCTGTTATAGCCATGATCCAAGTGGGCCTGGCTACTGCTCGAACTGTTGGCAGAACTTGGTGTTATCTACATGGTGCTGGCTTTACAGACAAGCAGAGTGCAAGCATTGGGGGGGGTCAGAGAAGTTTCTACCCAGATTTCAGAAGAAGGCCTGCAAAGTCAGGATGTGTGCCCCTGATAGAGCAGTGTGTAAAGTTGTAGATAGTGAACCTGAAAGTACAATGGAAACGTCTGAAAGCTGGAGATCTCAGGAACTGAGGAACTGAGGAAAGCCCCAGGCAATGAATAGAGTCACCCCAAGAGAAAAGTTATGTGGACTACAAAGAACAATGCCATAAGGGTGGGGCTGCCCTGGCCATTTGGAGCTCACATTGACTCACAGCTTGCCATGGGTGCTAAACATGGAACTACAATATTTAATGTTTACCCTTCTAGGTTTGAGTCTTCCTTTGGTCCCATTCCTTTCTATCCTCCTATTTCTCCCTTTTGGAATAGTAACATTTACCCTGCGGCATTGTATGTTGGCAGTGAGTAACTTTCTTTTTGTTTTTTATAGAAGTGAACAGCAAAGAGTTTGCCTTAACATTTAGAAGAAACTTAGGATTTGAACTTTTCAGCAATACTGGAACTTTTAATTTATTTTTTCTTAGTACATGTGTGTAATACATAATGTTTACTTTCCTTGTGGCAATTTGGTGCTTGTACATAATATATTTTAGTTCCTTTTTTTCATCCTGACTCCCTTCCCTCCCTCCCCCATCAACTTTTCACTTGACGCTCTTCCTTTTTTTTTACATATTTGCAGTACATAAAGCTCACATTCCTTGTGTGTAACTGGTACATATGCATGACACATCTTAATTGTTTTTTTCACCCACTGTCCCTTCTCTCCCTCCATCTATTGATTCCTTTACTTTTTGAGACAGATCTACCTCCCTACTTCCTAATTATCTATCTTTTATTTTGCTCTTTATTTATACTTTATGATTCTCATATAAGCAAAACCATGTGACATTTAAGGTTATGTGTCTAATTTACTACACTTAACATTTATGCTCCCAAGGTGCATCTATTTTCCTAAAAATGACTTTTTTATGATTTTTATGGCAGAGTAGTACTCCATTTTGTGTATATACCACATTTTCCTTGTCCATCAATTTGTTAATGGACATTTATCTCACATCAAAGATTTGGCTGCTATGAATTTTGCTGCAATAAACACGGGTATCCACGTGTCATTGTAATGTGATGTCTTTAACTCTTTTTGGATGATGCCAATAAGAGGAACAGCTGAGTCAAATGGAATTTCTAATATATTTGAGGAATCTCTACACTGATTTCCACAATGTTTGTGTGATATACCTTCCCACCAAGAGTGTAAAACTGTTCCTTTTCCTCCTCAGCCTCTGCAGCATTTGATATTATTTGAAATCTTGATGATGGACATTCTTCCTTGGGTAAAATGGAATCTCAGTGTTGTTTTAATATGCACTTCTCTAGTGGCTAGCAATATTGAGTATTTCTTCATGTATTTATTGGACATTTGTACTTCTTTTTTTTTTTAAATTTTTTTATTATTTTTTACCAAGAACATGAAGTACCTATTCATTTTGCTTACTCAATTTTTGCTTGGGTTTTTAATTTGGGGTAGTCTAATTATTTTGAGTTCTTTATATATTTTATATATAAGTCCACTCTCTGAGGAATCATTGGCAAAATTTTTTCCCATTCTGTAGTTGTCTTTTTACCTGTTTGGCTCTTTTGCTGTGGAGATTTTTAAGTTGGCCTGATCCCATCTGTTGAGTCTCAGGACTATATCCAGTGTAACTGGGGTTCTGTTCAGACAGTCCTTGCATAAGCTTTTGATTTCAAGAATTTTATCTAATTTGTCTTCCAACAAGTTAAGTGTTTTTGGTTTAAGATTTAGTTCCTTGATCCATTTTAATTTTAGTTTAGTATACGGTGAGAAATACATGTCTAGTGTAAATCTTCTGCATGTGAATAGCTTGTTTTCCCAACAGCATTTATTAAAGAGTCTGTCTTTCCTCCAACGTATATTTTTGTACTCTTTGTCAAAAATCAAGTAGGTGAAAGTACTTGTGTTTTTTTCTGCATCCTCAATGCTGTTCCATTAGTCTTCGTATCTGTTTTTGTGCCAGTACCATGTTGTTTTTTATCACAGTGGCTTTATAATATAATTTAAGATCTAGGATGGTGATGCCTCCCACTTTGTTTTATTAACACAGGTTTGGTTTTGCTATTCTGGGTCTTTTCTGTTGCCGTATTAACTTTAGGATTTTTCCCCAGTTCTGAGAAGAATACAGTTAGAATTTTTATTGGAATCATGTTAAATATGTATGTCAATTTTGAAAGTATGGTCATTTTGACTATACTCATCCTTCCTATCAAGGAACAGGGATATCTTTCCATTTCTGATGTCCTATTCGACTTCCTTTTCCAGAATAATGTAGTTATCGTTGTAGAGGTCTTTCACTTCTCTGTTTAGGTTAATATCTAAGAATTTAATTTTTGATGCTGTTGTGAAGGTATTGTTTCCTAATTATTATTTCAGTAGGTTCATTATAAGTGTACAGGAATGCTATTTATTTTTGTGTGTTTTTTTGTGTCCTGCTACATTACTGAATTTTATCATTAATTCTAAAAGTCTTTTGATGAACATTTTGAGTCTTGTATGTATAGGATCATGTCATCTGCAAAAAATGATTACTCGATTTCTTCCTTTCCTGTACATATCCCTTTTATTTCTCTTTTCTAATTCTTCTTGCTAATATTTCAATGCTGAACAGAAGTGGTCATAGTGGATATCTTTGTCTTCTTTTTGGTTTTAAAAGGAAAGTTTTCAGTATTTCCCCATTTAATATGATGCTGGCATTAGTTTTGTCATAGATAGCTTTTATTAGATTGCGATAAAGTCCTTCTATCTCTTTCTTCATTTCACCATGAAATGCTGTTAGATTTGTAAGTCTTTGTATCTACTGCATTAATCATGTGTTCTTTGTTCTTGCTTCTGTTATGTGATATATTACATTCATTTTTTTGTGTGTATGTCAAGCCATCCTTGCATCCCTGGGATGAAACCTACTTGGTCATATTGTATGATCACTTTGATAATACATTGCATTGTTTGCTAGTATCTTGTTGACAATTTTTGCATCCACATTTATTAGAGTTATTGGCTTGATCCTTGTCTGATTTTTGAATCAAGCTAATGCTAACTTACAGTAATGACTTTGGGATTACTCCTTTCCTTTTAATTTTATTAAAAAGATTGAGAAGTATTAAAGTTAAAACTTCCCTGAAGTTTTTGTAGAACTCAGCAGTAAATCAATCAGGACCTATTCTGTAAGTTATTTATTACTACTTCAAGCCATAGCTTGTTATTGGAGTATTCAGTGTTTTTAAATCTTCCTTTTTCAGTTTTGATAACTCATAAGTATCTAGGACACTATCCATTTCTTCTGAATTTTCCAATTTATTGGCATACGGTGTGCAAAGTAGTTGTTCATAATGTATGTTTTGATTTTGGCAGTGTCCACTGTAATTTTAATTTTTTCATTTCTATATGAATTGAGTTGGATTATTTTCTCTCATTTTTTGGTTATGTTGGCTAGGGATTTGTTTATTCATTCACAGAACCAAATCTTTGATTCATTGATTTTATTGTGGGTTTTTTTGCTCTAAATTTTATTGATCTCTGTTCTCATCTTTATAATATCCTTCCTCATACTAGCCTTGGGTTTGGATTGTTCTTGTTTTTCTAGGACCTTGAAGTACATCATTAAGTCTTTCCTTTGGGCTCATTCTCTTTTGGTGACGTGCATTCACAGCTATAAGCTTTCCGCTTAGAACTGCTTTTGTTTTATCTCATAAGCTCTGTTATAGTTCAGTGGCTTTATAATTTAGTTCTAGAAACTGTCATATTTCTTCCGTAACTCATTGTTTAGTTAAGACTGAATTGTTTCACTTCTATGCATTTGCATAATTCCTGTGTTTTCTTTTGTCATTTTTATCTAACCCCATTACACTGTGATCCGGTAGTATATGCGATATAATTTCAACTCTTTTATATTTACTTGAGAGTGCTTTGTTTGCTAATATGTGGTCCATTTTGGAGAAAATTGCATGTGCTGCTGAAAAGAATGTGTATTCTGTTGTTGAATGGGACACTGTAGCTAGCTATTAAGTCCATTTGCTCAAAAAAAATTTTTTTTTCAATTCTGATATTTCTTCTGTTGATTTTTTTGTCTAGCTGATCAATTTCAACAGTGGAGTATGAAGGTCCTCCAATATAATTGTGCTTATGTTCATCTGATCCTTTATGTCCAGAGTGCTTGGATTCCAGGACTGTGTTACTATTCTTGGCTGCCTTTTTGTTTTAGTCTTGACTTTGAGTTGTTCTCAGAAATTATTGGATTCCAGTTCCGATTTTTAAGGTGGTGTTATTTTTTTAACCATTTGATAACTTTATACATGTCTAAATAACACACATAAAAGTGTTTTCATTTCAGCAATGTTAATCGAAAATATTAGAAATAACCCAGTTATTTATCAAAAATTGGTTGACTACATGACAGGTCTGCAACATAAACAAATGCCAAGTAAATCAGAATATGTAAGGAAACTTTCTGTGTAATGATGTGGAGAGATCTCTAATATATACTTAAGTGTAAAATTCAAGGTGCAGAAAAGAGTATATGCTATATTATCTTCCCTTTCAAAGTTATACAAAAAGTACATGTATAGACAAAAAGTACATATATATACTGTATACACACACACAGGAAAGATATATATATATACTATATATAATATATACTACATATTATATATAGTATATATATGTATCTTTCTATATATTATATGTATATAATATAGTATATATATATTATATATACTATAACATATATATACACTATATATACTACACACTACATATAGTATATATGCTATAGTATATATACAATATATATTATATATAATATAGTATATAATACAATACATATTATATATAGTATATATACAGTGTATATATATAGTGTGTATATATATATATATATATATATATATATACATATATATATACTATATATATACAGGCTTTTGCCTGTAGTTGCATAAAGAAACTCTGTAAGGACCCAACATACGATAAAAGTGATTGCCTGTAATGCAGTAATAGTGTACTGAAGAATGAGTGGATGAAATAAGGAAATGAGGTTTAGACCAAATACTGATATTCAGCTAACACACACTGAATGATCTCTAATTGTTAAATACCAAAATGTCTCTGAACTAGCTAGTAAATGCTAACCATTGCCCCCCTACCTTTAATGCTGCCCTGGTCTTCTCCTCTGGAGCACTAAAGATTCTCCAGAAATCAGAAGCTAAGACATAATAATAAGTGTTAAAGAAGTATTCAGAAGAACACTTGTGAAAGATAAAGGAGCAAGAAAACAGAAATACACAGACACACACACACACATACACACACACACACAGAGGAGAGGGGAGAGAAAGCAGAGAGAACTTTTAAACAATAAAATAGATATAGCACATGGTAAAAATAGAAATAAAAAATAGAAAATAAGAGGAATCCAACATGGCTGAAGAGAGGAGGAGCTATGTCAGAGTTGCTCCGTGAAAATTCATTGTGAAAATTCATCAACAACCCATGTATAAGAAAATCCCAACGGACAGATAATCTTATTCCAAGACCAACGTGGCATAAAACCTATAGATAAGGCGAGATATAGACGGGGGACACCACAAAACTGTGAAATAGCTCATGGTGCTACCCGCAGGAACTGCACCTGCCGCACACCACAGCCGGTGGGAGGGACCTGAACACCAATGTGGCTGGCTGCCAGCCTGGGAATGGTCTCCCATGCTGCTGGCCCGGGATGCATGAACGCACACACTGCAATCCCCAGGGATCCAGAGCGCCCACACTGCCAACCCCATAGTGCCTGAACACCCATGCCCACTCCACCAGCCCCGGGGGGCTCAAGCACCTGTGCTGTGGGGCGTCACCACTGGTCACCAGCCAAAGGGTGCACAAACACCCTGCCACACCCCACCAGCCCCAGGAGGCTGGGCACTCTTGCTGCTGACCCCAGGGTGCCCAAACACCTGAGCCCCACTGGCTTGAACATCCATGCTGTGGGGTGCCACCACTGGTCACCTCCCAGAGGGTGCATGAACACCCACACACATGCCACCAGCTGCGGGAGGCTGGGTGTCCTTGCTGCCAGCCTGGGCGTGCATGAACACCCATGCCCCTATGCTGCTAGCTACAGTGAGCCCAAGCACCCATGGAGTACCATGCTTCCACTGGCCACCAACTCCCAACCCAAGGGTACATGAGCACCTGCCCATACGCCACCAGCCACAGGAGGCTGGGCACCCTTGCCGCCAGATGCCTGTGGGAGGTACACAAACACACTGCACCTGGGCCACAGAACCGTGGTGGGGTGAGGGCGGCATACAGGCTGAGGGGGAGTATTCAGCCTGCTCTGCCAAGCCAAACCAAGCCAAACAGGAGAGTTTGGAGACAAGATCCTGAGGGGCTTCCCTCTTTTTTTTTCTTTTTTTTTTCCTGCCTCACCACAAATAAAGGACCCCGTAGCTTAGCAATTACGCCAGCACACAGACGACCAGGAAGCTGCTCCCTCCCCCAAGGAGCCACCAGGATTTTCTTTTTTTTTTTTCTCTCCAAGCCATAACCACTAACTGAAACCCCTAGAGATGCCAAAGTGATTATTTGCAGCATCAGTGGGCATCGCTGAAAGAACAAAACCCCACCCCGCCTTACCCTGCTCTCAATAGCCATCTGAGGAAAAAAAAGAAGGGAACAAAGTTGCAATTCACCAGAGGTAAACTTTCCTCTTGCATCTGCCTTGCAACAGCCCGGCCCCATATGTGCCACAACAACCTGCAGCACCTCTGCCTGATATCTGTGAATACACCCCACAGCAAGCCCAGCCCTGCTTTCAGAGGCTCAGAGAGAGGAGAGAGGAGAGGAGGCTGTGTATACATAGAAGAGCCAACCATACCAGAGCAACTGAGGAAAAGTGCTGGAGTCATAAAGGGTAAGGAGACATTGGCAAGCCACCAAGGGACCCCCAGCAAGACACTGGCTGAAAACTCTGCCCTATACTTGAAACCCAGAGGCCAAGATCAGCACAATACTCAGCACTAACTATTGCAATCCAGGTGGGGCCACCAGCACAGATCTGAGTTCTGGCTTAGACACTACCATAGGACTATAGACATTAGAAGAATTCACTATATATATATATGTGTGTATATATATACTTTTTTATTTTTTTATTTTTTCACTTGGTTATCTTTTGCTTTCCTTCTACTGGTTCTTTTTGTTGTTGCTGTTTTGGTTTCTACTTCCACTGTCTTCTGCGTTGTTCATCTTTTTTCACTTTTCTCTTTCCTTCCTCAACTGCCTCTTCTGATTTTATTTTCTCTCTCTTTTGTCATGCAAATGAATAATACCTAGATTTTCTTTGGTCAGCTCCAGTATTTTCACCCTTCACTCTCCCTGGCCTGTCTCCTCCAGTTACCCAATATGTAAGTGATCTTTTATCCTCCAGTTTTACATCTACTATATTTATCTTCAATTACCTCTCTCTCTCTCTACCCCTCTCAACCCCTCCCCCCATACAGGGTAAAAACCATTCTACTAATGGGAAACCCACTGCACAGAAACTCTGATGTATGTTAGGTGTTGCTATATAACTGTAGACTTTGCTTCTTTGGTTAAAGATACAAAACAAAAAAAAACAGTTATAACTATCAATGTAAGTGGACTCAACTCACCAATAAAAAGAAACAGACTGGAAGAGTGGATCAAGAAACAGGAAAAAAAAGAAGAAGAAGAAAAGAAATGGGATCCAGCAACTTTTGTCATGCAAATGAATAATACCTAGATTTTCTTTGGTCAGCTCCAGTATTTTCACCCTTCACTCTTCCTAGCTGAATAATATCTAGATTTTCTTTGGTCAGCTCCAGTATTTTCACCCTTCACTCTCCCTGGCCTGTCTCCTCCAGTTACCCAATATGTAAGTGATCTTTTATCCTCCAGTTTTACATCTACTATATTTATCTTCAATTACCTCTCTCTCTCTCTACCCCTCTCAACCCCTCCCCCCATACAGGGTAAAAACCATTCTACTAATGGGAAACCCACTGCACAGAAACTCTGATGTATGTTAGGTGTTGCTATATAACTGTAGACTTTGCTTCTTTGGTTAAAGATACAAAATTAACAGTTACCACAGTCTATCGATATCATGTATATGCTAGATGCTATTGTTATTACTAATGTACCACTATAACCAGAGTGATATACCTGTTAAAGCCAGTTGTATTTATTTGAATAACAATAATATCAAAAATGAAATAAGATACTTCCATGCATAGTCCAGTACCAAAAATCTAAGTACTGGGCCAACTAAACAGCAAATTCTGATCCCTGTTTAATTTGGAATGTAGGATATTGAGACAAATACAAAAGCCAAGAGCCATATGTACCTAGAAGACAACTCTAAGGAATAGACATTTCCTAGGGAAGTCTTGATATTTGCCTCAATACTACCTACCATAAACAAATTATAAATTCCAAAATAGAAAGCAAAATAAAAGGGATAATGACAAGACACAGAAATAAGTTACAACCCCAGACTCCCAGGCCCCCCCAGAACAAATCCAGAAGACAATGACATAGAGGAAAGGCAAAGACACCCAACTGAACTTTCAGAAAT
>QZML01012276.1:0-25753 GCA_016801275.1 Hystrix brachyura
CATTTCTTTCCCTTTGATAAATATAAGCTAGTTCCAAAACATATTGTTCTCTTATCTGCTAGTATCAATGGACTTTTAAAAACAGTACATTTATTCTATATTTTGTGTGAGTTAATATTGAATTTCCCTCTCCCATTGGATTACAAGAAGTCTATTTTCTATGGTAAGAATGTTTAGACTTTGTAAGTGTTTACCGAGTTGCACCAGGGAAATACTGTAGCAAATGAAAATTACATTTTATTCTTGCTGTGTGCCCCTGCTGCTTGGGCACCGTAGTCTATATGTGGGCATTTAAAAACAGGGATGTGCAGAGCAACTGGATATTCTGGTTTGAGATAGTTAGTTTAAAGCCTCAGTGTCTATATTTTTCTCAAATATTTGGGTAGTTTCTCTGTGCAGCCAGAATTTAGAATCACAGATTTAAAGGGTTATTATTTTAGTAAAAAGAAGATTAAAATGTGTGCATCGATCAGTGATTTACAAATTATTATGGAATCAGTAGAAGAGAAACAAAAGGCTACATTTGCTTGAGCTTTAAATTGCAGATAATTAGGCCAAAAATGAAAGGGATAGTTTATTATATATTATTATTTCCCCTAAAACACATACATTTGGACGAATGTAATAGTACTTCATAAACCAGGAAAACACCATTATAATTCAAACTTATGTTTTGAGTTCTACTTAAAGACTTTGATTTTTTGTCAGCAGAGAAACTTTCACAAATAATGAAAAAGATCCTGTTCAGTCCATACTTTTGAAAAATTATGGTTCTTAGTATCTTGAAACACTTACTGATACTTTTATAATAAAAATAATCATGACAGTATTTATTGAAATCATTTCTCTGTATCTTTCTGAAATGCTTTTTAAAAAAGTTCATATTTGTAGAAAAAATTCTAAGACAGTATACAGAATCTCCATCTATTCCACACTCGATTTCCACTATTATCAAATAACTTATTAATGAACTATCATTGGCATATTTTCATCAGAAAGTCTCTATTTCATTCAAGTTTCCATGATGTTTACCTTACGTCCTTCTTTGTTTCTAGGTTTCCATCCTGGTTATCACATTATATTTGGTCATCCTATCTCCTTAGCCTGCTCTTGAAATGAATGCTGCGTAGACGCTATTACTTTGGATGATCTTGGCAGTTTTTAAGAGTATTCGCTGGGGACTTTGTTGGATGCTTCTTTCCCAGAATGCACCAGGGGCTATAAAACTGGAGCTGTCCGGTTTGGGGAGGAAGACCCCAGAGAGGCAGTGCAGATTTCACGACTTCATGTTTAAGGTGCACACTGCGTGGATGACCAGGATGGTGGATGACCAGGATGACTTATTTTTGGAGAACTTGGTAACATACTTGCATCTCAACACCTATGACATTTAAGGGACAATGCACATATTTTTAAATCTAAAATATTTTAGGTCAATATGTGTTCATATGTATCTGAATATTTTTAGATTTAAATGTGTAAGTATAAAAGATACATAATTGAGGTGATAAAATATCAATATGTTGACCAAAACTAATTTCATCTCCCCCCACCTGGAATGTTTATTAGCCTAAAAAGGTGCTTCATTTTAAACGTTGATAGTTAAATAAGTTTCTATTCTGAAACACTCTTGAAATTAAACTTTTTAGAAAGATACACAATTAGTAAAACAGAAGGCAGGCTCAGAGAGCGAGCAGCCGGAGACGAGGCTCCCTGCTGGGAGACGGCTGTACCCTGGGGAAGCAGGGACCGGGGCAAGTGGAAAGGAAGATGTGAGATGCGATGTGAGAAATACAAATGTGACCATGTCGGCAGGAATTTGTGGAGGAAAATTCTTTTTCAGGAAAGAGGATTATTTTAAGAAATACAGTAGACAGAAGGGCAGACACCACAGCAGTCATCTTTTTTTTTCCTTTTCTCTCTCTTTCTTGATAAACAGTATGAAAACATGCTTACACAAGAAGAAAGAAAACAGGAAGAAAAATATGAAAGAATCAGGGAAAGAGGTGGGCCTTAAACCCTGCAAAGTTCCAGACCAAGCATGAGGCCTGTGATCAGAGACCCGAGGAGACCAGCTGGACAATGAAAAAGACACAGCAGCATTTGAGAAGAGGCTAGCTGGGAAGGACGAAGAAATGCCTTGTAACTTTTGATGTAAAAATTAATAAAACAAAAATTGCTATGCCGGTGAACTTAGCAAAAATTCCCAGGAATGTTTGTTTTTCATTAATGAATGAATCCATATTGACCTACGTCTTGACCTTGAGACACAGCATGAAATAGGTCAGCATAACTCTCCTCCCAGACTAGACTCTACAATTAAAATCCTTCGTACAGTGAGACTGCTGAGTGTTTGTTTATTTTTCACTTTGTCCTCAAGTTCTGAGTCAAGACAATTATCAGGAAGCACACGGCCCATAAGACAGTGCACATTATGACAGGTAAGAAGAAATGTAATAAAACTTGGCTTCTAACAACAGGTAGCAGCAGCAACAACAAAAACGTAGTCACAGTAACAAGATGTGACACAGACTGACTTTTAGGGTTAAAATTACCTGGAAGTTGCTTTCTTCTTGAATCCTCAAACACCATCTTCTAAAAACAAGGATAGTTTATAACCGGATATAACTGTGTAATGTTATATTCAACCAGAGAGAATGTAAAACAAATATTTTTATGGTTTAAAGTTTTTTCAATTTTCGTTTTATATTAGTACATGTTTACAATACAGAAAGATCTCCTTCTCCCCGGGAGAGTCGCTGTATGTACCTCAAGCATCGGAATTCTTTTTTTGTCCCCTTCCTTCTGAGCTGGGCTGATGCTTCTTACTGCTCCACCCGCTAGGAATTTGTAAGGCACATTATCGAGGGAACCTTCAGTGTTTTAGATGTTCCTTCATACATCACTGCCCTGGAGAACTGTGTTGGATTCTTTCATGAAATGCCCTCCCTACTCTGCTTTTCCTGCTTTGATAGCATTCTTTGCAGTACTAACAAATTTAACGCCAGTACGAGGAACCTGGTACCAGCAACACGTGTAAGAGTGCGGACGGCGGAGTCTGGCAGGCGGTAATCACACCTGTTCTCGCCGG
Organism: Hystrix brachyura; assembly: GCA_016801275.1. NCBI lineage: Eukaryota > Metazoa > Chordata > Mammalia > Rodentia > Hystricidae > Hystrix > Hystrix brachyura. The sequence goes on from QZML01012276.1 coordinate 3,092, forward strand.
ATCCATTGTTCTTCATTTCGGGATTGGGGAGATTTTGGAAAGTTTGCAAGAAACTTTGATTCCTGACCTGTAACATGCGGAGACATGCAAAGACATGGAGTACAATGCCACGAGATCTGCCTGCCACATTCCTAACAGGGTTTCTGCACGACTGTGCCTCGTGGCGACTGCTGGCTCAGACGTTACGTCACACTCGGCTGAAATCTCAGCTCTCCCAGAAGATAGAAGCACAGCAAAGACAAACTAGAATACGCCCTGTTTTCGGTAAGTGGCCTGAGCGTCCCGCCGCATACTACAGGAGACTGATGAACAACTCCAAATCGCGCCCATCACATTTTCTCTCTTTCCTGCCACCAAAGCCAAACCAGTCTCCTCACGTCTGTCTCATGCGCATTTTCACACGGGTGGCGTCATTTTCCTTACGTCACTCAGAGACATCATTGTTCTAAGACACAGCGCTCTTCACAGTACGCTCTCGGTTAACCCGCGACCCCGCTCAGCAAGCCGCCGCAGTGTGACTCGGGGGGAAAGATCAGTGTGTGCTCAGGGCAGAGGAGCAGGCCGCTTCCTGGTTGTATTACAGAATTGCGTTTGGATATTTAAAGAGACTATCTCTAGATGCTACATCCTAATCAGCCTTACTGGAGGCCTTGCTTTTTTTCACTGAATCTTCTTTCACAAAATTTGAATTTCTCACCATGTACACTTACTACTTTCTGTGGCGAGCGTAAACCCTCACAACAACTGCTTCTTGGACTTTTAAAGCAGAATGCCCTCCTCCAGATGGAGAAACACTGAGCCAGCCCCTGATGAAATGCACTCAGCTCACAAGGGAAAAAGTAGGTTTTGGGAATGGGTCAAAAGCACTTCTGGACAATTCAAACTTTTACCACATCCAATTGCCTACAACTCAATTCCAGGCTTTTTCAAAGAAATACGTCCACTAAAATTATGCCGTATTTTCTTCAAGGAAAATACAGAGGAGAAGGCAGTTCTGCTTCTAAAGCCCTGTGCTCCATCTGTTTTTTAGAGTTTGGATGCTACCTCTCAGAAAATCATTTTCATGGTCCTATTAGGAAATTATTCACATCTTTACTTCCCCTAGCCAATCTTCTCCACATTAAAAAATACTGTAGAAACATGTACAGTGATGTATTTTTTCATAACCCCAAAAGGGTTTTACCACGCCCAGACCCTGAGAGAAGTCAGACTTCTGAGCCTTAGGTAAAGTTTGCAAGCCCACCCTCAGTGAGACTCACTTCTGAAGCTCATACCACAGAGAGAATTTACTGTCTGGAAAAGGCACTGGTAGGAATAAGCGACTGCAGAGGGAGCTGGTGATAACACACCCGCAACAAGGGAGGACCAAGGAGCCCTGGTTTTAAATTCCTTGGTTATGCGGATAAACACTGATGCTTAACTCAGCAGCTGGTATGCAGAGGAAGGAAATGACAGCAGAAGGATGAGATTGTGATTCTTTGCTGAAAGAAAAATATGATCAATAAAAACTAGACTTTAAATCAGGGAAATAGTCCAGGCTGAGAAAATCTGAAATAAAACAAAGACAAAAAAAAAAAATTTCCCCAGCTTGAACATCTGAGTTTCCAATACAAAGGTCTTCAAAGAATCCAGATAAAGGTTTTTCTCAAAAGGATGTAAGGGAAGAGTACTTTGAGACTAAATAACCACGCTTTTCCCTCCTAAGTTAGAAATGCTATTTCACAAGTAACACAAAATTACCTAGTATATACCTCTCACAAACATTGATAAAATGGTATCTGGATCTCTAAATTTAATTGATAAAATTTCTGATATTTTAAATTTTAAAAATTATATTTTGATCACAAAACTAATTTTGCAGAAGTAAACCAGGAAGACAGAAAAAGAAAAAGGGATAAAGCAAAAAGTAAAGGTTCAAAACAAGGGGCATTTAAATATAGCGATCCCTACAGGTGGCAAAAACACAAAGAAGTGAATCACATTCTTCTCTCACAATGACCATTTTTTTAAACCTGCAAAACATGGATTGTTAAATGACAGTATCAGACGTTCCAAAATTAAAGATAAGGTAGCTAAATCTGTGGTGAATTGCAAAAAAAGAAAAACAGTCCTCTCGAAGGTTTTTTATTTACTGCTACTTAGTAAAATCAAAGAGAATAATTTCATGCTTAATCACTTCTGCTGTCTTCAACAGAATGGACTCAAGTACAACTTCAACTTGTTAGAACGGGTTATGTCCTACAGAACATCTTCACAACATGTTTTTCATAGATATTTACATTCATACACAAGTACAGGCTTGTATGTGTGTATCTAAGTACAGTGCATCAGACACTGTACATACAAGATGCAAAGGAAGAAGCAGGAAGACTTCTTAGTCTTCTACACAGCAAAGAAAACCACCAACAGAGTGAAGAGACAACCTGCAGAATGGGAAAAAAATTTCTGCCAGCTACTCCTCAGACAAAGCCCTAATATCTGGAACTCAACAAACCCAGACTTTCTGCAGAGACAGTTTTTCTTGCTACAAAGAGACCTTTGTTTGAATCCCCCACAAGTGACAAGGTCAATCTTAGCCAATCTTGACATTTCCATGGAACCTTTCCACCAAATTTTTTTCCAAGTCCAAATCATTTCCCAAAACCGTTTTTAAAATCCAAAGAAAACAGCGTATAGATTAAGTATCTGTAAAGTTCTTTAACAAATACCATTCACCTTACACAAATGTTCATCAGACTATTTTTCTCTAAATATACTTTTAAAATCTAAAAACAAATGCTGTATGATTTAATCCATATCCTTTAAAATGACAGAAAATGGTAACACTATACCTAATTAATATTTAAAACAATATTCACCTGTCTTTAGAATGTTAAAACTGTTGTCGGGACTTTTTAAGAAAATTATATTTTTAATTTTTCTTTTTTTTTCTTTTTCTTTTTATGCTGGGGATCGAACTCAGGGCCTTGTGCTTACAAGGCAAGCACTCTAACCACTGAGCCAAATCCCCAGCCTATTTTTAAGTTTTCTACAGGTTACAAAGTTGACATTCTAAAAAATTAAAATAAATTTTGATGTGTGACTGGTCAGTATTTACACTGCTACCTAAAGGATAAAGAATTCCTTCATCTAAATCCTTAAAAAAGCCTTGCAAGTTTTTCATTAAAATTTGTTTTGGAAACAGATTTTTCAGACTAAGAAGCAAACAATTAAGTCAGCACTTTCCAAACATATATTTTCTTTTCATGCTCAACATACTGTAGAAATAGTTTCAGGAATTTATTTGGATGTCTTTTTAATCTGATGATGTATGAACCACAGGGAACTTTTACAACCAATTAGCATACTGCAGTACTGCAACTGTAGGGACATATTCGCAAACCACTCATGAAAGATACTGGACAATACCCTTTACTTAAGGGGCACTGCTTGGGAGGAAACAAGAGGGTGATAAGGTCTATGATGTGCTATAAATAACAAGATGCTTTTGGTTTTTAAGGTCTTCCTAGTCTAAGAGGTCGAAGACATTCAAATATGCTATGAGTCTAATCACTCTCTATGCTTAGCTCCATGAGTGATGTATACTAAAAGGAGCAAATACTGAAAAATTTCCAGATATGTAATCCCTAGCAGAAGTCTAAATTGAAATTTAGTCCTTTAGACTAAACTGTTAACAACACTTCAAATACTGTGTATGTGTAATTTTGAACAAATGGTCTTTGTGAATGCATTCTGAATATAAATCCCACTAGTTTCAAAAACTCACTAGTCATTTCCCATTTAAGCAAATGACTTTAAGCAAATTCATATAATTAATTTGGACATCAACGTCCTGAGCAGCACAAGGTACATCACAGCATGACATAAAGGGACTAAATCAGATGAAATAGCAAAATAGATGCCCAGATCCTCATAATTATTATGTAGCAATGAGAGGCAACACATCATGGCAAATGAATGATCAGAAAGCTCCAAAGCCTGCTTTTGAAACTTAGTTCATAAACCATCCTCCTTGAGCTTAAATCAAGTGTTAGATTTAGGTTGGCTAGATTGCAAAGTTTACATTAAAATCTTTTCCATTGGCCAGAAAAACTGTGTGGTCCCGCTTGTTTCACTCACAACTGGCAGAATCAAAAATCCATGTAATGGTTCAAAATCCACAGCTGCAAATGCAATGCAGATGAAATACTGCAACTCAACCCCAGCCTTTGTTTCTTTTTCCACAGATTTCCACTCTAGTTTAAGATTGATAACAGCTAGTGACTAAGCTTGGTAACAGTTTAGGCTGCCCCTACCCAGATCATTATCCAAGCTTAAATCTCCATGTGACAAACCAGAATTCCCAGGCTCTTGGAGCTTGCAAAGGCAATGAGAGCCGGCAAAAAAAACCCCATGTAGCAGACTGGTCCAAGTCTCTGCAAAAAATAACCAGGAGAACAGCCTAATTGGTAGCTAGAGCATGCCAGGGCCTGCTCTGAAACAGTGGTCCAAGGAATTTACCACCCAAGGAAAACACGAGGCTGGTAAGAAGCAAAAAATTGCTTTCAGTTTTCCGTCTTCCCCTAAATCACAACAAATATATGTTGCATTGTTATGAAAGACTCCATTTACTTTGACTTCATTCAATATCAAAATAGAGATGGCTGCTAAACTGTTGTAATACTGTGCTGGCACCATTTTCACAAAAGAGTTCACACTGACCATTGTGCTAAAATCTGTAAAACAAGAATCTTTAACTTGACCCTAGACCAATGTTGGCATAGGCAGATAGATAGGATACACAGACAAAAGTCAATAAATAAAAATTTCAAAGACACTTTGGAAATATCATAGTGATCAAAATGACAGTAATAATAACAATACCAAAATAATTGCTATTTGAGAGCTACAGGGTTGTGTTGAGCACTTTACATCTAGGGTCTCATTTAATTCTCAACCCTGTAAGGTTGGGTCAAGTATCATCCCTGTTAGAGGAAGAAACTAAGATTTAGAGTCATTAGGTACCTGCCCAACAGGTTCCTAAAACAGATGTATTTTTAAAGTTTGAGAATTTACATACGGTGTTGTAACATTCAACTGGCTGCTTCCTGCAAAACTTAGATAATAGTAAAAATGTAACACCATAGCCTAATAATAAAAATGTATTAGAACATAAATATCAGAGATGTGAATTGCAAAATGCTATTTAACCCATGGTATGCTATTACGATCCAACGAAAAAGGCAAAGGGTAAACATGCACCTGGCTGGTGTCGTTCCAGAATGAGAGCGGGCACAGAAGGCTCTGGTCTTGACTGTCAGAACATTCCAGTGTCGTGTCCTACACAGAGTTCCCTCCTTATGTGCGCCTGGGTCCTCTGTTCCAGTGCCTGCCTATTCTGCCTTGGTTCTCATGGGTCTGTTTTTAGTTACACCTTCACTCCAACTTCTCAAGTCCTGCACCATTCAAAGCCTCGTGGCTTAAACCTGGTTGCTTCTTGGCTTTCTTCACTATCTGTCTGATTTAACTTTCACGGATTGCATGAAACAGTTATGGAGCATCCAGCTCGGGTTTTTCAGGTTCCAAAACATTGTTACTGTTTTCTCTTACCTGTTTTCCTCTTCCGAGATTGTGCACTGACTTCCCATCATTTTCACTGGGAATTTCAGAACAGAAGGAAGATGAGCACACGTCTCCAGTCGGCCTTATTGAACTGGCAGCATCTCATGCTGAATTTTACAAGGCTTCAGACCACTCACTCCCTTCTGCAGACTTAACTACAAGGACTGCATCTACAGTGAAGACCTCTGTAGTCCTTACCCTACTTGAAATAACAAATAACTACTTATTTCCTTCGCTGTTACTCCAAATCTCTGCATCTACAGTGAAGACCTCTGTAGTCCTGACCCTACTTTAAATAATAAATAACTACTTATTTCCTTCGCTGTTACTCCAAATCTGGATATTGATCAAGGCTGAACACTAGGGCCTGGAATACCCACGTTAACACAGACTGCTGGGGGTGATTCTCCTATGAACTTCTTCGCTTATTCATTTCAGGATAGAGAAAAATTCAGAGAATGTCATAAAGATGGCCTCTGGGTATCACTGTCTTTCAACCCTCAGCAGAAGAAATTGGTTTTTATAAAGAATAAAGTTTAGATGTTAAATTAAGGAAAATAGGATATTGGTTTATTTACCAAAGATTCTCTGGTAAATTATACTATATATTGAGGGAGGAGAGAACATTTGCTAACAAGAAACATTAGCAATGGCCATTACTCCAAGGCAAAAATTAAACAGGTATACAACTTAAAGAGTTCCATATTCTCTGGCCTAGTTAAATTTAATACACTTTTTCCTTTAAATTTTAGCTTTATGAATTAGAAAGAATAAAATGCTAGCATTAATAATATTAAAGACTTATCAAAGTTTGCTGGTATTTGATTAATATCCAAAGTTTAGAATTTTAATGACCAAATAGAAAACATACTTTACAGTGCAGATATGGTGGGCCAATATTTGAACAAAATGTCATTTTTGGGGCAAAATCGAGTCATTTCATAAAATATGTGCACTTAAAATCATATTTAATATCCCATGATATTTCAACTTTAATATAATCTGATTAAAATTAGATTAAAATTAAAATCTTGCAAGTGCCAGGTAAGTGCTGTTTCGTATGTTTATGATTATTGTAATGTAGTCTGCTACACCAAGCAGGAACTGGAGAATTTGGCATTAGCTGCTCATTATATGCTAGGAACAAATTCAGTTCCTCACGACACAAAAGCACATTGATGGATATTTTATTTTACTCTGCAGAAATTGAAGTCAAGCGTAGTTTTAGCTTCATAGGCTTTCCAAGGAAATGCTAAAGTTTTAATCTAAAAGGAAAAAAAGAAACAAGTACCTTGGAAAGTTCCCCAGCAATCTATTTTGCAGGGTACAATTAACAACACAAAATATGGTAGCATAATCTAGATACTGAGAATGAAAACTAGGAATTGAGTTTAAAAATTTCTTCTAACACAAAAGACCTTACTCATGCCATAGAGTCTCTCAACAGAACAGGAGGGCTAATATTCAGTCTTATACAACAGACAATTTTTTTTTGTCTGACAGTACCTATCTTTTTACCAGGGATATATCTTAAATTTAAACACAACTGGAATTAGATCAGATTCTGTTGCAAAATAGTATAAATTAATCAGTCATACAAGGTTTTTGCTAGTAAAATAGCAACTATTATAAATTATTCTAAGTGAACACAGAGTTGTGAAGAACCAAAAAGAAAAAAGGGGGTATCTGTGCAAACAAGTCTTTTCATTCTAAATGAAAGAAGATAGCCAGTACTCCAATTTTCATTTTCATGATTAGGCTTTAAGGACACTGTCGGCCCTTAAAAGACAGGGAGATGACAAATCAGGTTGAGTTCACAGTTTAAGCAAGAGCGCAGAAGTGAGCACAGTTAAGGTGGAAGAAAGTGGTTAGAGAGCTGGGAGGCCAAAGGCTCTACTATCCTGGTGGTGACCCAAAGCCACCCTGGTCCAACCTGAAGTCAAAGGATTTTGCTGTAGGTATCTCATGAAGAAGAAAAGAGAAGCTCCCTTCTTAGTAAGGACAAACACAGGATCAGTTGTATTCCAGCTACTTCTCACATACAGAGGAGGGTAAGAAAACAAAGGCTGCCAGGCCCACGGGACCCACAAAGACAGAAAGGTAAAGATGTCAACCACAGAGCGAACCCTCCCTGAGCCAACCAGCTTGAGGAGGCCCAAGCTCACTATGCAGTTCTTCCTATCACATTCACTTTGTGTGTGCCAAACAACAGGTTCCTTCAATGTCTCTCTGGCAAAATTCTGACATCAGTCTTTTCTTTCTCCACCTATGCATTTCAAGAAAGGCACCACTGGAATGTGGGTGGGACGCTTCATGTTTGTCTAGGACTGCTACCAATTTCAGCATGTCTGGCACATCAGCCCTCACCTACTAAAGCCAGCAGAGCCCCAAATCAAGAGGACAACCAAAAATGCATTTCTGGTAGCTTGAGGGGGATAAACACCACTCCCTCCACTGCTTAAAATCCAGTGCTCTATGTGCGAATATCTCATTAAACACACAGTGACTAGAACACCTCTGTGACTCAAATCTGCATCACTGCTCAAGATTTTTCAGGAGTCCTGATTGGTTTTTCTCTTTTCAGCTGGACAACTTCCCTTCATGTTCCACAGTCACCCAAACTTAAGGTGCCCCAAACTGAAGTACTTATCTCCCTTGTTAAACCCCAACCTCTTTCTTTTATATCCTAATAGGAACTCCATCTACAGTCGGCCCCGGAGGCGAACTAAACTCTTTCTTCTTTCCACCAGTAACCCAGAGTCTATGTTCTAAGTATCTTTTGAGGCTTTCCACTTTGGGCCCCCAATTAGGCTGCCAACAGCTGGTGCTGTTACTGCAACTGTCTGAAATATCTCATCATTTTTGCTTCCCTTCTAATGCAAATGAATGCCATCCTCTTCAATGCCACCACCATCAGCCCCCCATTTAATTGCTAATATGTTTTTACATTAGTAACAGTGAAATTCTTCAGGAAACTGAAAATTCCTCAGTCCCATAAAGGTCTTGACCACCTAGTCTCTTCCTTTCGTGGATTCACCAAGGGACCTTAAATCCATGGCTTCTGGTTGACTCAAACTTACCGATTCTAGGGACATGCCTTGCTCTGAGATGCCTCTGTACACACACTGGGGACATCCCACTAGCCATCACCAGCCCCAGAAGACCAACAGCCACAAGACAGATGGCACCAGCTGAAATGCTTTGGAACCTAGAAGCCTTGCAGAATAGGAGACTCAATGAGTGTTAACTGAAATGAGCAAGTTTTTATACAGAAGACAAGAATGTGGCAGGGGCGTACACTGATAAAGACACACATACACACACCCGCAGAATGAACATCATCATTGTCTCTGTCTCCTGTTTTCAAATAATACCTTAGATAAAAGGGCCTCTTAGTTATTTATTGGTAAACGACAAAGAACTTGAGCCATACAAAAGGCACCAGATCCCGCACTGCTCATCTGGTGTCAGGAACATTCTGACCCCACCCTGCACTAAATATGCCATCACCTACAGCTACAACTTTTCTTTACATAAAAAAGAAAAGAGCAACGACGACATCAGTTCCTATGATGCACTTAACAATTTACGTTTAATCAGTAATACGTAGTTAATTCAGATACTGGTCATTTGCATAGTTAAGATTTTGTTTTACATTTTCTTGGGACTATAAATTGATGTGTGATACAGGAAGTAGTCATCACTTAAAAGTCATTCTTGAATTTCAGCAGGTAGGCATTAAGTCATGAAATGAGCTCTGTAGTCTCCTGAGTACTTTGGATTCTAAAAAGACCACGTATGAAATGACTGTTCCAAATTAAGTCAAATAAACTGCTGCAATGTAAGTCATTAAGATATAGGATTATTAAGCAGAAGCTGGATAGTCTTAGTTGAAATATAAGACATCAAGTATCGCATAGTGTGGAGCTGGGCATGATGGTGCACGAATGTAATGTCAGCACTTGGGGGGCACATAGTGTGGAGCTGGGCATGATGGTGCACGAATGTAATCTCAGCACTTGGGGGGCTGAGGCAGGAGTATCACTGCCAATTCAAGACCAGTCTGAGCTACATAGTGAGTCCTTGTCTCAACAAAAAACATCGTATCAGGAGGTATCAACAGCTCTCCATAATACTTGATAATGATAGACAACTACATATGATGCTGGGTTATGTATTTACTATATTTTTAGGTTGTATTTTATACTATATTTTTAGCACTCACTATTAGAGTGTATGCCTACTTACAAAAAACATTTACCATAAAATTGTGTACTGTGTTACACTGGCAGCCTCCCAGATAGCATGTTTTCTGTATGTCTTGATTGGATTATTTTCTTCTATGCTTGACTTAATGTCACGCTGTTTTATTCATCGTGGCCCTAGAAGCAATAGGCTGTATCATTTACATGCATACTTCAGCCTGGGTGTAGTGTGGGCTGTATCATCTAGGATTGTAGACGTATACTCGGGTGTGTCCGACTGGCAGCCTACAGGCTGCTTGCCCTCTTTTTTTTTTTTTTTTATTTTTCAGGAAGTTTTGCTGCTTATATACATTAACTATATGTGTTTTATATGTGATGCAAGAGAATTCCTCTTCCCTCAGCATGGGCTGGCAGGCCAAAAGGTTAGGGGTGCCCGCAAGGTGTTTACACAGCAAAGGAATCTCCCTCACAACATGTTTCTCAGAATGTATCCCTGTTCTTAGGTGACGCATGAGTAGACATCAATGGCTTTGTTATCTACCTGACAGCTTCAAGACCCCATGTTCGTTGAGAATACTGTACTTATTAAGCGTGGTATAAATAGTAAGTATTCGCTACAAAATAATTTAAATATTGATGGAATAAATGAATACATGCTTCCTTCAAGCTTAAGGAAGAACCTTGGGTTTTAATATCTTGATATATGATGATTTTAGTTATGTTCATTCTACTTGCTCTATGATTTTGTCAACTTTTCACATAGAATGCTTCTAACAGCCTCCATCTTCTTGCACAGAAGAAACACTGCTACCTTTCCCCTCTTTTTGTTAAGGAGATCATTTCTTACGATTGGCTAAGCTGAACTTTTACATCAGCACTGATTTTGTCAAAGCACATATTCTTGGCTTGCAGCAAGTATAAGAACCTTCTTCCTTCCATCACTTTTGTTCACACAGTATCAGTATTTATCTCAAATTTTAATTCATTTCAACATTATAGGGAAATAATAACATCATGAATTTAATATTTACTGACGATAAGAGGTACTATGTTCTATGTGGCTCTTACATGGAAAAGCTTATGAAAATGCTAACTAAAACTATACTCAGATAATCTTTCTTGCCTCTTAGATTGACCAAAATCTAAAGGTTTGCTGACATATCCTCTTGCAAAGGCTGTGGGAAAGCTGGCGCTCATTTGCTCTTGGTGGTAACGCAAAAGGGTACAACTGGGATGAAGGGGAGTTAGCAATACCTTACAGCATTGCATACACATTTACTCTTTGATCTAGTAAGTTTACATCTAAGAATCTACTCCAAAGATACAATGACTAAAACACAGAAGAACTTAAGCACAAAGCAGGATTCTCTGTCCACAAATAGGAGGCTGGATAAATGGGGAACCACACAGCTGGCAACAGAATCTCTTTCCCTCACTCTCCCTCCTTCCTTCCTTCCTTCCTTCCTTCCTTCCTTCTTTCGGCATTGAAATCTAGGGCTTTCATACTGAGTTACATCCCCAGTCCTTTTTTTATTTTCTTTTTTTTTTTTGGTGGTGCTGGGGTTATTTTCATTTTTGAGACAGGGCCTCCTAAATCGCTGCTAAATTTCCCAGACTGGGCTCAAACTTGCAATCCTCCTGCCTCAACCTCCCAGACTGCTGGGATTACAGGCAGGTGCCACTACACCTGATCAGAATAAAATATACATATATATATATAAAACATATTTTATATATGTGTATACTCAAAGATAAAGGTTAAAAAATAACATTTTTTTAACTATACAAAGAGGGAATAGGGTAGATAGGACAGGAATAGGGTTTCCTTTTTTCAAAAAGTGCTTAAACTATATGGAGCTATAATTGATACAAAAATCACACATATTTAACACATATATTTTGGTGAATTTGGTTATAGAAGAAAACATTTTTATTTCACTGAAGTATTTATGAGTGAAGATCATACCTATATACTCAGAAATATTTAAGCAAAAAGCAAAGATAACAGAAAAATGTTAACAATAGTACAAAGTTGGGATGCAAGGAAATTTGTTATACAATTTATCTACTTATGACAAAAAGTAAAGGAAAAATATTAAATATAATAAAAATAAAACATTATTATATTATGTCCAGATATTTCTTATGAAAGATCTAAGCCTGAGACCTGCTCTTTCTTTACTAAATGGACAGAAGTCACAGACTAGTGTCAAACAAGGCTTGCAGATATAGCCCAAAGGAGAAGACTGAATGGATGTGGGGGAAAGAGAAAGAACTGAGACCGTCTGCAGTCACCTAGGAAAACTCATTTCATACTTGACATCTTTCTATCCGCTAACAACTTAACACAATTTTAGAAATCACTTCAAGAAATGAACACAATAGCCAACTAAATGGATGAAAGATTTTATAACCCCAAAGGCCTTCCTTCTGAAATAACACAGGTGTTTGTCAATAAGCAATGTCTTGGCACAAGCAAAGGCAAACTGAAGTGCACTTACTTTTTGCTTGCCTCACAGACGTCTGTAATATTGGAGAAGAGATGGTGTCTCTCAGTTTTAGTCATTGTATCACTCAGTTCTTTAGAATTTTTAAACATTCGAATCAAGATCTCCAAGCTGAGTAAATACGAATGTTCAGACGATATGACTTCAAAGATTGCCTGGAAAGAAGGAGAAAGAAATAAATTACTCATTATTTTACTTGAATGAATATAGCTCTCATTCTGCTATAAGAATGCTGTATCTTGAGAAGTACAAAAAAGATAAGAATTAAGAAAAATATATCATTAAACTACTGTTTTTATATAAGGCACGTATATCCAATCTGAGAAAGTGTCACTCTCTGCCTTGTAAATATTGAAAAGGAAAGAATCTGGATAACATTGCATCCTGAGGTCATGCCTTTGCCGCAGGGCAGAATCTATGGGAGGAAAGCTAGACAGGTCATAAAATCTCAGTGTGATGTTAATTAACCTTCAGGGTCATCTCCTCTGGCCCAGCTTTTAAAGCATGCTGCTTCAGGGACAGTACGAATTTATGGTCATCACTTGGGATCCAGAGAAAATTTCTCACAAATACCTTCCTTTGCTCCCTCTTTGTGTGCTCTCTCTCTTTCTCTCTCTGTTTTTCAATCTGACTAATGTGCAGTCAGTAACAAATATCCTGGCATGAATGTACCTACCCTCGAAAGGCTCTTGCAAGCCACAGGAATTCTTTTATGTAAAGTCATACAATTGAAAGTAATTCTGTTCATTCAACAGGCTACCCTCTCGACTCTTGTTACTGTCTCAAGAAGGAGCAAAGGACCCTTTACACAGACTCTCGGTGCCAGGCTCACTGTGTTTTTCCTGTTAAGTGTGGAGGATGAAAATGCCAGTGCACATCTGTGGACAGACACCGGCGCCCTGTGTAAGGATTTCATCCACCTCCTTAACAAACTCAGATTCTGATCTAAGCACGGTGATGCCAGCAGAATTCCTCCTAAGGGAGGGGTGGTGAACATCTGTCCCCGGCAGCTCCTCATAACCCTGCGTGCATCACATCACAGCACACAGAGCTGCCTGGGACCAGGGCAGACACAGGTACGTGGAGGCCCAGTTGCTAAGGAGGGGGCATGTTTTGTAAATCAAGTTGGTAGCAATAACCTCAGCCCCAGGGCAGACACAGGTACGTGGAGGCCCAGTTGCTAAGAGGGGGGGCATGTTTTGTAAATCAAGTTGGTAGCAATAACCTCAGCCTTCCCTTTTAGCACCTGTAAGGTGCGAGAGACCTAGTCTGAGTGCTGGGTTATCTTCAGCTGTGCTCCAGGAAATCCAGTGATACAACTGCCCACAGTGTAAAGACCACCGAGAGCTTCATTTAACCTGTATCTTGCATAGGTCTATTCCATCTATACAATTATCTGCTCAAAACATAAGGTCAACTAAGGAAACTTCTCCCTCCTGGGCCAAAAGAATGGATTTCAGGTCATTGAAGGATACAGTGCCTTGGAATGACTTCAGATATTTTCAATAGCAAAGACCGCTTTAAATCAAACCCAAAATACAAAGATTTATACAAAAAGATATAATGAACTATGTAGACTAGATCGTATGAGGAGATTAATAAGTGGTAACTTAAGTTTAATGTAGCAGTTGTTAAAAGATCCTGCAATAGAGTCATGAACTACCTGAAAACAAATGAGGTTAGACTTGCTAAAAGTAGCTATATAGGAATAGAAAGGAACTGTAAAATTAAACTCGAGGTTGTCATTAGCTTGTTATATCACAAATCTCTATAAATATTATCAGAATATATCATAGAGACAGACAGGGTTCAAATTCAGAAGATTTAAAAGAACTGATAAGTTCTAGTGTATTTAGGACCTTGGAAAAGTTCTTGAGTATACCCATAAGGTCAGAGAAAAACACTGTTTATGCCACAATGTTAACAATAAAGAAAAAAGTACTATCCACTGTCCATCATCAGGAAGATAAATCTAAAATTTAAAAGACGATATTCATAGAATAGAATACTATATAGTGGCTGAAATGATTTATCTAGATTAACATGCATTAACATGAATAAATCTCAAAAACGATGTTGAGTACAAAAAGCAAGAAATAAAAAATGTATACAGTCATATTATTTACATGCATTTAACACATACATGCACTCATACATGCGTTCATGTGCGTATATGTAATACATGTAAAACTTGCATTTTGGTACACTTTTAGATAACACAGAACTTAGAAAAAGAGTTCAGAGTTCTGTGTATCCTTTACACAGCTGCTCCTAACCAGAGTACATTACATAACTGAGGTACATTTGTCTAGGGACTAATGTGTACACCTTATTCAGATTTCACCAGTTTTTCAGCCAGAATCTAATGTCCATTTTATTTTTCAGCATATTTCCTCCAGTTTAAACACTTGAACTACATGCTTTGTTGTTGAAATGCAAATGTTGAAAGAATTCAAATGCTGGCTTTTTGAGGGCTAATTTGTGTGTAACATTATTTAACAATGACCACTTACTAATTTTGTAAAAAGAAAACAAATACATTTCCAAAGGACAACACTGAATAAGTGCATCTAGAAGGTGAAAGCCCAAAAGTGCATCCCCTGTCACCCCGCCACTACCAACAAGCCACACTTCGAGCTCTAATGCACCATTTGTGAGAAACGTACCTCTTGTCTCTTCCTCTCCTCCTGGCTTACTGTCTGAGACAACCCATTTCTTTTCACCTAGAAAAAACAGAGTTGAACACATTTACATTGACAGTTTCTCTATTATGTGAAGCATAACTTTGGTCTTCCAAAATGAAGATATTATCCAAAATGCTGAATTCAACACATGTCAACATTTGATTATTGAAACCCTCAAATAATATTTGATTGAAGTCATGATTTAACACAGTTCAATATTAAAGAAACAAAAAGTGTCTAGAACACAATCCTAACAGGTTGAGAGTTTTTGTTCTGGTCTTAATTCTAGCTATTTCTAAAACACATACCAAGTAAGTCTCTCAAATTATAAATGAAGAAATCTAATATTAAAGAAAATGAACTGGTGGCTCTAAGTTTATTGTCCACAGTCACACATAAAAGTCATTTTAACCCTATTTTCTACAAAGACACCAATGGAATGAAATATTAGTGCTCTTTCGAAAAATCCAATCAAACAAACAAACAAAAAAACCCCAAACTCTTCCCTCATCCCTTGGCTAAAATCAGCAGTCTTTTAGCATACTTAAACTTGACAAATAAGAATGTTAATCTAATGTTCTTCTGGTTTGTTTGGTTTTTTGTCTTTTATTTTGTTTTTGACAAGGTATCATTATGCAGTTCAGGCTGGCCTTGAACTCGCTATGTAGTCCAGGCTGGCCTCAAATTCATGGCAATCCTCTTGCCTCAGCCTCCTGACTGCTGGGATTATAGGTGTGCACCACCATGCCCAGCCTAATGTTCTTTTGAGAAACAATAGTACTTACAAGCCTTATGAACACCAGTAGTGTTCTTGGAATAATGTAGTAGTGTTGTTTGTTGAAGGACAGAAATACCCACCTCAGTTGTCAGACACTTTTATTTGACTGCTCTGGTTCCCATCATAATCCAGTTTCTAAACCCCAAACCACAGTCTGACCCATGAACTCCAAGAAGGCAGGGGCTGGTGCCCCTCCAATATACCTGGCACAGAGGTTAACATATGAGAGACACCCATCGTTTTTAGTCAAAGATTAAATCAACAAAAGGCCAATATGTAAAATACCAACCAATATATCTTGTACTTTATAGAAAGAACAGCAAGAAAGGAGAGTGCTCTCCCCTTAGGTCAAAAATGAACAGCAATATAATATAACAAGTAGCAATAAAATAAAGTTTTTGCTATTGTTCTTCCTAAAACATTTCTTAAACATGCTTCCCTAGACCTATTTTAAACTGACATCTAAAATTTTGTCATAAATTAAAAAGATGTATTTTTCTGATAATTTCTTTTTTTGGAGGGCTACTGGGGATCGAACTCAAGGCCTTCTGTTTGCAAGGCAAACACTCTAACCACTGAGCTAAATCCCCAGCCCTTTTCTGATAATTTCAAATATAGACACTTAAAATGTGTTACTATACTCTTCCAAATGTGCCCAATGTTACATAAAAACTGTTATGATTTGTTATTCACCAACATCCATTTAAAAATAAATAAGCTTTCCTTCATAGTCAGAAATTTATATTCTTCTCTCTCATTAAAATTACATCCCTGTGTCAATTTCTCCTCCATATTTCCAAACGTAATATAATCCCAGGTGCACAGTCTCTTATCAGTTACTTTAACTCAGTTTAATGCACTTTCTAAAATTTCCTGTGACCTATGATCTCTAATGAGTATAAAAGAGATTCTCTTAGATTATATAATAACCACAAATATCGCTAATAACATGATAAAAACAATTACAATTTTAATTTATTAAGCATTAAAAGCAGAATCTGGTCCCAAATGCCTCACAGGTACAGAAATTAAACAGCTTGAAGGTCAAGCTGCAGGTAGTGAGAGTATTAACAGATGGGGGTCTCAGGCGAGTTAAAGAACTGAGCAGGCAAAAGGATTCTCCAAACCAGAAAATGGCAGAATGGTAAGTGACAACAACTTAGTCTCTCTGAGATTTGGAATCCAAGATACTGGAAAAAAACAACTTGGGGAAGAAAAAAAAAGAGAGAAGTAGATTCCCAGGAACCAGGAAGGATTGAATAGAGAAAAATGAGAACTACAGAGAAATTGAAAAGGCAAAACACAACACAGAGAAGGACAGGTACAGTCTGTACCTTCTCCCCAGCTCCTTGTGGCTCACAGGAAAGGCAGACCGAATCCACAGACACAAAGTGAAAGTCAGGGACTCCAGAGGCTTCAGGGAGAAACGTGGTGGTAGAATGGACCAGTGGCCACTATGACCTGCAGGGACAGTGTGGGATTTTTTTCCCACATGAGTCCTTCAACAAGCAATAGCTGGTGAGTGACTCCCGTCCAACCACCTATCATGTCCCTAGAAAGAATGCTCAGTAGGATGCCATTCTGGGGAAGGGGTGATTGAACTCAGGACTCAGAGGAGGTGCCAGGTAGCTGCACTTCAGGGCTTCCAGTGTTACATTCCCTCAGTGACTGGGTGAGAGACACCCATGGGACACAACCCCAGTCAGGGAGTGGACTGGAAAGAGGCCGCCAAGGGATTTGAGCTAACAGACACAGGCTCTGCCCCACAGCCAGACAGCCCCAGTCAGGGAGTGGACTGGAAAGAGGCCACCAAGGGATTTAAGCTAACAGACACAGGCCCTGCCCCACAGCCAGAGCCAGGCCCAGTCTGAGCTGCTCTGGATTTGAAAATCATGGCACTGGTGCACTTGCCCTAATCCTACTGCCTGCTGGTGCCTGCATCCAGCATGGATCTGGAGTCTGACTGCCTTTTTGATCTACCAGCATGAGCAGAGACACGTCTTGACTTGGACTCTGGACCAAAATTGCAGATTCCAGAAGAAAATCTTACACTCAACATCATAGAGAAATTTTTTTTTTCTTTTTTTCCTCTTCTGTGTGTGTGTGTGTGTGCATTTGTTTGGGGTTTTTTGTTTTGTTTTTATTTTTTCTTTGTTCTTATTTCCCTTTTACCTTTCTTTTTCATTAGTTCAGTGGATTTGGGAAATTTTTACTTGTCCTTCTCCTTCCTTTCTCTTTTTTTTTTTTCACTTTTTTCTTCTTTTTTTTTTGTTTTCCCCATTTAATTTTGCTGTTTAATTTTTTCTCTTTTATTTTTATTCTCCATATATTCTTTTCTTCTACTTTTCTTTTTATCTTCTATTTCTTGTAAATTTTTCTCTTACCTTTACCTAATTCTATAAAAATCCTTCTACTCATCAATAGGATCCTTTGTACCACTTCTCTCTCCTCCTTCTCATATCACATAATTTAAGGTTTCAAATTTTCTCTCTTCCATTCCCCTGCTCCCAACCCCCTATAACTTTAATAGTATAACCATCAAGCTTTATTAATGTTTAGGTAGTAAGTTAACACTATAAAATTACTGTTGAATTCTTTTCTGCCATTGGGTGAGATATAGGTGTTGCATTTAGTATGTATTAGCTATAAGTTGGTGCCTAGGTTGTCTTAATGTTTACACCATAATTGCAAATTTCTTTTCTAGGGTTAAAAGTGGTACATAATTGCTTCTTACGGTATGTTAGTATTTGATTTGTCCTGGATGACACTATTGTAGTTGATTTCCTTGCTATTAACAGGGTCTGGGTTTTATCTGTAAGACAACAATTAGATTACCTTTGTGACATTAACAATACTAGAGTACATTGCTAGAGAACTCAGTGTTGGGACAATTACAGTGCATCCTCCCCTCCCAAACTGATCAGGGTGGTGGGATCTTGGGGCTGAGGCAAAGCACTAAAGTTAGCCACACCCAAAGTTCATCCCTCAAAAGCAACCAACTAAAGAGATCTCCACACTAACAGCAAAGTCATTACACTATGACAAACCATGGCACAAAACAAAACAACAGAAACATGAGAAAACAAGGCAACAAAATGCCTCCCTAAAACTCCCACTCCTCTGAAGTCAATCCAAGGGCCACCAAGGAGGAGAACAGATAACAGACAGCACACATCACACACCCAAATTACTTGACACGATAACAGAGAAGTTAGAAAATAGATCAAAGAGGTACTCAGTAGTATCACAGAAGATGTAACTAAATAGATAATTGAAGCAATAACCAAAATGATCCAGGATCTTTCAGAAGACATTAATAAAAAGCTGGATGAGCTAAACAAAATGATAATAACATGAAGGATCAGTTTATCAAAGAATTGAGAGTCCATGAAAATGTTTCAATCAGAAATCCAGGAGATTAAAAATTATATTGAGGGGCTGAAGATATAGCTCAA
Organism: Hystrix brachyura; assembly: GCA_016801275.1. Lineage (NCBI taxonomy): Eukaryota > Metazoa > Chordata > Mammalia > Rodentia > Hystricidae > Hystrix > Hystrix brachyura. The sequence goes on from QZML01012276.1 coordinate 22,322, forward strand.
GCGGTAGAGCACTTGCCCAGCAAGCACAAGGCCCTGAGTTCAATCCCCAGCACCAAAAAAACAAAAAACAAAATTATATTGGAAGTATGGGCAGCAGAAGTGACCAATATGAGGGCAGAACTTCAAAACTAGCAGAAAATGATGCCTTCAAAGACCAGCTTCCCAAAGACACTTTAAGATCAGTAAGAGAACATTAAAAAAAAGTAACAGCTGCTGGATGATGCAAAGAAGACAAATCTAAGAGTAATTAGAATAAATTAAAATCAAAAGACAACACAAATGGCATAAAAAAACCTATTCACAGAAAACTCCCCAAATACAGGGAAAGAAATGAACACACATATAAATAAGAGAGGAATATAGATCTCCAAATAGCCAGGACCGAAACCGAACCTCTCTATGCCACATTATACTGAAAGTACCAGAAGCCCACTACAGGAACAAAATCTGAACAGTTGATAGAGAAAGGAAAAAGATCTGATATAAAGTAAACCCATTAGACTTCACAACGTAAACCTTAAAGGCCAGGAGGACTTGGAGCAAAGTGCTTTGAGCTCTAAAAGATAACATCTTCCAGCCCCAACTTATAAATCCTGCAAAATTTTCCTTCAAAACTGATGAAGAAATAAGGTATTTTCATCATAAGGAGCAACCTAAGAAATTCACGACCACCAAATCAGCATTACAAAAAATTCTCAGGGATATCCCAGAAAAAGATGGGGAAGCCAACACTGCCAAAAGTCAAAAAGAATTGAATACATCTGGAAGGATGGACAGCTAAGCAAAAGGAAAAAAAAAAAAACACACACACACACACAAAAATCCACAACAAGAAAATAATGTAATGACAGGAATAAATCATTACCTTCAAGTAACAATTCCCAATGTGAATAGTCTCCATTCACCAATCAAAAGTCAGACTGGTAGAATGAATCAAGAAACAAAACTCAATGATATATAGTACTATAACAAGAAACACATTTAATTCAAGTAAAAATTCACATATTAAAAATCTGAGTGAGGAACAATATTCTATGTAGCAGGACTCTAGAAAAAAGCAGCAGGAGCTATTTTAATACCAAAGTGGATTTCAAGCCAAAACTGATCAGAAGAGATAAAGAAGGCCACCACATATTGGTTAAGGGAACTATTCAACAGGCAGAGATAACAATTATAAATCTATAGACACCAAATACAAGCATACCCAATTTACAAAACAAACATTACTGGACATGAAAGACCAGATAAACATCAATAAAATTGTAATGGAGGACCTACAATTGATCACAAATAGGCAGATCAACTAGACAAAAAAAAAAAATCAACAAATGAATATTAAAGTTCAATGAAAACTCCAAACAAATGGACTTAGTAATATCTACAGTATTCCATCCAACAACAGGATACATATTCTTCTCAGCAGCATATTGGTCTTTCTCCAGAATAGACAATATATTAGTCCATACTACATGCTTAAGTAACTGTAAAAGAACCAAAATTATCCCAAGCATACTTCATATTATAGTGGAATGAAACTAGAAATCAACAGCCACATAAACTATGCAAACACATGGAAAATAAACAGTGCCATCTTCCTATAAATGACTGAAGTTTATCCTTCTTTACGGCAGAGTACTACTCCACTGAGTATAAATACCACATTTTCTTTATCTATTCATCTGCTGTTTTGACATTTAGGCAGCTTCCAAGATTTAGCTATTATGAATTTTGATGCTTCAAATCAGACACACAAGCTTAAATAGCACATGATTTCTCTGATATGAAAAACCCAAAGTAAAAGTAAAGAGAAAAATAAATGACAGATGATAAGAAGTAGGAAGATAGATTTTTCTCAAAGGGGAAGGGGCTCAAGAGATGGAAAGAAGCAGGAAGGAGAGGAGGTAGAGGGGATGAGAAAAGGAATTGAGATGTGTTATGTACATGTACCAATGCCACACAAGGAACATAAGCATTATGTTTTAAAAAATGTGCCATAAAATAAAATAAAACAAAAGCAAGAGGATCAAGAGATGGTTGGACGCGGGAGGGAGGGAAGGGAAAGGGGTTGAAAAAATAAATCAAGAGGTGTCATGTACATGTATCAACTTTCCACAGGGAATGTAAATATTATGTACTAGACACATGTACTAATAATATAAAATTTAAAAATACTCTCTTGAATAATTAGTGAGTCACCTATGAAGTTAAAAAATTAATTCCTAGAGTTGAATGATAATGTCAGTATGACATATAGGAATCTATAGGAATGACAACAGTCCTAAGAGGGAAGTTTATAGCACTGAATTCCCACATCAGAAAAACAGGCGAGCTCAAATAAATAACCTAATGATGCACATTAAGGTCCGAGAAAAACTTCCCACATCAGAAAAACAGGCGAGGTCAAATAAATAACCTAATGATGCACATTAAGGTCCGAGAAAAACAAGAACAATCCAAATAGAAAGCTAGTATGCGGAAAGAAATTATAGAGATCAGAGGAGAAACTAATGGAATTGAGATTAAAAAAAAATATAAAACATCAATGAATTGAAGAGTTGGTTCTTTGACAGAATACAGAAAATAGGTAAACCCTTAGCCAATCTGACTCAAATAAGGACAGAAAAGACCCAAATCCATGCAATTAGAAATTTAAAAAGTGAAATCACTATAGATTCTACTGAAATGCAGAAATACCATTGGTAACTACATTGAGAACCTGTATGCTAATAAAATGGAAAACTGGGAAGAAATGGATAGATTCCTAAACACATATGAACTACCAAAGCTGAACTGAGAATATATTAACATCCTGAGTAATCCAGTATCAGTCAATGAAACTGAAGAAGTAACAACAACAAAAAACTACCAATTAAGAATAGCGAAATTCTCTAAGAACTTTAGAGAAGCACTATCGCCAATTTTCTTCAAGTTATTTAATAAAATGAAAGGTATGTAATACTCTCAAAGTTACTCCTGGAAATAAGCATTACACTGATTTCAAAACCAGAAAAGGATCCAACCAAAAAAAGAGAACTACAGGCCAATCTTTTTAATGAAAATAGATGCAAAAATCCTCAGTAAGAACTCTTGAAGACATAGGGGTAGGAAAAAAATTTATGAACAGAACCCAGACTGCACAGGAAACAATACAGAGAATCAGTACTTGGGACCACATCCTATTAAAAGGCTTTTGCACATCCAAAGATATTACCAATAGAGCGGGACAAAATCCACAGACTGGGAAAAAAAATCTTTGACAGCTGTCCCTCAGACAAAAGTCTAACATCTAGAATATATAAAGAACTCAAAAAAAAATCAAACCCCCCAAATTTAAAGACCCAATCCAAAAATGGGCATCTAAAATGAATAAACATTTCTCAGATGAAGAAATAAAAATAGAAAATAAATATATGAAAAAATGTTCAACATCAT
>QZML01012489.1:0-16462 GCA_016801275.1 Hystrix brachyura
AATGCTGATGAGGCTAAAGAGAAATGCTGGGCCCTGATCCTGCAGGATGTTATGATAACTCCAAGAATATTAATCTTTATTCTAAGAGCAATGAGTAACTACTTGAAAAAAAAAGAAACTTTTGGCAAGTTAATTTACAATTCTAAAAGCTCACTCTAGATGAAATATGAAATTGGAATGGAAGGGGCCAAAATAAGATGGAGAGATCACTTAGGACATTGCAATAGGTAGTGGACAGTTAAGTAGTCAGTGATAGTTGACAGCAAAGAGTAGTGACTTAATCAGTCAGGAGGCCCCAGGAGTCTGGCGGGGGACTGAGCTTGAATTTGGGAAAAAGTCGTGGGGACAAGTCTGGGTGTACCGTTACTTTGAACAAGGACAGCTCGGCAGGATGTGCCTCAGGTGTATCGCTTTAGTCCCAAGCCAGAGTTTGCTGTTCAAGGCCATGCAGCACCTGGGTCTACGCATTTGCTACTGATTTCTCTTCTTCTCCCAGTTTCTTTCCATCTAATTCAATCCACAAACCCTGGTGAAGCGCCGGCATTGTATCAGGTGAGAATCCTCTCGAGAAAAACCCTTTCAAAGCCTGTTCATTTTGAATCTCCTTATTTTCAAATCATTAAAACCAAGGCAGTGTTTTTTTCTTTTTTTCCTTTGTGTGTGTGTGTGCATGTGTGTGCCTTTATTTTAATGGTACATTTTAGATGTACATAGTGATAACATTCACCATAGGGAATTTGTACCTGTACATGATCTATCTTGCCGCTTTTTCCCATTCCCCTCCCCTCCGTTCACCACCCCCCCAGTGACAAAGGCTGTTTTCATTTTTTCCTTCTTAAGTCAAATGTCCAGAGCCAGAAATATGTTCTTAGCACAGCAGAAACTACAAACCCCTGACTGTCTCACTGGAGGTAGTACTAAGCCGCCATTCTAGTTCAATTTCGGGGAGAATTTATTTTAAATTTCCCTTTGTTCTGTGGTCTTACACAATACTAGTCCATATTAAGTGGATCTTAAACTAGATTTAGGCTATTTCTATTTAGGTTCTTATGTGAAGATTTTTTTGGTGGTTTTTTTGTTGTTGCCATTGTTCTTCGTTTTGTTTTTATCATTTTTGGATAACATTTATTTCCAAAAATATATTTCATGAGGGTTAAAAGTAACATTTTGGTTCATTAGTCAGCAAATTTCCAATAGAAGACATTAATCAGTGGAAGCTCATCAAAATTAAACAATAGTAAACTTACATTATCTGAAATAGTATGTTTCGAAGCTTTATTACAAACTGATAGTAGCCATAAGAATGAAACCTCAACCTAATATTGTGTAAGTTCTATAAATTGTAATATCTCATATAACTGGAATAAAACAGTACAAATGCACTTATTTGCGAAATGAGTAAAACTGTGTTGGACGAAGGTATAATTATTTTGTCTGTATGTGCTGATTATTAGTGAATTTTCGCTCAAATTATATACATCATTTTATGTATTGAATAATTTATAATCCTGAAAATATAATAATTAAAATTTTAAAAATTATATTAGTAGTATGACTAAAACCGTAATGTGAACTGACTAAACTCTACAGTCACATTGTTACAAAAATTGTGAAGTGCTAGTAAAGTAAAAATGATAAGTCTAATTGCCAACTGAAATTTATTAAAATCTCAAGAGTTGTCTTTCGTTCAACCTAGCTATTCCCCTTGTAGGGTCTTCCCCATAGAGTTAAACATAACACAGTACAGTGATACATGCATGCCCATGGATATAGAGCAGAATTCATAACAGCTAAATATTAGAAGTGGCCTATATGTACATTATCAGATACATGAATAAAGAAAATTTGGTATTTACACACAGTAGAGTAGTACTCTTCCATAAAGGACAAACTTGAGTCATTTGTAGGAAAAGAGATACTCGAGAGACCATAATGTTAAGGAAAATAAATCAGACACACAAGCTTAAATATCACATGGCTTGTCTTATATGAGAAATATAAAATATAAATAAAGAGAAAAATAAAAATAGATTATAGGAAATAGAGAAATAGATGTTTTGCAAATGGAAGGGGATCCAGAGATTGAAGGAGAAAGGAGGGCAAAGAGGGGAAAGGGATTAAAAAAAAAAGAATTTAGATTTGTTGTGTGAATGCACCAACTCATCATGAAGAATGTAATTGTTACATGTTACAAAACTGTACTAATAAAAAATGAAAATTAAAAACAAATTTTCTTTCAAGTATACATAAGTTTCATAAGGCACACAAATATATAAAAATGTTCTTTCTTGTCATTAATTGCATAATATAGGGGAATAGTTAATAAATGGTTACTTTAATAATTCAAGCAAACATAAATAAAATTTACAACTATAAACTATAATTGTAAGATCCAGAGCAGCATTAAGTTATTTAAATTCAAGGATTTAAATCCATTAAGTGTGCAAAATTTTAAACTAAAAATAAGAATTTAAGTTAACTATTAAATTTTTCAACATTTGAATATAAATTTTGCATTTTTCAGCAAATTCAATTATTTTACCTCCCACATATCTTTTCTTTATTTTCACACTTATATTGTATAATACATATAAATGTATGTTTAAGAAGCTTTTTTCTGCAGGAACAATTCTAAAATTCAGATTATACACACCTATACTGGCATTGCTAGCGTAAGTAATTACTTCTGTTGATTAGTTTATCTGTAGTATGAATAAGCTATAATCCTGGTTTTACCTCCTATTTTAGAATGATGAAAAAAGGCATTTACTATATATAATTCTGGATCTCAGTCAACACACAATCCCTGGACCATGCAAGGTGAGCCTCAGTGATACCTTTTGTATTGAGAAAACAGGATTAGCTAACGATGTGCAAAACTCAGATTACAATTTCAGCTCAGACACAAAGGAGACAGATGAATCACAAGGCAAATATCTGCATGGTGAAGTGCTTTACAAAACACAGTATCAATAAAATAGTTTGGCATTTGGAGGTTTATTGCAGATATTAACAATAGAAAATGAACACATATTCCTTTATGGAATATAACTGCTACACTATCCAAAGTAAATTATGTAAAAGATCATTATATATAAGCATACTTTATGGCACATCTTCAAATCCTAAGGAGAATTTCTCTATACATATATTTACAATAGCAATACATGCTGTTTGTTTGAAAATAAAACACATTTTCATATTTTAGATTTTTAAGCCTTCTATACTAAACTGTAAACATAAGTAATGTATTTTCCTAAATATCAACTTTATGCTGTGACCAATCATAATATGAAATATTTTTTGCCTAAAAAATATTGGGTTGTATTCTTGGCAGTGTTGTAGTAAAGTTTTGTTGGAGGAGATTATTTTAAAGAAAAATAGCCCACAAATGATACTATTTTTTGCCTCATTTTTTGCTGGATAGAAATTCTAATAAACTTAAAGCAAAGAAAGTATCTCAAAAGATTTCAAGGAATGAAGCTGAAGCTAAAAGAAAATGCAAAAGAATGAGGTTAAATAAAGTATCATCAGAATCTGTTAATAAGAATGTAAACTATAAAGATGACATTTATTAAAACACATTATTCAGATACGTGAGAAGCAAGCATCTGTTCTTCTGCAGCCAACAATACCACAACTGTGCCAAGGAACAGATGTATGGGTATCAAATAAATGTCTAACCACAAAACATTATGCCAGGAAAACATGAATGAGCGTAAGAGACTCTACCCATCCAGTTCATGGAGTCGGGATATATTTGTTTGTTTTCTTTCACCTACCACCGACTCTATTACTTTTCTTGTCTCTGGATGTATGATTTGAAAATAGAAATGTTAAATTTTAGTCCTTGTCTATCATACTGTCTTGGAAATAAATACAATCTCATCCCTTTTATTTTACAAAGTGATTTCTAGCCTCTAGCCAAACAGTGAAAGGTAAGTACAGGAAACGTGAGTAAAGTTACATAGACTCTAAAAAGCTACAAAATGGTATTTTTCAAAGTGTTCTCAGAGGTGCAATGAAATTTAAATGGTTCTGTTTGTTCATCTATAGCTCTATGTCTGCCTTCTGAACTTTCTTTTTAGAAGATTTTCTGGTTTCTGATTTTCTATGTAACTAATATCCAACAATACCAAATCACTGACATTATTACACAGATTTGACTTAGCATTGGTTCACTGTCGGTTCAAATCGAATTCTGTTTTTCTGAAGCTACGAAGAGATAAGGCTCTTATTAAGTCAAGGAATTTTAGACCATTTCTGGAAAGCTACACAGATTTCTAAAAGTTCTACAGTCTTTATCTTAGAAACTGCTCATTTATCCTTAGCCCATTTTCTATGTCCTGATAAGGTTTCCAAGGTCCCAATCTACAAACTGATTGTTAAAGTAAGTTCTACACATGCATGGTATTCAAGTTGATTATTATTCAGTCTAGTTATGGAATGGGTCTTGAAAAAAAATCCTAAAATTTCACTGTTTTACATGTCTTTTTACCGACAAGACTCTGCTGCTGTTCTGCAAAAGTGGAAAATTAGTCCTTTTCCAAGATTACAGCCCATTAGATATTACACTAAATTTCACTTTCTAATTAGTGACATTCTTAGATCTCAATTCATTTGCTGACAAGAAATAATTAAAAGAACTTGATGTGATAAATATCCCAATGGCTTTTGCATCTAGTTCTCACATGTGTGTCTACTGATTCTATCAGAATATATATATACTACACAAGAAACAGAGGCAAAAAAATAAAAATCCAAAATAATTCAGGCAAGAGCATTCATAGTGTATTGACCCTCACTTCCTCTTTGTTCATATTTTTACTAGAATGTTTTTTGTCCAGCTTACCTATTGGACAACTGCAGGATTTTCTTTCTAGACCTGTCAGAGAATAGTTGACAGACAGATGCTGTACAACTAGACAGTGGATGAAGATGGAGGGAACTCTTGGTTCGCTATAGTCAGAGAGGGCAGGCTGGCTGCAGCACCCCTAGCACACAGAAGATAAAAAGGAAAGAGGGATCTCATCCTAGCCCTGGAATTTTTCTGCTTGTCTCTCCTGGAATTGCAGTCGGCTACTCACCTGAGCTTTTCTAGAATGTAATAAGCCATGCTATTTAAACAAAAGTGGTGTAATAATAGGACTATCCAAAAATAAATAAGGAAATAATGTATTTCTCTTCTTAGGTAAGTGAGTCCAAAATAGAACTAATAATATTGGGATAAAAATGTATTCCATCGAGCAAACATAACTCCTAATGAACAAGTTAGTCAAAACATGTACACTTGATAAAGAAAAAAAAAAATCTAAGTGCAAGACAATTCTACTTGCCTGTGGAATTATGACTGCATAGAGAATAGAAATCTCATGTGTTCTTTACTAAATAAGTATCCATGTATTTTAGGAATAATTCAGTTTTCTAAGATTTTAAATGCATAAGAAAAATATTAATGTTCAGTCCCTCTCTGTTCTGCCTGGCTCCAAGATTTAAAATACAAAGTAAATGTTTTGTTGTTGTTGTTGTCTCAAAGTAACTGAGATAGAGATGGAGCCTCATGGAGACAAGTGATGCGTAGATTCTCAGACCCTAATCCATGACCTGTTACCTACTGAAGATGGAGGTGAGTTGTCTTTCTACCCTCTCAATGCCAGCAGGGGCAGCGAGTATGCCCTTTCCTGATCCTCCTGTTTTTATCTCAAGGACCAAGAATTCTCTAAGGAGCTAGGTGGCCCCATGATTGTCACTAAGCATCAAACACCCACTGGGCTATGAGGAAGAAATCTCTTAAAATACAAGAAAGATACTTATTTAAAAATTCCATGCTTGCTACCAAGTACAAAATGACCAGACCCTGCATCACCACAGTAACCACCCAAAAGGCTAATTCTTTCGTGTGTGTGTGTGTGTGTGTGTGTGTGTGTGTATGTGTGGTGTGGGCACTTACCCTGATCTTTATCTGTGCTGTCTCCCAACTCACCCTCTGCTTCTTGTGGAAAAACCTCCACTCTATTAATTTTTTTTGTGCTCTTTGCCTGAATTTTATTTCTAATATTACTGATATTGAAGTTCCCTCATATCCCATATCAGTAACTAAGGTCAACTTTTCATAGAGACAGCCTATTAATTTATTCTCTGGAGTGATAGACTTCAACGTTCAGAGACTAAAAAGCATGTTTAGACCTAATTTAGCCTTAAGAAAGGAGAGATAATTATTACCACCTATTAATCAAAGCAGTACTTAACTTCATGATTTTAGATTCAGAAAAGGAAGAGGTGTAAGATTCTAGTATATAAAAAATCTGTAAAATTTTGCTATGTACATCTAGTCCTGACACGCTGCTAGATAAAGTATCTTAGCTATTCCTAATTGCCTTTAAATTGTGTCATCTTCTTCCTTGCCAATTGTAATTTTAATATGGTTGATCATGATTATTATTAGTAGTAGTAGTAGTATATTGTTTTCTGTCTTTTTTTTGTATTTTTTTGTAGTAGTAGTATATTGTTATTTGTGCTGGGGATCGAATTCAGGGCTTGTGCTTGCTAGGCAAGCACTCTAACCACTGAGCTAAATCATCGGCCCCTACGGTGGATTATTTCAATGTATATATACACTGCTCTGATGACAGTAATGCATACTAGTATGTTAATACAGAGGTATGTGTATTTGCTGATACTTTGAAAATAGTTATTTCACAGTCACTCAAAGAACTGGGAATATGACAAGTACATACAATCAGAACAACAAACAATCCTAACTCCACAGCTCCAGCCTTAGCAACTAAGCCCCTCCCATCATCTTTCATGGTACTATTCACAAACAGCATCTGAAATTTTGACTTGAACCTGACTCAACCAGTGGCCCTGTTGGGTTAACTGACTTTAATGTTTTAGATGCTTATATACTAAAATAACAAATAACATTTTAAATGACATCTACACAGCAGGAATGACAAGCAATCAGTGACATCGTCCTGAATGCAAGTAACTACAACATGTGGTATGTCCACAGACCACTGCTGTCAACAGTAAATGTTGTAAATGTCTCTGGAAAATGTATTTATGTAAATCTTCAAAAGAGTCTAGTCACAAGGAGTGCAAAAGGCAAGACCTCTACCATGATATGTGGGAATATGTACACCAGTCAAGCGAGGACAAATCCAGAATCAAGGTAAAATATTATTAAAGCAGTCTCAGAGGGAATGAAGCCATTTTAAAGTGACCTGCATATAGTAGTGTATTCTTACTAAAATGAAAATAAAATAATAGTCAAACAATGGTGCAAAGTCAAGATTATTTTGAGATTTGTTATAAATTTTGAGGACCATTTATTGAATTATTTTACAAGATGCAGTAAGTTGATAAACACCTAAAAATTTGACTGCTGTGATTTTTGGAGAAAATTTGGAAAATATTTATTATTTATCAATGTATCAGAAGTCTGTGTTGCAAATGAAAGTATTATTGTCATAATTCCAAATGAAGCAAGTCAAAACCTTTATTCTTTATTTCAAATCCCATGAACTGAAGTTGCCTAACAAATAGTTAAAATATAAAATATGAATCCTAGAGATCAGCCAATATGCATAGTGCAATACTAATCTTAGAGAAAAATATATTCTTAGAGATATATTTTTGACATTAAATAAAACCAGTAGAATGTCAGTATGAAAGAGACAATTTCCAAACTATAAGAAAACATTTTTGCAATAATAATGCTACCTAGAATTCTGCAGCTTTGAGATTATCGCATTATCTCCGCAGAACAATTTAACTGACTTCATTGTTCACATAGAAAAAAGCTTCATTTTCTCATAATTACCTAATCAAGTAAACCTTAATTATAATATACTATAAGTATTTGGATAATATTTTGTAATTCTAACCTAGAATTAATGATTTGGTAATACCAATTAAAATTGGAATATAAAAACCACATGGTTAATTAAAGAAAATAATCTTAAAAACAGATGTTTTGTTTTCTTGCTCGATATCTAATTCTAAAATACTATATAATTAAATTTAAAATTTTCATTACGTGAAATACTGGAAAAGTGAACTGTGCAAGTAAGGAACATTGTTGAAATGCTGAAATGAAAACTGTATTATTTTCTGAAAGGAAAATAACCTATCTTTCATAATATTTTTTAAACGATCCCAACAAAACATAGGCGTGATCTATATGAGAATTATTTTTCAAGGACCCTGATAAATGGAAATATTACTTGTTTCAAACTGTAGTGTCTTAGAGGTAATTGTCTAACAGGTGTAATGGCAAATATTGGAGAAAGAAAGTGTATTAAATTGAGGCTTTATGTCAAGACTATTCGGACTATCAACACGTCTACACGTTGCAACACTATTTTAAGTGCTACTGTTCTCTAATTCACAGACAGACTCAACTTCAAACCTCCTAGGAAAGGTTCCCTGGTGAATAGTCCTTACACTTGCCTTTCTGATATATCCTCTGGCCTGTGCTTATAGGTATAACTACATACTGCACAGTCATATCTATTTACCTGCCTACCTAGGTCATCTTTTCATTTTCTTTTCTATTTTGATGTGCTACAAATTATAGGTATGATTACGATGCCACTTACAAATTTCTCAACCCTGTTAGACTTGCAACAACTTTTAGCTGTCTTTATATTTTTGCGTCAACCTCATTGGATTTAGAATAACAAAAGTAAGGATACTATCTGTTCAAGGTATTCTGTATAAGAAATAGTTTCAAACAGTGTTCTGTGAAATATTTACTGCCCAACCTTAGAGAAAAGAAGTAATGGGGGGAGGCTGATGTGGACTGTGGGGCCCCACCTGCTTCTTGTCCTCAAAAGTAAAGTTATGAGCACAAACTACTCAGCATTATTATGTCTTCAACATACACAGCAATTGCTGTAAGCTGCATATTGGTGTGTATGGCGTGGTAAATAATAAAATGCCTCTCCTTCCCTCCGCAGGAGTTGGTTGAGATTCTGGCGTCCGACTCCCTGAGGTGGAATCCCATTTTACCTTGCTGTAGTTGGGTTAAGGCTTGCTGATCCTCCCATGGGACCAGGGATTTGTAAGCGTGGTCCTCGGGGCAGCGGTACCGGGACACAGTGTGAATCTTTATGAGGCGACACGTTGAGGGCTGGTGGGATGTTGCTTCAGGTGTGTGCTTTTGAAAGAGATGAAGGTCTGTCTTGTGGACTCCTTGGTACTTCTCACAAAAGCATTGTCAAGAAAGGAGCAAGCCTGACCCTCCCCACAGCGACATCCTGGTTGGCAATGTGATTCTTCTTCCCACGCGTGCTGCGCGCTCCTCGGACATGACACCGTCTGCCATTCCGCCCTCCCCAGAGGCTGACCCACCGGGGCCTTGAACTTTCAACCTCCAAAACCAGGAGCTAAATAAATCTCTTATCTTCGTGGGTATCTTGCTTCAGTTATTTCATTACAGTGATTAAAAAGTAATAAAGCTCTTTAATACTCGTGTCTCTCAGATTCCTCAGCTATAAAATGAAAGTGATAAAAGTACCATGAAGCCATCATGCAGAATAATTATACTAATTTTAAACCTGTAAGGCACTTAGAACATTTTCTGGTACATACAATAGGTATTTTTATTATTTGCGAGAGATAAGGCATAAATATAAACAAGTAGAAGGAATAACCTTAGAATATAAATCCATTCAGTTTAGCTCCTTCAACCATTCAGTCACTTAATGTGTTGTGAAAACATACAGCGGCCAAGGTCAGCCATGGAATGTGTAAACAGTAATAAGAAGCAAAGCAGTCCATCATGGAATTCCCAGTCGCCAGAAAGGACTCTGTAACTAAGTACATTGGTGAAATATGGAAATTCATCTTGTGCTCTGAATTGGGTGGCGCAGGATAGAATGAGATCGCTCTATAATACTAAATCCAATTGCTAACAAATTTTAGCCTTTGTCTTATGCTTCCTTCATCTTTTAAATTTGGTATAATATTATATAAAAACTTCCATTTAATTGTATGCCTGACCCCCACCAGAATTCCTTCATTCCATGGCTACTTCTACTGCAGATCTCTGATCTTTTTACTTCATTTATGAACTCCTGATGCAATTTCAGATAAGCTTATCTACACCTGACCAATCTAAGATATACCATCTGAATGCCCATGGTAAACCTGGCCCTAAATCCCATCCCTCCCACACAAATCACCACACATCAGCCGGACTGACTCACACACATCTATGTACACCTTTGAATAAAGCAACAACAATAAGTATGTTTTGCAGAGATCTGAAAGAACAAAATCACAGCCTGACAACTACATTACAGAACACCTACTAACAATGCTTTCTGCTCCTCTGTGAACAAGAGTTTCTGAAACAGATTGTCATCGAAAGGCTGTGCATCTTTGTACAAAAGTACACACTAAATGAACATACACTTAGGCTTGTGACTCTTTCTAATTGTTATTAATTTTTCATATTTTATTGGGTAAATGTCCATGTATCAGTGATACTGAAAAAAAGAAATTTCTTTTCTGTAAGGCTAAGCCGGAGGAAAAAATGCATTGACTAAATGGCAATGCCCATCACCCATATCAGAGCAGAAAATGTCCTGAGAAACAGGCAAGCTGTGAGAGACCACGAACAACTTAAGCCGATGTGGCCCTTGGGTCTAGCTTTCAGCTCCACTGGAGGACCTAGCCGTCCTGGGGAAAACTGTGTTAGGGAAGCTCCATTAGAGAATTCCCAAAGTAACTAGACACAAGGTTTCAGGCTTATGTCAGCAAATTGGGCATGAAATGCCATAAAAGGCAACCAGCAATCCTCCTGGTTAACCAGGCATACATACTCACAAAGAAAAATACTATCAAAACTATACTAAACTTGCTTCCTGAAGATGTCTTATACCAAATAAATATCTTCCAAAACCAGTGTAAATGTCAATTCCAAGTGATTTTATGTACTTATCATTTTACTACCTAAATTGAAGTCAGGTATGCACTCTACATACCTAATTTTTGTTTAGGGTGAAAACTATGAATAAGGAAGCATACTAAAGAATTTTTGACACTGGAAATATTAATAGAAAAGTTTATGTCGTGAATATCACGTGTTTAAGATATTTCCTGTTACCCTACATATTTGACAGAAATCTTTGTGTGGGAACATTCTAAAAGTATATATGTATTATCAGTTAGAAGATAATTTAAAAAGAAACTGTTTCCTCCTTATTGAATCCGAAGTGTCATTTGAATGTTTTGAGGAGTCCAGTAATTTAGGTGACTATCATTTCTCTGGGCACCTAAGTGTGTAGCAATACTGGTGTATCCCCTTTTCCTCTACTAACCCTGAAGTATCTTATAAAACCCTGCCTGAAAGTGAATAATTAGTTAGCAGATGCTTACTTTCCAAAGAAGATTTGAAGATGATTGGAAATAATAGCCTGAGGCTGTTGCAATCCTTTGGCACAGTCTTTCCCTACCTCTAAATGTTTCCCCAAACCAGTACTTCTTTAGCAGGTAAGGGCAGAATCTCAAAATACATTCTTCTGTAATTCTTAGGAAATTGTTCTACCATCAAGAAGAAAGCTATTATTATGTTATGTTTTATGTTGTGCTGGGAAATAAGAATATTCACTTTTAAATCCCTTCCCACTGCCATGAATCAAAATACAGAGCATTCTAAAGTTAACATCATATTTATTTTGTACCTGTACATGATGCATCTGATGAATGTAACCATTATATGTAAAATGTACCAATACATGTTCTTGGTTTAAAATGAAATAAAATAAATAAAGTTAACATCAACTCCTAAAGATTTTTCACATAACTGAAATTTCCAATTACTATCTCTGCTTTTTCAACTTAAAAAAAAAAAACAGCTTTTATCAGAAGGGCAAAATTCAGATTTGGTCCAAGATTTAGAGAATTGTTAACAGTATTTTTAATTCATCTGTCTTCACACTTTAAGGAATTACAATATCTTTTCTTGCTTCCTTGAATTTATTGGCTAATTTTGAGGACCATTTCTACTTTAGTGTGAAATGAGTGACTAATGATACTTTTTGATTGATGTGATAACGATGATTATGTTAATACAAACATTAATACTGAATTCTAAAATTCTCACTAATCTCATACAAAACCCAATTTTGATTAATACCATGTACAATTAGTTAAAAGTGAAACTTAGGGCTTCCCCTATGTCCCAAGAAAGTCTTTAATGCAGTTATTAAATTTTAGTATACTATAATTTACTTGTAAACAAGTATTTAATTACCATCATGTAAATGCATGTGGTTTCTCAAAAATGCTAATAAAATTTTCTCTGTTTAAGGTAATCTGTTGGAAGCAAAAAAGTACATAAAACATTCAAAGACAGGTGTAGGCAAAGACTTTCTGAGAGGAATCCTGGTTGCGTAAGAAATAATATCAAGAACCAACAAATGGGATCACATCAAATTAAAAAGATTCTATTGTGTAGGCAAAGACTTTCTGAGAGGAATCCTGGTTGCATAAGAAATAATACCAAGAACCAACAAATGGGATCACATCAAATTAAAAAGATTCTATACAGCAAAGGAAACCAACAAGGTGAAGAGGCAACCTACAGAATGAGAAAAATATTTTGCCAGGTACTCCTTCAATGAAGGAATAATATCTAGAATATATAAAGTACTAAAAATATTGGATTCCCCCAAATATAAAGACCCAATCTAAAATGGGCATCTGAAATGAATAGGTACTCTCGTGTAAAGAAGTACAACCAATAAATATATGAACAAAAATGTCCAACATCACTGGCCATTCAAGAAGCTCAAATTAAATTAACACTGAGATCCCATCTCACTTCAGAAAGAAATAAAAAGAAATAGTTACCATCATAAAGTCAACCAATAACAAATGCCTGTGAGGTCAACCAGTAACAATGTGGGGAAAGAGGAACTCTTCCTCATTGTCAGTGGGAGGGTAAATTGGTAGAGCCACTATAGAAAATGTCTCAAAAACTAAAAATAGAAATTCCACTGGACCCAGCTACCCTTGGGTTAAAGACATTGGAACATAGGGATATATGAATACCCATGTTTGCAGCAGTATAATCCATAATGACTATATCTCGAAGCTGACTGTATGTCCATCAAAAGATGAATGAATAATAAAACTGTGGTATTTATATACAATGGAGTACTAGCCTGTCATAAAGACCAATAACCTTGAATAATTTGTAAGTAAATGGATGCACCTTAATACCATAATGAGAAATTAATTAAATCAAACACATAAGCTTAAAGATTGCATGGTTTTCCCTTATATCAGAAACTCAATATATAAATAAAGTATAATATAAAGGACAGGTGAGAGGAAAAAAGAGAAAAAAAGTAGGTTATTGTAATCCAGCATGAATGATGTATCCAAAAGTGTGCCTTTATTTAGAATAATTGTCTTTTTTATGTTTTTGACCTATTAATCTGGTTGTTAATCTGTTTGTATGATAATTTTATAAGGACTTATAAGATAAATAAATTAATCTGATGCTGGGAAGAAAGGGGATGGAGAAAAGAAAGAACTGAGATGTGTTATATACATGAACCATCTCTAAACAATGAGTGAAATTATTACGAATTGCAAACATAACTCAAACTTAAAGCAGTGACATGTACACTAGGTACTACAGTAAATTTATGTAGTTGTGACTTAATGTTGCATCTCTATGGTTGTTTACATTGTTCATTGTTATAAACAAAAGGCACAATGTATTGTGGTTGTAAGCTTGTGTAGTGGCCTGTAAATTTGTGTAATTTTGGATCAATTTTAATAAGAATCTATAAAAAATTTTATAAAAATTGGTATTTTTGTTTATTTTACCAAGCTAAATTAATTAAAGGCAATTAAATTGGTTGTAATCTCTTAAATGTGAATTGATAGACATCTGAGCATTAACTATCAATTAGAATTAGTTTAAATGTGTGGCCAATATATTTGACCAAAGTTTGGTTTATAGAAAGTAAATTAAACTTATACAACAATTTTTGGAATTCTCTGTGATAGTCATATTGACTTTAAGTATGTATATCTTCTCCATCTTGCAAGTTTATGGAAATTAGTATGACCAGAAAACATTTTAAACCCCAAAGAAAATAAACAAGGGAGACTACCTTAGATGAGACATTTTTTTGAAAGAAAAACACAGATAGATGAGTAGGGGAAAAGCTCAGCTGAACTAAGTGCTAACAGTGCCGTACATAGCCACTCCGTCTCCTTGGGCAAGGAAAATGGGCAAGAAGAGACACAAGCAAAACTTTGTGTGATTGTTAGTTACAAACCCCAGATAATGCTGATCAGCACACTTTCCCCAGGAGTATTCAAGAAGTACACCCTGCATTCGCTTGTCAATTGTCCTTCATCCCAGAATAGTACCAGTCCATCCTTTTTTTTTTGTCAATTTTTAATTTAAAGACTGGAATGCTTGAAGAATCCAGCACAGTTGCATTGTAGAATTCACCATGGCTCAGATTTGTCTGATTTTTCCTCATAGCTACACCTGTGGCACAGAGTAAAGTTTCTCACTCTACACTGCAGAGCATCAAATGGCCATGGCCATGGAGCTGGTATTGCCTTGTGGGCGGCACAGAGTTTGATCAATCAGTTAAGGTGCCAACCAACTTTTTAAAGTCTTATTTTTTTCCATAAAAAAGACTAAAAATCTGCTGGTATTGCCTTGTGGGTGGCACAGAGTTTGATCAATCAGTTAAGGTGCCAACAGACTTTTTAAAGTCTTATTTTTTTCCATAAAAAAGACTAAAAATCAATAGGCAAATGTAATTGAGGCCAGTAAAAAATATGAAAGGCAGAAACTAAAAGAAAAGAAATATGGCATAGGTGCTGGGAGTATTGCCAACATACACAAGGCATTGAGTTCCACCCAGAACAATACAAATAAAGAAAAAGAAAAAAAGAAAAAAGAAAAACCCACCCTCCCAAACAACCTACCAAGATGGTATGCATGCACAAATGCACGCGCGCGCGCGCACACACAACACACACACACACGCACACACACACATTTTATATCCTGAGATAAACCTAAAGTAGCAGTTGCCCTAATTGATTCTTGAATTTTTTCCAAAACTGACTCCCTGAGAGAGATAAAAACCTAAAGTAGCAGTTGCCCTGATTCTTGAATTTTTTCCAAAACTGACTCCCTGAGAGAGATAAGTTTTCTGTTGCCTGATTTTTGTTATACTGATGCCTGAAATTAAGCCAAGTCTTCGTACCAATGATAATCATGTGAAAGGTTGCTTTTTTCCCACCATAGTGAGAACAATTAAAGTTGAAACACTGAAAATTTCAGTTTTTCCCTTCAAGAAATAAGGAAGAACATAAGAAGAAAACAGTGAGGGAGAGAGAGAGAGAGAAGAAAAGAAGAAAGCAGGAGGCAGCTGTGAGGGAACAAGGATCTTCAATATCTGCTCTATTCTCTTGCACTGTTTTGGGCAGATTAATTCCCCCTGTAACTGGGCTGTTCACGAAAATTGTGCTGGTACTAAAATCAGGAAAGTCTAAAGGTCTCAAAACCTCCCTTTGAGGAAATGAAAAAATAAAAACAGCCTCCCCATTATCACTTTCAAAGATCAAGGAATGGTAAACACAGTCAGAAGAGCATTGCTTTCAATTCTACTTTCCTGGAGAGCAAATGTGCATGTAGCCTGGACTTCGGTTCACCGTTTAAGGGAACTACGATTTTCCTGGTACTTCTGGTCTCTGTGGCTTGGCAGCATTTATCCTCCACTTGAGGGGCAGCAAACAGGAAATTAGGACCAGCCCACCAGCTCACCCAAGTCAGCCAAGTAGTCCACAACCGAAAGGACAAGCTTCGCAAGCTCTAGTATTTGAAAAATCAAATAACATACAAGATCACAGAACTAATGAACCTTATTCTCAGAAGTATTTTCTTGTTTGCCTGTAAACTTTGGGGAAAAAAATCAGTCCTTTGTGGTGAAACTCTAAATGGTAGCCATCATGTAGTCAAAAAATATGAACAACTAAATGTTGATTTTAAAAAAATATACATATGATAGAAATGGAAGAGAGTATGGGTGAATGAACTGAAAGAGCCATTGGTGACTAGGAACTAAAGTGATGTGTGAAAAACATTTCTTGAGAAATACTTATAAAAGCACTCTGTTAACTATTATAAATATGAAGGAAATCAAACAAACAAAGAACAACCAAGAAAATGAATATTATTATTCTGGGACCGGAAAATAGCTTTGAGAGAAAGAAGAGGCTGGAGTCTGCTTTTTGGTGCAAGCCTGGTTTCACTACTATGAGACTGGATTTTTAAACTCTCTGTATGTGATATGTTGATAAAAATAAAATTCAATAAAATCATACAATTACATCACTTACTATCTATAACATGATTTATTCTTTTTTTTTTTTTTTTCTTTTTTTTTTTTTTTAGAGGGTTGATTTA
>QZML01012653.1:0-13988 GCA_016801275.1 Hystrix brachyura
TACCTATGTATGTGAAGACTGATTGATTGAGGTTTTTTTTTTTGTATTTTATTATTTTTTTGGAGACAGAGTCTCACCGTATAGTTCAGACTGAACTTGAACTCACACTGTAAGCCCAGCCTGGCCTCAAACTCACGGTGGTCCGCCTGCCTAAACATTTTAAATATACTTGTTTACTTATCTTTGGTTGAACCATTTTAAAGTTGCAGACATCATGGCACCTAAATACTTTGGCATCAATTTCCTAAAGAACATTCTCCTGCTAATGACAGTATCTTCTTAATTCCATAGAAAAGTAAGGATAATTCCCCATCACCAGCTATTTTTTAGCCAATATTAAAATTTTCAATTATCCCCCAAAGCCCTTTGATAACTGTCTTGTTTTGAACTAGGATCCCATCAAAGTTCGTATCACATTTGGCTCTTAAGACTCCAAGCATAGTAGCCTTTACCTACTTCATTCAGTAACACTGACTTTTTAGAGAGACCAAGCCGTTTATCTGATAGTGTCCTGCAGATGAGCGCAGTGGGTTTTAAGAGCGCCACCAAGGAGCTTGTCTACTGAGCACCATACTAATTGCTATACCACACATTACATGAAATAATTCTCTGGTAAGTCCACTGTACTGAGAAACATCTGAAGCTTCAACATCAAAAATAAAGTTAAAATAAGAGTTAACGTCCAATATTAGGCTTTTAGATATAATATCAACAATGGGTAAAACGGCTTTCAACAAAAGAAAAATGATTAATGTGACAAACAGCATTATGGCCAAGAATGTCTGACCTTTTATCTTAGCAAACAAATACATTCCTTAGAATACTAGGGATTTTATTTATTTATTTATTTATTTATTTTTGCTAAGGATGAGAGAAAGAAAAATGCGTAAGAACATTTGGTAGTTTAAATCTATTCCAAGAAAAGAAATATCCTCCATCATATAAGTACATTATATCATCATTTATTTATTTAGTTTTGCTAAGGATGAGAGAAAGAAAAATGCATAAGAACATTTGGTAGTTTAAATCTATTCCAAGAAAAGAAATATCCTCCATCATATAAGTACATTATATCATCTCTAAGCAACAGAACAATATAAACAAAGAAATGAACACGAAAACAGTGAAAAACATGGAAAAGAAATGAATGATGGAGATCTGATATGATTCAGTGATGATGGTCACATAATTTATAATCAGGGCCATAGACGTCCTTCTATTAGTTAAAATCCAGATATCAGAGCCCAAGTCAGAACTGATGTACCGAACTTTGTTCAGAAATCTATAAAATTTCCAGTAAGACTCTGTGCCAGTTATTCTTGCCAGATTGACTGCATGATGGGACTCATGAGAGGTGACTGGATCATGAGGGCACTAACCCCATCAGTGGGCTTACCCATTGCGACTCCATAGCAGAATGGACCATCAGGGCGTCGGGCAGAGTTGGGGGAAGTAGATCACCAGGTAAGGTGGAGAGGACCTGGGCACCATATCTGGCCTTTGGCCTTTTTTCTCTGGCACTGTTTTCTTTCTTTGCTTCCCAGTTACCATAAACAGAGCAACTTTCTTCCATGTGCTTCTGTCATGACATTTCTACCTTGCAGCCAGCCAACCATGGACTGAAACCTCTGAAACCTGAACCATAAAAATACCTTTTCTCTTTCAAGTTGTGTGGGTCAGGTACTTTGTCCTAGCAACAGAAAAGTGACTACTACAGATCAGTTATGCAAATGAAAAAATAGGATTGAAATATAGTACTTGTACATCTTAAATGAACTAGTTCACAATAATACTACCCCTAGGGACACACTAACTGTAACACTATGCACTACAGGAATTTTCAGGTCAAGTAATGGGAAGAAAACCTGTATCTTTAACATCAAATAAAGTATTCTGGCAACTGAAATTATTTGTGAGGGGTAATATAGCCTCTCACTTACACTGATGTCTTAAATCAAAGCAATAATAAAGTAGCAAGTTAGCCAATATAATACACCTGTGATAAAGAAAAACAAACTAAGTTAATTTATCTTGCTAAACTATCGGATAATTTTTCTAATTCTTCTCATGTCACGTGATACACAGTTAAAAGAATTCTGGAAGCAAAGTGACAATACAGACTGAGAAATACCTTTTACAAGGTAATGAAAACGTTACATACACACATACCGGTATGTGGTGTGGAACTGACTAAAGCCATCAATACTTGTAATATATTTACACTTACTCAGACCAAACTGACTCAAACATGCATTTCATAACATCCTCAAAGCTGCTGCCCATTATTAAAAACTTTGTTCATGTCATTTCTGATTTTTACGAGCAAGATAGCTTGAGAACTACTTTCCTTGCTACCAGGTATAGTGATATAATAGCTTGTTCATATGTTAACCATCCACTCTACTGCCTTCCTTAGCGGGGAAGAGGCTCATTTTGACGAGGGAATGGTATTGCTACTGCTGGACGACAGGGCTGATCAGTGAGGTATGCTAAATCCGGCATTATGAAATTGATTTAATGCTAATTCTTGAAATCAAATTTAGGCTTTAGTTCAGAAGAAAATGGTAGGACTACTCTTTTTTTTTTTTTTTTTTTTACAATACTAGTGATTAAAAACTGATGTCAAACATCACATGTCATCTCTAGGGTAAACTTTAACAAGAGGCTGGGGATGTAGCTCAGTAGTAAGAGTGCTTGCCTAGAATATACAAGGCCCTGGGTGCGGTTCCCAGTCCTGCAAAGAAATTTTTGTGAGACTCAAGTTAGAAAATCTGACAGTGTAGATTCTGCTGTTTGATTAGCAGCAGACCAGAAAGGAAGCGCTTCCTCCGATGACATAGCCAACACCTGATGTTCCACCCTGCCCACCTGCTCCCTTTCACCACGTGTCCTGCAACAGATTTTAGCAATAGCCTCCCACTTCTCACGCCATGCTACTTCTCATGTTTTGTGATTTTCCTCAAAATAGATCGTTTTTCTTCAAAGGTGGTACCTAGAGTACGGTGGTATATCCACGCAATTTGCGCTGTCTGATCCCCCTCCTCCTGTGCGGGGAGCAAAACTTTGAAACACAGAAAAAGCCTTAATTTCCAACTCTATCTCGAGATTTAGGTGCTAATAAAAACAGAGGTATAAGCATTCAATACGTCACCTTGAACCACTCTGAAAAAGCTGTCCTTTGCCCAGACTTGTTTGTAGGTTACAAATTCCATGGTCAAATAAGGCTGGAAATCACAGGTATGGATCCTCAAGACAAAACCCACGCCCATTTGAAAGGATTTGGTCTTTTACTCCTGAGTGGTACCATGTTACTGACTTCTTTTCTCTCCGAGAGGTTTGGGCCTCATGAGAAATGTCTTAGCAACTTTTTCAATTCTGGGGCAAAATACTTGACACCCACTAGTTAAAGGAGAAAAGGTTTATTTTGGCTCACAGTTTGTAGAGGTTTCAGTCCGTGGTCAGCTGTCTCCAAGTCAGGACAGCATCGCAGAGGGGCAGGGCTGAAGAGCCTTGCCGGTGGCCTGACAGCAGGAAGCAGCGAGCCGTCAGAGGAGGAAGGATTACACCCTTCCGGGTCACACCCACAGTGACCTGCCTCTACCCACAAGGCTTCACCTCCCAACATCATGCCCAGCTATAAACCCATCCATCAGTGGGTCAGTCCTGTGTCACACTCCACACACCCATGATGCAGTCACCGCTCAAAAGTCCTACCTATAAGCACATGAGCTTTGGGACAACATCTAGATATAAACCATAACAAGAATCCATCTCTAGGTAATTTCATCAGCATTCAGACGTCTCCATTATATAGTAATAATGACCGCTCAGAAGTCTAAGCTCTCTACTCAGGTCGAAGGGCCCTCTCTGCCAAGTTGAACCTCACTACATCTAGAAGCGGATGATGTTATCTGTGCAGCAACACAGACCACCAGCTCCTGAACTCAGACCAGAAGAGTCATGCTTAAAAGTGAGATATGTAGCAGAATGTGTGCTGAGAATTATTTTCATGTTTTTATATTTAAGATTGTCTTATCTTCCTATGAGATAAGACAATCATCCAAAGTCATTCTGTCAGCAAGTCCAGTTCTTTAATCATTTGTACATAATCATACCTATGGAGACTTGCAGCTCTAACAGTGCCCTACATTCACTTCAAAGATATGCTGCTCAGTCACCATTTAATTACTCAGAATTTCCCACATGCTCAGCATCCTTCCTTTTATAGTCTGACACATTAGGTTTATAAATCTGAGTAGCACAAAGTAATTTATAATTAAAAGTTCCCTAACACTTATTCTGCTTTAAAAAATAAGCCACAGTTATAGCGAAATTTTCTAATTAATGGCATCTAAACTCTAGTATGTCCAAAGAATGACTCAGAGAGCTTACAAATTGCTGATCCCAACTAGAGAGCCTGAGCAAGTAGCCTGCAGTGTGATCTGACACTTACGTGCACGCACATGTGTGTGTGTGTGTGTGTGTGTGTGTTGGAGATTAAACCCAGAGCCTCCCACAAGCCAAGCACACACTTGGTGTACTCTAGACTGAGCTATGTCTCCATCCCCAAGAGAATTTGTATTTTTAGCAAGTTTCCAATGCCGCCAGTTGCTGGTAGTAGTACACACCAGGGAAACAAGCTCTGACACACTTGGGATGTTGTGATTTAAATGCTAGTAGCTATGAACTCAGAGAAAACCCTGCTGGAACTCTCTACATACACGAAATTCAAGATCAAATATTATGTCTGAAATAATAGTGAACGAATTTCCATATCTAGATTTGAAAAGATCAGGGTGGTGTGGCTCAGCAGCTCAGCAGCAGAGGGCCTACTCAGCCTGCACGAAGGCTCAAACCCAGCACCCGCCCCTCCCCCTAAAAATCACCTTGATCACGACACATCATTCTGACAGTAAGGCCTGCTACACAGCTATTGAGGTTTTATTCTGCTTTGGAAAAATATTTTAAAGCATCTAAAATTTTATTGTGCGTAAGTTTCACTTTTGAGGCTCTTATTCAAGTACTGGTTCTAATTCAGGTCTGGCCTGAGGCCGGAGATTCTGCATTTCTATTAAACTCCCAGCTGAAGATTTTGGCGCGTATCACTGTAGTCTCAGAGAGGATTATCGTGATCTCAATTTTCAAAATGCATCAGACTCTAAATGACACTTTTTTTTAAAGTGAAACTTGAAGTGCTAAGTTGAAGCAGAAAAAAAGGTTTTAGGCAAGAGAAAAGCATCCAATACAGCAAAGTGCTACCCGACTGCTTCTGCTGTCAAACTTCATCAGGGATCAGTGACTGCCTAACTTTAGGCAGCAACCCGACACCAGTCTGTGTGGAGCCCAGATGGTGTTTTAGGTCCAGATAAACTGACTGCTCCTTCCTGTAGAGTGGGCACAGTGAAGAACAACTGTGTTCTACGCCTGAAATAAGTGCATTATTTTGGACTCTATTCAACCTCTTCATAAACTCCTACAACCTGAGACCACCTACTCAATTCATTCCCACACAGAAATACTGAACGGGAAAATAAAGTGATCAAGTATTAAGAGGAGTACATTTCTAACACTGTGAGTTATGAATATCGCTTAGAATGTTATTACACGTGAACGAAGGAATGCAAATCTATAAAGGAAAACGTTGACGCATAACTATTTTTAAAATATTTTCTAAGCAGGAACTCAGTAGTATTATGCAGCAGGATTCTATTTGAGAAGTTAATTGAAACAGAGCAACAAATTGGCACATTAATTGGTTTTGTAACACATATTTATATTGACCAACTTTTTGCTATCTATAAGCTACCATCTACCACTTTAATATACCTTACAGGTGTACTTAAGCACTGCTATAAAATTAAGCACACTTTAAGTCCTCTAGGTGAAGTACCCAAATTTTTAAAAGTATTTGGAGATTTTTCCACTATCTTTTTTTTTGGCTGGGGGAGTGGTCAGGTTTAACATCACTTAAATTAACTCTATGTAACTGGAGATTTTTCCACTATCTTTTTTTTTGGCCGGGGGAGTGGTCAGGTTTAACATCACTTAAATTAACTCTATGTACACTTTTTTTTAAAGTGAAACTTGAAGTGCTAAGTTTAAGCAGAAAAAAAGGTTTTAGGCAAGAGAAAAGCATCCAAGACAGCAAAGTGCTACCCGACTGCTTCTGCTGTCAAACTTCATCAGGGATCAGTGACTGCCTAACTTTAGGCAGCAACCCGACACCAATCTGTGTGGAGCCCAGATGGTGTTTTAGGTCCAGATAAACTGACTGCTCCTTCCTGTAGAGTGGGCACAGTGAAGAACAACTGTGTTCTACGCCTGAAATAAGTGCATTATTTTGGACTCTATTCAACCTCTTCATAAACTCCTACAACCTGAGACCACCTACTCAATTCATTCCCACACAGAAATACTGAACGGGAAAATAAAGTGATCAAGTATTAAGAGGAGTACATTTCTAACACTGTGAGTTATGAATATCGCTTAGAATGTTATTACACGTGAACGAAGGAATGCAAATCTATAAAGGAAAACGTTGACGCATAACTATTTTTTAAATATTTTCTAAGCAGGGACTCAGTAGTATTATGCAGCAGGATTCTATTTGAGAAGTTAATTGAAACAGAGCAACAAATTGGCACATTAATTGGTTTTGTAACACATATTTATATTGACCAACTTTTTGCTATCTATAAGCTACCATCTACCACTTTAATATACCTTACAGGTGTACTTAAGCACTGCTATAAAATTAAGCACACTTTAAGTCCTCTAGGTGAAGTACCCAAATTTTTAAAAGTATTTGGAGATTTTTCCACTATCTTTTTTTTTGGCTGGGGGAGTGGTCAGGTTTAACATCACTTAAATTAACTCTATGTAACAACTGCATTTATCTGTGGGAAGAACATCACCTTCCTAGCAGAAATAACATGCAAACCTTCCTCAGTGAGTAAACAGGATATTCTGGGTGACAGATTGCTGGGACCCTGGTCACTCATGCAAAGACTGCTTCTTCGAGGCTGGCTTCAGGCACCACCCTACCAGTTTGGAGCAGCATCAATTCTGAGTCTATCTTCAGACAGGGACAGTTTGAGTTTACTTATCCTTTTTACTTCCCTTAGTTAGCAGTAAATAAAAACAGGGCTTTACTTCATTCTAGATGGGCGTGCAATACGATGTCAAAATGACTCCTGAAACACAAGTATCTCCCGCACTGGCTAACCTGCACGGCCAAGTTAGATACTATCTTGCATGTTTTTCTCAAGTTACTTTCTCTTTATACTACATTTCGTTTACACTTGTGGAAGTCTTCAAACTCTCAAGGGCTAGTAGCACACTTGATTCAGTTTGCATTTCCACCCTGTGCCTCCTCCCCATTTCTCTTCTGAAACACATCACCTTAAATGACCTCCATGAAGTTCTCTTTGATTTTTCCATTTTTTCAGTTACGAAGTCACAACTGTATTATTTGAGAATTCAGCATTACGCAGATATCAGTTCTGGGGGAGAGCATGTAATAAATAAATATTAGTCTACAACTTACTATAAGACTGTGGTAATTTTTTTTACATTAACAGCAGCGATCTCATTTGTCTCGATTACTTTCTAGTTGCTGGAATAAAATATTCAACACACACAGGTTATAGGAGGAGAGGCTTATTTCAGCTCACAGTTTATAGAGGTTTCAGTCCATGGTAGGCTGGCTCCGAGGCAGGGCAGCATGGCAGAGGGGCACGGCGGAGGGGCACGGCGGAGGAGAAGCAGGGCAGGCAGGAGACACCCAACAGGGAGCCTTTCTTTCCTTTTTTTTATTCCATTCAGTGTAATGGTTGCTGCCACCCGCACCCAGGGTAAGTTTTCCCATTATCCACACCCAGAACTATGCTAAGCCAATCAGTAGACTATCATGTACCCAGTTATCATGTACCTACCTCTCAAGAGCTCCACCTATGAGCACATGAGGCCTTGGAGGGGGGAGGCGAGGGGCTAGATACATACCATAATGCCACATTTCAGAAAATTGCAGCGTTAATACTGCAAAATCAGAATTTTCAGCTACATGTGAACAGATTAAAACTAACAGAAATCTGAGAAGAAGAAGATATCTAATAGGTAATGTCCAAAGAGCAAAAGGGAAAAATTTAATGAAAAAAAAATTTAAACTGGGGATTTAGCTCAGTGGTTAGGGTGCTTGCCTGGCAAGCACAAGGCCCTGAGTTCAATCCCTGGTCCCCCCTCCCAAAAAAAACTTATCAAAAAAGTTTAAATGGGAAGAAAATACCAATTTAAGGACTATAAAAGTTACATTTATTCGTGATGCTACATTTATTGTAT
Organism: Hystrix brachyura; assembly: GCA_016801275.1. Classification (NCBI taxonomy): domain Eukaryota; kingdom Metazoa; phylum Chordata; class Mammalia; order Rodentia; family Hystricidae; genus Hystrix; species Hystrix brachyura. The sequence continues at coordinate 8,338 of QZML01012653.1, forward strand.
TCCCCTAGAAAAATGAAGAACTGCTTGTGTACCCAACTTGCACATATAAAACTTTATACAAATTATGTGTGGCACATAAAGGCCTGTGGCACACGTAAAATCCCGTCACTGCAATTTGGGTATTCCTGCCTCAGTGACTCTAGTTTATACCCAGTATTGCTGCTAACATTTAGAAATTATTTTAAAATACATTAACAAAATTTTCATTTACTCTATAACTGAAAAATAAACCGGGAGAGGATACAAGTTGTTACCAATTTTAACAGTATGAAAAATTCATACCTTCTTTTGCTGGGTCTTCCTAGAAGAAAAAAGTTCACTTTAGTTCTGCCATTATCTTTCTAAGTTGTGGCTGGTACAGCGGTCATTTGTCAAAATATTTACCACATACTTTAAAAATGATTTCTTTTATGAAATGATACAACACCTTAAAGAACCAGAAAATACTAAATGGCTCTGGTTATACAATCAAAAGGCCATTCTTCCAAGAGAATAGGGCACATTCATTTCAGAACCAACCACAGAAACAGAAAGCTTATCAGAAATGTGCATAGAAATTCAAGTGCATCCTCCCCTTTCCCCTATTTTATAATAATCAAGGAGAATTCAATTTACATAATCTTTCCAGATGAGACTAAATAGTATGCAAAGAAAATATCCAAATTTCTGCAAAGGCAAAGTGAATTAAAACAATTACACAACTAATGAAGACTGAAGGGGTAAGTGTTATTTGCATTTTTTTTACTTGTTTGCTTGTTTTTAAGCCTTACAAATGTAGAAATGATAACTGATAAACAAATGTCACAATCTTCACAAATGGAACTATAATAAAAAATAAATCAAGTGAAATATTTATTAGTAAACAAAGTATTTTATTATTTCAAGTATTGACGATAAAAATTGCAGCAGAGCTGTTGCATTTAAAAACATGAAGCTACACACTATAAACAGATGAAAATGATGTGTTTTGATGTTGTAACAATTGAGCCTTGCACAGCGCATCTTATGAACTGTTTAAAATTAGCAGTTATGAAATGAACACGCATTCAGAGTTTCAGCTTCTTTTCTCTCTCTCGACCCTCCGGAGCTCCATTCGTTTTCTGTTTCTGTGTCTGCAAACAAGCAGAAGAAATAATTTTCATGACAAGACTAATATAAATATAAACTGCATTCACAAGCATGTTACAGCGTCTTAGCAATAAAAGGTAACTCTTGTTCTCCTTACACCGCTAACTTTCACATTGCTAAGACATCACTGGGACAAGAAGTCCAAGCTTAGAAGTTAACAGCAAAGGCTGTAAAGACACTGTTTTCCTAATAGTCCTTAAATTATTTTAAAATTTTGGCTTGAATTCCCTAAAGAAATGTGCACTCTTAGCATTCATGACACACACCTCCCCGGAATTTTAGGAACCTTCACTGTGACATGATTTTCCTTATGCAATCGGGCTGAATTTTTAAATGACTCAACTGTATTATTTACAAAAACACAACAAAAAAGTTTGCACATCAATAGCCAAGTAGTGTTCTTAGAAGAAAAGTGAAATTTAACAATCTGCGAACCTACGTGTTCACAAATACTTATTGAAGGCTTGTGTCCTTGTTTCTTCTTCTCTGCCTTCTCCTTTTCTTCCCCTTCCACGTTTTCACTTTCTCTGAACTCCTGAGTTATAAACATAAATATACATAATAAGTTTGTATTTTCCATGGGGGATTTAGCTCAGTGGTTAGAGTGCTTGCCTGGCAAGCACAAGGTCCTGAGTTCGATCCCCAGCACCAAAACAAAAAGAAAAAAAAGAAAAAGAAGGAAAGAAAATTACTTAATTCTGATACTAGGTAATATTGTAATGAAAATCTACTTCAAAGATTTTTTTTAAAGATTACCTTAAAGAATATACTTAACTGAGCTGCAGATGTAGCTCAGTGTCAAAGCACTTGCCTAGCATGCATGAAGCCCTGAGTTCAATCCCCAGCACTGCCACCAAAAAAAAAAAAAAAAAAAAAAAAAAAAAAAAAAAAAAGAAAGAAAAGACAAAATAATCATTATTCTGAACTCTGCTACATTACACAAAACACCTCCAACACTCGCCACTGAAGATCTGGATTTAAGAAATCAATCAATTCCGAATTGAGGAGAACTGTAAATACACTGTCGCAATTTATCATACACATTTTCCTTTTCTAATCCAAGCTTAGGAAGCATACAAACCAGAAAGTGATTCTCCCCTTCTGTGTAGTTTTTCCTTTGTTAGTACGATATGATATTCGCAGTTGACAGAAAGATGATTTGTACTATCCAACCTATAAAAGTCAGATATTAGAAGAAATACAAGTCCTATATAATCTATTTCAAATTCAGTTTTACTGTAATTATAATTTGATACAAAAGCTGTCTTACAAGTCAGAATTCTCTATCCAGATAATTTCAACTGCATTCTATAACCTTCGTCTTATAAAATCTTTACAGTCTTCATTATTATTACAAAAGTAAGTAGACTCACATGTTCTGATCATACTTCAGAAGCGAATCCTAGCACACTGCAGTAGTAAGTCAAAGACACAGGTAAGTAATGTTGACAACATTTACAACTTTAGAATGTTTTTCTATGAAGGAAATTTCTGATTTTAACCACTTAACAGTTTATCCTGAGCATCACTCTGGCAGCAGTTTATGTTCTAGCCATCCTGTCCCTCCCGCGGGTGTCATTTCGACCATTTGATTCTTGTTTGCACGAGAATCACTCGTACGTGCACCATTTTTGGTCGTCCTGTATTGGACTGGTAAGTGGTCAAACCCTCCTTTCCTTTCCTTTAAAAAAATTAAGTCTTATATGACAAGAGGTATGTTAATCACAGTATTTATTAATACACAAAGTACTTCGTGTCGAGTGCTTTTTTGAGTCTTGTTCTTCTTTGGTTTTTTGTGTCTCCTCTTTCAATCTGAGCCGTAGTCTTTTCTATGTCCTGAAGCTCATTGTCTCTTTCCCAGAACACAGCTATACAACAGAAACAGTTGGAGAGATGGAATGAATGGAGGAAGGGAGTAAATATGAACAACTTCTTAATGTGCCTGCTGTAATTTATTTGCTAAGGATTAAGAAATATTTCCATTTAACCTACATTTAATACTAAAAAGTAAATAAGTCATTTATAATTTCTCAATTTCCTAAAGTTTAACATGAATTAAATTATTTATCTACCAATTTCTTATGCTAAAATACCAAGCACACTCACCACCAGATAACTACACATATACAACTGACCAGGAAATACAAGCACACTAATACTTGAGACTGATGGAGAGAAAGTAAATAAAAATTAAAACACAATTAATCCATGACCTGTTCTGGCTTTCTTGGCTGTAGTTAGCTAGCATTTAAAAAAAAAAAAAACAGCCAGGATTTAAGACCTTTGTTGCTGGGATTACAAGCAGGAAGGTCTCGTGGCTGTCTACAGACAGCCTGGGCGACCTAACAAGACCCTGCCTCCACAAATCAAAACAAAACAAATAAACAAACAAAAACTATTATGTCACTTGGGGACAAAGATCTGTTCTAAATTCTTTTTAAAAGCACACTACAAGGCATGATATTGTGGAAAAAGTAGCTGATCAAAACGTAATTCTGGCTAAGAAAGCTTCCAACAGCTCTGAAAACCTAACAATTTATGTATTAAAATGAGAAAAGAATTACCTGCATATTCGGTGACTTCATCTGGAGTTGCTTCCTCCACTCCTGCTGTATTTCAATATCATCACTATTTCCTGGTACTAAAATATCTTCATTAGCCATTCAAGTGAATAACTTTACAAGCCATTTAAGTGTCAGAGTCATAGACTTAAAAAGAAATTGACAAAGTTAATCAGCACAAAATTCAATAACTCTTAAAATGTCTTCTTTCTACAGTTTCACTAGACCTTGAAGGTCTTATACAAGAGCTTTTAAACATAAATTTAAAAGACTGAAGGACAATTTAGGGCAAGCATTTTCATTCCTGCCAGATTTATAGAGGTATTAACACATTGCTGTTATTCTCATTTTATAGGTAAAGAAACTAAAGTGAAGACTGGATAAGTAATCGAACCCCAAAACAAAAAGCAATTTGGTGATTTAAAACATTCAGAGTAACTATAAAGGAAGAAAAGAATCTAGACTGATCTCTAATAAATAACTGAAAAGAAAAAAAAGTACAAAATCATCTAATACAGTATGAATAAACTTCCAAATCTGGGCACTATAGTCTCTATAGTATCATTATTTCCATATCTTCTTCACAAAAGGATATTGTCAACTAATCAACATGTTAACTTATTTTGACAGTATCGCAAAAGTTCACCAACTACTACTGTATTATGACATTACCACTCTACACTAACCTTAAAAATCTGGTTCCTTAAATTTCCGCCCATCTCACACATTCAAAACCTCTTTTACAAGATAATACTTACAAGAGAACTTAGCTTGTGACTTTATATGATCACTCCCCAAAAGGGAAAAACTACCCTTACAGCTTTCTACAGTCTCTAGTGCTTCCTCTTCAGGGAGATTCTTAACCACCAGTACAATGTTACATTTGTAAATTACTAGTATTTTGAAGACCTTTTCCCTTTTATTCTTCCTCAAGCCACCCGCAGCCTCAAGCCTGAATTCAAAGCCCTTAATGCAAAAACTTAATGAAATATTACAAACTTACTCTTTGTTCTTTATCCAAGTGTTGGTACCCATCGCTTGAATTTACTCATCTAGTTGTGACTTAGAACCAAAACTGTATGAGGACAAGGAATGTTTCTATAGTAGTTCATGTACCCAAGAAGAAAAGTTGTTTGAAGAGCCTTTCCCAGGTCCTAAAAGAATTCAAAATAACCATGAAGCAATGAAAAACAAAAAGCAGGCCATTAACATACCTTTCAACATATACAGGAAAATTGAAAAGCAAAGCTATACATTTATAATAGCTGATATATGGCAAGAACTTAATATGTATAAAAGCCTACAAGCATTATGTCACATAATCTTCACCAGTCTATGAGGAAGGTATTATTATCACCGCGCAAGCCCCTGTGAGTGTGACATTCCCAAGATCACCTAGCACAGAGAGAATTGAAATAGATTTTGACTCCATACTTTCCCCTATCAATTGAAAGTTTGTGCTCTATAGTGATAAGGAACTTTATTTATTTATTTATTTATTTATTTATTTATTTATTTATTTATTTATTTATTTATTTATTTATTTATTTATTTATTTATTTATTTATTTATTTATTTATTTATTTATTTATTTATTTATTTATTTATTTATTTATTTATTTATTTATTTATTTATTTATTTATTTATTTATTTATTTATTTATTTATTTATTTATTTATTTATTTATTTATTATGTATTTATTTATTTCTTGGTGCTGGGGATGAAACTCAGGGCCTTGCACCTGCTAGGCAAGCACTCTAACCACTGAGCTAAATCCTCGACCCAGCAACCTTTTTCAAAATCTTCATTACATGAGCAGTAAGTAGTAAATGCAAGATAAAATGTTTTATGAAACAGAACCATATAAACTGCCACCCTGGAAAACATTAATATTTACACATGATAAATACCAGTCTAAAGCACAAGGCCCTAGTTCGATCCCCAGCACCAAAAAAAAAAA
>QZML01012822.1:19609-67439 GCA_016801275.1 Hystrix brachyura
TTTTTTTTGGTACCAGGGATCGAACTCAGGGCCTTGTGCTTGCGAGGTGAGCACTCTAGCCACTGAGCTAAATCTATGGCCCTAAAATCATTCTTTTACATGGGAAATATTCAGATACTTTCCTGGAAAGCAACCACATTCTCTGCCTTTTCAATTTTAGTATATGTGCTGCCGAAGCGAGCACTCTCTGCCTTTTCAAAATACACACATCCCAATTTTTTAACCCCAAATCTCCAAATTAAATCCCATTGGCATGAAATACATGTCTTGCCCCTTTCCTTTCTAAACATTCTAAATATGGTAAATAATGACAATTTTCTTTTAGAAATTACTTTGAAAAGCTAATCCCTAGTTAAAGGTTTCATACAATTGATTCATAGAAAGGTTCACTGCCAAAATATTCTACCCATATTGTAGGGAGATGCTGACAGCTAGAAATATGCCATCTCGGGAAGGCAGTAGAGTGTTCAAAGCTATAGCACAGTTGTACTTAAGGCTGTAATTACTCTGAGCCCAGAAATCCTGTTTGAGGGGAGTCCTAAAAGAACGTGTATTTAAGCAGCCTGACTTCCCTAAGCCTTTGAGGGAGCCTAGCTGCTTCCTCAGGGCCACAATTGTAGGAGTATCTGAGTCCTCAGTTCTACTCACCAAACTTCAAATAAGGGGTCAGAGCCAAGAGTGGGACTTAAGGAAAAGTACTAGAAGTTTCTTGGACTCAAAAGCAGTCTCAGAGTTTCATAGTGTCCTGAGATGTATCTGCAGTCTAAGTCCTGCTGGGGTATTTTTGTAGGTATTGTTTTGTTTTCTGTGGTACTGAGCACTGAACCCAGGCCATCACAAGGGCTAGCAAGAGGGCCACACTTTCAACTGAACTCTCCTGCTTTCGTCTCCACATACTCGAATTAAATCCTGAAGTTCTCTCCCACTTTGGGCATCTGTGTCTCCTCACTGGATCTGTATTCCACTGCTATTTTACTACTTTCTGAAATAAAGTGAACAAGCATCAGCTCAGAACTTTTCTTGTTGTAAAACTTTTTGCATATAGTGGCAGCACCCAATAATGAGCTTTCTAAAAGCAGAAAATAGAGAACATTTTCCTACAAACATCCTCATCTCACACTTCAGTATTAACATGACCGTTTGTTTAAAGATATCAACTTTACACATTTGCGTCAATGAAATTTGGGACCTTAGAACTAGGAACTAAGGAATAATGACAGGAATTTGGAAAGAAAAATGTTCAAATGATTGAATAATAAGGCATATGTGGGCCCAAGGTGAGTTCAAACCTGGGCTAGAGACCACTGGATGAGTGAACACTTCATATTAAAAGCAAGAAGCAATTTTCTATCCTCAAGAACCAAAATGCCACCAGCTTCAATGACTGAAGGTTCAATGCACTGTAATCTTTGATTGGTGGAAACCAGCCCACACAACTTACAGACAACACAGCTTTCCTCAAAGCAAACTAGACCCATAACACTTTGGGTCTAAGGAGTTTTGAGTTAATACAAGGAATACCATAGCAGATTATGAAGAAGTAAATAACCTATTTACTTTGTTATTAAAAGTTAACACTTGATAGAAATTCTGGCTGATGACCACAGAAGCTGACAGCCCACACTAGAAGGCTGAGACCAGTAAGAACCACCTCTCACAGGCAAATCAGGGTCTCTGGTAACTCAGCTAGGATTTCTCAGGGTCTAGCCTCCAGTTCTGTGTAGCAGGAAAGCAATGCTGTTCAGGGACTCTGCTCATCGAGTTTCCCTGATCGCAGCCTGTAACATTCACCTCACTGTGAAATTCAATGGGGATCACAATGCCATTCAATAGCATGCCTATCTCCAAGGCTCATGTGAAAGTGGCTCATTATTATGAGTGCCTTTCATCCAATATGTCAGTGCTATGAATGAAAACAAAGACTGAGCTCTTGAGTCAACAGAGTTTATTTCAAGAGAAAATGATAATACTCCTTAACATACTTTGCTTACCATGTAACGATAGTTCTGAGCTTTTACATTCATGATCTCACTTACTCTTAAAATATCTTCCATCAACTAGGTAAAGCAATAACCCTATTTTGCAGGTAGAGACTACAGGATGGAGATACTAATTATCTACGAATCTCTCATGCTACAAAACCTACGATTGAATTAAAAATCTAAGAGACAGAGTTAACACTCAAACCTAGCTCTCCAGAGCTTATAATCACTATTCTGCAGGACAGGCGAGAGAAAGAAGATGGGGGTCAAACCCCTTGTGTGAGAGCTGTGGCAAGTTACTTTGTAGCTATCTACTAGACACAATATTTGCTGCCATTACTCTAACAAGTGTCGCAAAGAACAAATTTGAGACCACTGCTATAAAAGGGTTAGTGAATATGAAGTGATTCAGACAGACTCACTTCATCCAATTAACTTCTGTAAAAAATAGATTCATTTGTTCATTGAACCTGAAGCACTTTCAGGACAATCAAGAAAGAGTTGCCTAACCACAACTGACAGGTTCTGGAGTATATCTGACAAAATCATCTGAAGAGCAAACTTCTAGGCCATGTTCGTTTTCATGGGGAATGACCATGGTCCTAGATCCGAACAAAACAAATGGATTTAAAATATCTATATGAAAGGGATTGTTGTATGTTTAAAAATAATACTTGGGGTTGGGGATTTAGCTCAGTGGTACAGTGCTTGGCTAGCAAGCACAAGGCCCTGAGTTCGATCCCCAGCATCCCCCGACTAAATAATAATAATACTTCCATGATTATTATCCTAGAGAGTAGAGGCAGGCGTGGCACAAGGGTCTGGTTGAATGGCTGGCTCTGTGGTAGATACATCCTGGGAGGGCAATTATCACTGCCCTGATCTCTTCTGGAAGTTTCTGATGTACTACAAGGGAGATCCAAGCCAGGAGCTTGGCACAAGTCTCACATCACCCCCAGATGTCACACTGACAAGTGGAAGCTACATGCCTCTAGACCCCAGCCTACGCATCAGAGGTTGAATCACACACTGAGAAAAGATTTGGAGATGGTGCAGATGATCTCATCCCTACCTGCACACCAGCCACAGGAGCCTCTCCTACTCTATTCACTAACAGCCCCGTCTCAGACTTAAACCCCAAAGGTTGAAGGCCATGGATTCTAAAAAAATTCAAGAGTAATCAACACATCCTTTCTAGGCATCTCTAGTTGACTCTTTTCCTGTTTAAGCCTTTATAGGAGTTTAAAAAGGGATGTATGTTTACAAGAGTATAAACTGTCTTTGTTTTTGTGGTATTGAACCCATGGCCTTTGTGCTAAACTACATCTCCAGCCCTTTTTTTATTTTTACTTTTGAGGCAGGGTCTAAATCACTAAATTGTCTAGGTTGGGTTCAGACTTGTGATCCTCCTGCCACAGCCTCCTCAAGTGCTGGGATTACAGGTGTGCAGCACTGGGATCAACTTATGAAGCTCCTTAGATAATGACTTTGCTGAGATAACCAAAGACTACAAGAACTCTGAATGTGAAGAACTATTTTAACATGGAGCAATTTTTCTTTCCTGGTTTTGTTGTTGGTTTGGTTTGCTGTTTTTTGCACTGGGGCTTGAACATAGGGCCTTCACACTGAATAACATCCCCAACAATTTTATTTTTTATTTGAGAAAGGGTCAACCCAGACTGATCTTCCTGCCTCAGATTCCCAGAGTGCTGGGATTACAGGCATGAGCCATCACACCCATCAATAAAGCAGGCTCTTAACCAAAAACTAGAGGAACATGCCAGGTGTGGTGGTACCCACCTGTGATTCCAGCACTCAGAGGCTTGAGGCAGGAGGATTGCCTTGAGTTTGAGGCAAGCTCGGGCTACAGAGAGATCTTGTCTCCAAAAAAAAAAGATGGGGGACCTGGGGGAATAGCTCAATGGTAGAGCATTTGTCTAGAATGCATGATACCCTGGGTTTGATCCCCAGTACTGAAAAAAAAAAAATTAGAATCTTAGAAATCAGTTCTCAAGTTTCACATTTAAAGTTTCTGCCTGCTATTGCAGAAAGTGAAAACCTGTATTATAAGGCACAAACATTCTGCCCAGGACTTCAGAAGCTTAGCACAGGCGCAGCCTCAGAGGTAGATGAAAGGTGAGTTTTAGACAGAAAAGAAGAAATAGAGATCCTCCCCTCTTCCCTTACTCCTAATGAGAACGGGCCTTCCTCTGGCTTGTCTAAAGGCTCTTCTGAAATGCCGGCTCCAGGACTCCAGCACTCAGAGGACTGCAGCAGCACGACTAAGACATGGAAGAGATTCAGGCTTTGCTTTTCGAGTGCAGCTGCGAGATCTTCCTTTTCTCTTCCTTTGGGGACGAGAAGTTCTGGAAGCTGTCGGGATTCTGAATTAAAAGTCCTTCTTGAGATGTGTTTTCATTTCTGGTGTTTTGGGACAGAGTCTTCTATTTGCTCAGGCTGGCCTTGAACTCACTATCCTCCTGTTTTAGCCTCCTGAGTGCTAGGAGTACAGGCATGAGCCACCATACCTGGCATCAATTATAATTTTCTCAGTGCTGGGGATTGAACCCAGGGCCTCAGACACACTAGGCAATCACTCTACCACTGAGCCACATCCCCTGCAGCCCTAGGATTTCAGTGTACAGAAATAAAAACTAAACCCCAATAATCCCAGCAAAAACTTGAGGGATCCTCTAGCTTCAAAATCAAGTCAGAGGGGCTGGGGATTTAGCTCAGCGGTTAGAGTGCTTGCCTTGCAAGCATAAGGCCTCCAGTTCGATCCCCAGCGCCAAAAAAAAAAAAGAAAAAAAAAGAAAAGAAAATCAAGTCAGATGTGCTAATTAATCACTGGATTAAGCATTATGGATGAATCACTCCTTGTTACATACCACACAGACAATGGAGAAAATTAAGGACACCACCAACCACATGACTAAGATGATTATTAATTAACCAATGGGCCACACATCAAATTAAGCAAGAAATTAAACATTTTCTACAATTAAATGATAATGCTTTTGTTTTTTTTTCTTTTTGTGGTGCCGGGGATCGAACTCAGGCCCTTGTGCTTGCAAGGCAAGCACTCTAATCACTGAGCTAACATACCAAAACTTATTGGACAAAATGAAAGCAGTTTTACAAGGGAAGTTTATAGCAGTGAACTCCTATATTAGAAAAACAGAGCGAGCTCAAATAAACAACCTAAAGTTGAATCTCAAGCTTCTAGAAAAACAAGAGCAAGTCTTACGAGGGAGGAAATTATAAAGATCAGAGCTAAAATTAATGCAATACAAAGAATCAGTGAATCGTAGAGTTGGTTCTTTATTTTTTTTTGAGTTGGTTCTTTGAAAGATTAAATAAAATTGACAAACCCTTAGCTATTCTTATCAAAAAAAAAGGGAAAAAAAGATTCAAAATCATGCAATTAGGAATGAAAAGGGTTAACTTACAACAGATCCTGCAGAAATCAAGAAGATCATCAAACCTACTTCGAGAACCTTTATTCTAATGAGATGGAAAACACAGAAGAAATGGACAGATTCTCACATACATATGAATTACCAAAGCTGGATCAAGAAGATATAAAGATTCTAAATAACCCAAAATCAACCAATTTAAAATGAAGATGTAATAAAACCCTACCAACAAAGAAAAGCCCAGGTCCTGATGAATTCACTGCTAATTGTACAAGAAATTTAGAGAAGATCTAATGCCGCTACTCCTCGAACACTTTAATGGAATTGAAAGGGAAGCAATACACCCAAATTCATTCCTGGAAGCAAGCATTACCCTGATACCAAAACCAGAGAAGGAGCCAACCAAAACAGAGAAGTACACGTGAATGTTCATAATGAACATAGATGTAAAAATCCTCAATAAGATACTGGCAAACAGAATGCAGCAAATCATCGAAAAGATTATACACTATGACTAAGTAGGATTCATCCCAGGGATACAGGGATAGTTCAGCATATGCAAATCAATAAATGTGATACACTATATTAACAGAGCCAAGGACAAAAACCATATGATCATCTCAATAGATGCAGAAAAGCATCTGACAAAGTCCAACATCCATTCATGATTAAAAAAAAAAACCTGCGGAAAATTGGAATAGATGGTCTTTATTGCAATCTGATAAAAGCCACGGGTGACAAATCAATAGCCATCATCATACTAAATGGACACCCACCTGAAAGCTTTCACTCTAAAATCAACACTCTTCCCACCCGGATCCACTTCGTACGATTGAAATAATCACCTGTCAGACATTCTTTTAAATTCTGGACTTTGATTTGCCTGTTTCTAACTTCCGGACCAACTCTCATTAGCCACTTCCTACTCACAGGCTTTAGGCTTTGAGAATTTCACAATGTACAGCCCGTCACTGATGAAGGAAATGTTCAGCAAGGCAGTATATAGTTGGGAGGAGGTATTCATATTAAAATTATTTAGGTACTTAACACAGAGCCTAACTTTTCCCCACCCCCAATTTTTTTTTAGATTGGGTCTTACTGTGTAGTTCAGGCTGGCCTTGAACCCACAGCGATCCTCCTGCCTCTGCCTCCCAAGTGCTAGGATTACAGGCATGCGCCACTAAGCCCAGCTAAAATCAAAGTTTCTGAGGTTTTGACTTTGAGTATTTTTCCTCCTGGTGTGCCAGTAAAGAAAATGGTTACCAACAAGAACTGTGACAGGATTAGACAAGGTGCCATTTCGTAAGGAGGCTTTCAGGAAAAGAGGCAACTCTGGGTGGAGAAGCACAGTCCGGCAGCAGCGGCTGGTCGTGAGCGGCTCCTCTCCGGGGCTGTAAAATCGGTTGGGGCCACCGATTGCTGGAGTCTCCTCCAGACGGAGTCCTCTAGGCAAGCGGAGGGTCTAAGGTCCGGCTCGGGGTCTCCTGGGGGGGCGGAACGTTCTCCGCCCTTCCCTCCCACCGCCCCGGTTCAGAGCAGAGACCTGGAAGGGTATCCAGAGCTCCAGTGGGAATCTTCCAAATCGCCAATCTCACAGCCTCAGTCACCGCGCCTGCGTAGTAAGGCATCGGCAGTCTGCGCCTGCGCCAGGTTCTCCCGCGCCCTTTAAAAAGGGCCTAGCGCGCTGGGCGGGACCTATTGCAAGCGCAGCTGGACGCTATCTAGAACTTCTCCGCTCCGGCCCCCTTTTAAAATCTTGACACCAGGAAGGCCGAGGATGCTGCGGTCGCAGCGAAGTCAGGAGTAAGCGGGCGGGCGCCGAGTGCGGCGCGTAGTGGGGTGCCGGGGTCCTGGGCGCCTGGCCCTCGCTCCCCGGCCCGCCGCTCCGTGTGGACCAGTTAGCTGTCGCCGCGCCCCCCCCCGCTTGAGCCGCCGGCGCCTGGAGTGAGGAGAGCACCTGTCAGGCGAGAGCGGCTGTGACGTTTTACGAGGATGCCGACCAGAAGCGGGTGACGGCCGGGGGCTCTACGGGGTTGGGCAGAGTCCACTTCCATCCCCACACGGCAACAACACGTTCTGAGTGATGGGCAGGAAGATCCTGGACCACCAGGTCGTGACAAGTTGTACCATTCCTGAAGAGCTGACGAATAATCGAGCTACACAGACCTTCCACCAGGCCGCGGAAGGAGTCTGCCAGTGTCACTGCAGGTGCCGGGGAACAAGCCTTACAAGTCCGAATTCACAGGAAGCAGGGCCAACATTGCCTAGGCAGAACTCACGACTATCTGCTCAAGTTCAAAATGGCCCATCCCAAGACGACAATGGCAAGAACAGCAAGGACAAAAGGAGCTAGAGAGGGAAAGGATGCAGAGAGAGCTGGACAGGTAGCCCCTGGAGCAAGGACAACTGGAGAGAGCGGCAAGAGCAGGAGGGCAGGAGCAATAGGAAAGGGAGAAGTCTGAATGGGAGAGAGTGCCCAGAGTCTCAGCCGCTGGCGTTTTTCTTGGGACCGCCTGTACCTCCACCCCCTCCTCCGCGGGCGCCAGGTCCTGGCCAGGACTCAGCTCTCTCTCCACCCGCAGATCCCCCATCTGGGCCACCAACCCCTCTGCTATCTTCTGGGCTACAGAGGTCCCCTGAGGCAGCCACATTGGTGGTGCTTCATTTCCTCCATGCCCACAGCTGATTGGACCAAGGCTAACATGGGTCTAAGAGAAACCAATCAGATCCGAGGGCCTTGGACTAGCCTTGAGCCTAGCCTGGCCCTGGGATTGCTTAGGATTTTCGCTCCAGAACTTGGGGCCCAGAAGCTGAAACTTGCTGTGCAAATCTTTGGGCTCTTTGCAGCCCTGGGTCATTCTTTTCTTGAGGCCCCAATGTGCCCCTTGGGTTGGCTCAATGAGACACTTCCTCCTCTCAGAATACATTTCCCTCAGTTAGTCCAAGTGGTTTTCTATTACTGCACCCAAAGACATTGGTTTAAAACAGTATCAGAGAAAAAGCTAAACCCAGGTCTTCTAGCTCAGAGTCCTCAGCACAACCACTATCCCACATTTTTCTAGACTGCTGTTTGTGCCCCTGAGTACCTACTGACTTCCCCCTTCTCTGCCACAGCCTCCGTGTTGGGGCTCTGCCCACTATTTTGGTCCTACTGTGTCACCCTCACCAATTCTTCATCCCTCCTTTTTGTATGGCTGAGAGAAGACTGGGGCTAAGCCTATTTTAAAAGAACACCCATGAGACAGCAGTGGACAACAACAAAGATAGGGGTCAATGCCACCCCTTCCTGCACAAGACCTGCCACCCAGGGCCTGAGCACTTCTGGGTTAGATAAGGCCCCCTCCCCAGGTGCAGTGAGATGCCCTACAATGGCTGCTAGCTATCAGTGGCAGTGGGAAGGGGTGCAACAGCACTGAGATTTAGAGCTGTCCCTACTTTTCTTCTTTGCCAGGGTAGATGGTGGTTCACCCAAGGTTTACAGGGTTTCCTGGGAAAGGAAATGCCAAAACAGGCAGCTCAGAGGCCGTAATAAAATCCTGCCTAATGAGGGAGGTTCTTTTGATGAGGAACCACATTTATTAGTCACAGCAGGATGGAGGTAAAAGGCAGAGTTATAAGCCCTATCAACTCAGCATTCACACGAAAGAATGGGAGGGGAAACAAAATAGGTGTTAGCAGTGACACCGTATACCTCCCCATATCTGTTAGATTCCAAGATGGCAGATTCTGGAAAGAAAAGACTTATCCAAGAATGTAGAGGACTATTTTGGACTTTTTTTTTGATTGGCTCTTTGGGGTTTGGGTTAGTTTTGTTTGGTTTTTTTTGTTTTGGTGGCGTTTTTTTCTCTTTTTACTTTTAATTTTTCTGTTTTTCATTTTGCTCTCTCTTTTTCTTCCTTTTATTTTTTCTGTTATTTTTATCTAAGTCTATTAATTTCCTTTCATTCCTTAATAGAATCCTTTATCTCACTTTTCTTTCCTCCTCATCTTTCTTTTCTTTATTTTTTAAATTTGACTTATTTTTCCTACGCTCCATCTTCTCTACCTTTACTAGTATAATCATTAGGCTTTATTAATCTTTACATATTTAGTTAACTTTCTGTTATTACTTTGAACTCTTTCCTATTGTTAGAGGAAGTATAGTTATTACATTTGGTGGAAATTTACTGTATGTCAGTATTTGGTTCATCTTGTTTATGCAGCGAGTCCCCAACTTACAAACATTTGAGTTGCAAACTTTCACAAGTGTACTGTGTAAGACTCAGTTGTCAGACTTATGAACAAATCTCACTTACGAACATTCTCCTGGAACAGAACTCATTTGTAAATTGGGATGTACTATATTATAAATATAGATCTCTTTTCTATGGTTAAGGATGATACATTATTGGTTCTTATGGTATGTCAATATCCAGTTTGTCTTTGACTCTATTATTGTTGCTGATTTGGTTGCTATTGCCAGGATGCCATAGTTGTTGATATTAATTGATTTTCTCTACATGCCAATACCTGGATTGTTTTTGTGTCATTAACTATACTGTGAGCCCTTGCAGAGAACTGGGTACTGGACCAATTGCACTGCACTTGTCTCCCTCTGAAATTAACAGAGGAGGTGAGAACTCTGGAGAGAGACAAAGTTTTCTAGTTTGACCAGAAAAGCAGACACTATCCTAAAAGCAGACTAACTTAAAAGGTCTCCATACTAGCAACAAAGTCTCCACACTACAATCCACCCCTAAACCTCAGCACAGATGCACACACTAAAATAAAACCATGAGAAGTCAAGGCAACAAAATGCCTCTAAAAGCAGATCCATGAGGCATCAGGGAGAAGGAAATCAAAAGCCACTCAGCTGATTTATTTCAAATGATAGGAGATTTAAAAACAGACCAATAAGGTATTCAGCAAGCCTAATGAATTAATAATGAAATAGGAAATGAATTTAATAAGTAAAATGATCAGTGAGCTTACAGAAGACACTAATAAAAACTAGCAGAACTAAACAAAATTGTACAAAACATGAATGACCAGTTTAGAAAAGAAATGTACTTCATAAAAAAATACTAAAAAGAAATCCAGGAGATAAAAATTTTTACTGAAAGTATGGGCAACAGAACTGAAAAATGTGAGGACAGAGTGTAATAACAGGAAGATAGGGTTGATGCTGGTAACCATATACTCAGAGACACCTTAAAAAAAAAAAAAACAAGCTGGGCATGGTGGCGTAATCCCAGCACTCAGGAGGCTGAGACAGGAGGATTGCTGCAAGTTGGAGGCCAGCCTGGGCTATATACTGAGTTCAAAGTCAGCCTAAACTACATAGTGAGACTTCACTATGTAGAAAAGAAAAGAAAAGAAAAGAAAACTACATAAAGAATGTACCTAACAGCTCGTTGATGACACAAAGAAGACTAATCTAAGATTAATTAGAATTAGTGAAAAACCAGAAGACAGTACAAATGGCATTTTTGAAAAACCTGTTTTGATAAATAATAGAAAACTTTCACATATGAGGAAAGAATTTAACATACAGATAAATGAGGCATGTAGAACCCCAAAGTGGCACAATCAGAAAAAGAGTTCTTCACAACACATTATGATCCCAGAAGTCCAACACAAGGACAGAATCTTAAAAGCAGTTAGACAAAAGCAATGGATCACTTATAAAGGTAAACCCATTACAATTACAGCACTTCTCAGCACAAACCCTAAAGGCTGGGAGGGCAT
Source organism: Hystrix brachyura (assembly GCA_016801275.1). Lineage (NCBI taxonomy): Eukaryota > Metazoa > Chordata > Mammalia > Rodentia > Hystricidae > Hystrix > Hystrix brachyura. The sequence continues at coordinate 30,735 of QZML01012822.1, forward strand.
GGAGCAAAGTGTTCCAAGTCCTAAAAGAAAACAGCTTCTAATCCAGACTGATATATGCTACAAAACTATCTTTCAAAATTGATGGAGAAATAAGGTGTCTATGAAAAAGTGCACCTTGAGAAACTCATGACCACTAAAGCAGTACTCCAAAAAAATTCTCGAGGATATCCTAGAAAGAGATAATGAAGCCAGCAATGCCAAAAAGTCTAATAGAATGAATACACCAGACAGAGTGAGTAGCATAACAGAAGGGAAAAAAGAGAATCAGCAAGAGGAAAATAATGCAACAATAGAAATTAATCAGTACTATTCAGTAATAACTCTCAGTGTGAATGGTCTCAAATCCTCTATCAAAAGACACAGATTGGCAGAATGGATCAAAAAAATAAGGCCCCACAGTATTCTATGTAAAAGAAATGCATTTAATCCAAAAAGACATTCATAGGTTAAAATATCGAAGAATGGAAAACAATATTCCATGCAGTGGGAGCTCAAAAACAACCACGAGTAGCTATCCTATTTTTAGACACAGTAAAGCCAAAACTGATTGGAAGGACCACAGGAGGTCACCATATATTGGTTAAGGTCACCATATAATTCAACAAGAAGAAATAAAAACTATGGACATATTTCACCAAACAGTGGCTCACCAAACTTCATAAAATAAACACTATCGGATGTAAATGATAAGTGTCAACATGACTATGGTGGGGGACCTAAATAACGCACAGTCACAAATAGATCAACTAGACTAGATCAAAAGTGCAACAAACAAACATCAGGGCTGAACCAAAATTTTGAACAAATGGACTTAATCTATATCAACAGAGTGTTTCTGGTTTTTTGTTTGTTTGTTTGTTCTGGGGTTTTGTTTTGTTTTGTTTTTTCTCTTTTTTTTTTTTTTTGAGACCAGGTCTAGTTATGTAGACCTCGAACTCACTATGTAGCCCAGGCTGGCCTCAAACTCAAGGCAATCCTCCTGCCTCAGCCTCCTGAGTGCTGGGATTACAGGTGTGAGCAACAACGCCCACCTAATAACAGTGTTTCACTCAACAAAAACAGAACACACACACCCCTCAGGAACACATGGAATGTTCTCTAAAATAGATCACACACTATCCCATGAAGAATTCTTAAGTAAATCCAAATCAATAAAAATTAACCCATGCATACTATCAGATAAAGCAAACACATGGAAATTAATACACTCTTGAATAATCAATGGATCATAGAAGAAATTGAATCATTCGTAGAATCAAGTGATAATGACAGTACAACATATAAGATTCTATAGGACACAATGAAAGCAATCCTAAGAAGGAATTTTATAGCTGTGAATGCCTACATCAGAAAAGCAGAGCAAGCCCAAATAAATAATCTAATGATGCACCTGAAGGTCATAGAAAAACAAGAACAATTCAAATCCAAAGGTAGTAGAAGAAAGGAAATTACAAAGATCAGAGCAGAAATTAATAAAATTGAGACCCCCCCAAATACCTCAAAGTATCAATGAATCAGAGAGCTAGTTCTTTGAAAAAAGTACACAAACCCTTTGCCACTCTTACCAAAGAAAAGACATAAAGAAATTACTCAAATCAGTGCAATTAGAAATTTACAAAAGACAGAATCACAACAGACAACATCAAAATCTAGAAGATTATGTGTTACCTTTTACGTTTTCTCTAACTCAAATTAGCCCTAGGTTGGTCATAGTATCATCTAGTAGGTATTAGATAAGTTTTTTTGTTCTTTTGTCTTTTTTCCAGACTTCTCTGAGTGCTTCACTACAATTTACCACTTTGTCCTCAATTTCAGACACTCTGTCGTCACATTGGTCATTTTTGCAATTCATGAATTCTATAGTTTTTTTTATTTTTGGTATTTTGGTCTGGTACTATTTTGTGGATTATATGTCTTTGGCAAATTTTCATTCATGTTTTGAACAATTTTGGTCAGCTCTTCCAATTTTTTATTTGTTTCCCCCATATCCTCATTGGGCATTTTGAGTGATAATTCCATGAACTTTTAAGTCATGTCCTTTTTGAACTCACCAAGTTTCTTTATCTCTTCTTTAAACGATTCATAGAGCTCCACTACATAGTATTTGCTTTCCTCTCTATTTGTGCTCCTTTGATCTGCCTGGGGAGAACAAGGAGAACTTGAGGGTCTTTTATTGCTTTTTCTCCCATTATCCTGTGTGTATGAGTATCTGTTTTTATTCCTCCCCCTTTTATTTTTGGTACTGAGGTGTGGTGGACTTCTTATTGTGGTCAACTTGAGCCAGAACGCCCAGCTGGACTGAGTTGGTGTGGTTCTGGGCATAGAGGATCCACCCGAGGATTGTTGCCAACACAACATGAAGAAGGACGGGAGCTGGAGAGTGTGGCGGCTGTTCCCCAGGAGAAGCTCTGCTGCGGCTGGTTCTCCTGAAAGGAACTCAGCCAGTTCCATACCTGGGCTCGCCTTTGTTTGGTTCCCACACTCTGGTTTACATCATTTGATGTTCCAGGAAATCTAACGCTTGTTCTGCTGAGCCTCCTCTTTGCCTGATGTATTAGCAAGCCTTCCCATTCCTAGGACACAAAACCCAACACCCACAACTTAGAGCTTTAACTTAGCTCATGGTTTTAGTGGATTAAATGCACGGTCAGCAGGCTCCAAGGCAGGAACATGATGGAAGCTTCAGTAGGCCAGAGCTTCTTAGTTCATGGCATCTGGGAAACAGAGCAGGGAAGTAGCACCAAAGAGCCAAGGGTGAGGGACCAGACCCCTAGCCATGCTCATGTCTCTGTGACCCACAAAGACACACCCAGAAGTGTGCTCCACAAATCCCCTGCAAGGCTCTTGCGGCCAGTCAAGTTAACACAATCGAGAGAGGAGATAAGCCTGGCTTAGGCTGGCTGGGAAGGAGAGGTGTGGCAGGACCCTGGATGGATACAGCTCTGCCTCTCAGGACACCATATGTAAAACTTCTTGCAGGTTCCCACAAGATGTGGACAGCATAGAGGAGACAGGACGCCACAAGGAACCAGCTATCTGACTCTTTATGGTAGCCCATTCTGTGTCTTCTACACCAGGGTATACTTTTACTTTTGCTCTTTTTCTCCCTTCCTCTTTTGTTCCACCGAGCTTCACCCTGCAGAGCTAGTTTTTCCCTTACCCCTTCATCTCTCACTTTTCAAATAAAATTTTGGCACTATTTTTGGTTTGTCACATTCAATTCTTTGTTTGAGGCAAGAAGGACCTTGAATAAGTTTAACAGGTAAGCCATTTCTAAAGGAATTATCCAATAAGACAATCAAACTTAACCGTCACACACTAATAATAGCAAAAATGAGATTACAGTTGGTACCTCAAGGGAGACTTCAAGGAATTTAAGAGAAAAAGAAAGAATACAAAAGTCAGTGACTTGACAGCAGGAATTTGTGAGTCTAAAGATTATACAAAATGAATGAAGGCTATATTAAACATGACTACTGGCTTTGGTCTACGGGTGATCCCTAGGAACCCAAACTTTCACTAACAGAACAAAGATTCTGAAGCTACAGAAAAGCATTCTCCCCGAACACCATCTTCAGAATAAAACAACAGAAAAGGAAATTAGGGGGACAGGGATTTATCTCAGTGGTAGAGCACTTGCCTAGCAAGTGTAAGGCCCTGAGTTCCATCCCCACCACCGCCCCTACCCCTCAAAAAGGAAAGGAAATTATGCTCAGAGAGTAGAAACAAGGGCTCACTGGGAGCTGACCTCACTACCTGCAAAGCCTGCCGACCAGGGTTCAACACACTGAAAATTGTGTGCCCATGTGGTGTCTACTGATGCTGCCCTCCTAGGATGGGGTCCCTGTTGGACTGACCACAGACTTCCCTCTTTCACTCTACATTTGGGTGCCTGGATAAAGATAATATCTTTAATTATAAGTATGCAGACCATCAAGAGCTACTACCAGATCTTAACAGGATCCTAGATTTGCATCAATGCAGTACAGGAATGACAACGTGAGTTGCAGAATATTTCTGATGATGGGTGACTTAAAGAAGGGCACAACTGGGTGCTGCCAAAGCAAAGAAGCAGACAAAGGGATACAGTGCTGTGTACCCCATGGATCTTCTGTCCTTCTCCTGGTGGACAGAAACTCCATTCTTTCCATCTCCATCCGTAGGGCCACATGCTTCAGTCAGGTGAAGACCTAGCCTGGTCCCCACTCCCATCTCAGTGTTAATCCCGTTTCTCTTGCCAGAGTCTTCCTTATAGAGGAGCAGGTGATAAAAATCCAGTCAGTTGGGCAAGGGCCAGGAGCCTCCAGGCACAGTGGGGACACTCTCCTGCCACCCTCCCAAGCATCAGTGGAGTCTCTTGCACACAGACACCAGGGAGGGCAGGGGAGATGGGCTAGGCAGAGCTGAGGAAGGAATCCAGTGGGAGACAGCCTTGCACCCCACTCAGACCTGTCCACTGTCCTGGTGCCTCATCACCTGCTCTTCATGCCTCACTGTATAAACAGCAAATTGGAAGAGGGTAGGAACTGCCCCATAGTGATAGTAAAGCAAGAAGCAGGAGCAGACAGGTCATCATGAAGGAAGGAGATAAAATAGTCCTTGTGTTGGGCTTAAGCACCCACGGTGACCCTGACCCCACCTGGCCAGAGTTTGCCCCTCTAACGCCAGTGTGCCTCAGGACCTGTCCCCCGGCCTCTTCTCTACCAACCATCAGTGTCCCAGGACCTATCCAACATGCAACATGAAGCTCCAGCTATAGTTTAACAACCCCCTAACCCTTCCCCTGGACCTCAGGCTCCGCCTGCCATGCTCCATTTCCACCAGGACATCCACAGCTAGACCTGAGCTCCCCATACCCTCATCTAGCCTGCTGCACCGTAGCTTCCCTGTCCCGAAGAAAGGCAGCTCCACCCTTCCAGCTGCCTGGACCGCATCCCCCGGGTCATGTCCTTTACTTCACACTACATCCAGGCTATCGAGAGATGCTACCAGGTGAGCTCCAAACAAATCCAGAATCAGAGTACTAGTTTCTGCCTCCTCTGGTACCCCAGGCCCACCATCCCTTCTCATCTGGGTGTTGCAGCAGCCTCTAAATGATCTCTGCTTCCACTCAGACACATCAGTCTTCTGGGGGCACACCAAGCCACTCACACTCAAGCCGGACCAGGTTCCTCCCCAGCTTTGTTGCACCCGGAGCCTCCCCATTTCCTCCACCCCCCTTCCCCCTCTTTTAATCTCCAGCAACCAAAAGAGAAGATCCGCTTGAATGCCCACCATCGCCTCAAAAGCTGCTTGTCCAAAACCGATTTGTGCTCTTCAGCCTCCTTGTAAGTAAACTTTACTCTGACAGGCGCAAAGGGACTGAACTCTTCCTGAAAATGGCACCTGCTTTAACTTGCACTTCTTCGGTCATGAGTGGGTTAAGCACACGTTCCTGGGTTGTTGGATGTTAATTCATTCGGAAAACACATTTCAGGGCCAGGTATTTCTCGTGCTCTTTCTCCAGGTTGGATCATGTCATTTATCATTTTATTTATGTAAGAAGCTCTCAGCATACAAAGGTATTACATCTTCTTTCTGACACGTGTTGTAAATAATTTTCTGTTTTGGATTTTGATTTTGATCCTGATGTTTTTGATGAACTATGCTACTCTTCCTATATACAAGTGAAAATGACTTTTTCTTCATAGTTTCTTACTTAAATGGCAGGCCAGGAGGGGTCTTCTCTCTCCTCCAAGAGCATAGAAATATTCACCCGTACTGTCCTTCAAATCTCTCAGTTCCACTTTTCACATTTTGGTTTTGCTCTGATTGGAATTTCATTTTGTTGAATGTCCTATCTGAGGCAAGCCTCTCAGTTAATTCTTTTCTCCAAATGCCAGGCATGGTAAATTGCTCCTGGCACTTTGGAGCATCTTTGTGTGACGTGGGACATGGGCCCATCTTCCCCCCACTCGAGTCTGGGTTTGGCTGTGTGCACTGCTTTGGTCCACAGGATCTGACAAGCATCATGCACACAGAAAGCGTATGCTGGGGCTTGGTCTTCGGCTGCCTTTGAGGACCAGCTGCCACATGAGGCCACCAGGAGCAACCTGCTGCATGTAGGAGGGACACTGTCACTTTGCCTCTGTCATCCAGCCAAACACGTATGTGAGCTCAGGAGATAGCAGCAGAGCCCTCGTCTTGTGAGCCCACCCAGAGGGCCCACGGGATCATGAGTAAGTAAAAGATTTTTTTTTTTTAATGAATCCCAATACCATTTACCACTATTTCTCCCTGACCAGAAACTCCCCACTACATCTCGTGTACTGTTAAGAATCTGGGATCTGATCTTGGATTTCTGTTGCCCTCCTCCCTCAGGGCGGCTCGATAACCTGACTCCTGGCCTCAGGAGATCAGTGTGGCGTAGGTGGTAGAGTGCGGGTCTGAAACTGATTCTCAGGTCTGCAGGAAAGGGGGTTATTTCTGTCTGCGACCCTTAGAGCCCTCCCACGGCATCTTCACAAGTGGGCGTGTGTGTTTCCTTGAGAGGGAAGTTTTCCCATATGGAGCAGATGCCGAAAGGGTTTCCTGCCCCCAAAATACTAAGAGGCTGAAGGAAATTCTGTGGCTTCCGCCAGTTTCTCTGTGGGAGCACTGGAGGGCGGCAGTGTGACAGGCAACGCCAGACTCTGAATCCCAGAGCAACAGATTAACTCCTCCTTCTGTTTGGTGGTCTGCTATGCACTTTGTCGGGAAAGGCTTTAAATCACCGTAGGCAGTTTTATGAGGTCCTCTGAGAGCTGTAACCAGAGACAGATGACCCTGGGAGTGTGACCATGGGCTCTGGGATCCAGCGGAGTTTCTTAACATCCCCGAGCTGCTGTTTCTGCCGAGAAGTGGATGGCGGTGGCTGACAAGCGAGCATGTAGCATGTGTCAAGCGCCTGGTGCACGGTGGGTGATCAGCCCCGAAACGCCAGCTGCCCACCCCCAAACGCCATGCTGCCCCGCTGGCTGCACCTGCTCCTCTTGCCCCCGCGCCACACCACGCACAGAGGGGATAGTACCAGCTCTCAGACATGGACTCGGAGCTTGAGGGTGCAGTGGGGATGAAAGAGGTCTCAAAGAACCCACTGGCTAGTGTAGATCTGCCCAGATCGAGGGAGGGGCTCGGGACAGCACCTCCAGCTGGAACAAGGCTCCTGGAGCTGAGGCTGGCAACGTCCCCACTGAGGTTTGAGCGCCTATGGACCAGACATTACCCCAGCACTGGGAGGACAGCAAGGGCCCAGTGTCCTGTGCAACTTGGTTCTTAGGAGAAGCAGACGAGCGCGGCTGGGCACAAGTGCAGCTGGCCACGAGTGCGGCTGGGCATGCACGTGCCTGCAGGAAGAGCTTTCTGGTGGGCCAGCAGGATGGAAAGACCCTGAGCAGAGGCCGTGCTTGAGGGGAGCCCACGGCCAGGTGCCTGGAAGGAGCCGCTGCTGCAGCGTCTTGGGTGTGGTGATGACTTCGTGTGTCTTTACAAATGGGGTGAGGGAAGAGTATCATGACCCAGGCTTCTTCTTACACTAATCCCGGGCTTCTGGTAGAGGACAAGACTGTGGGCAGGAAGGAAGGACAGCAGGGCTCCGGGAAACCAACAACCACACAGGCTGGAAGATGTGGCTGGGCTGTGGGGTGTGCTGCTTGGCTGAGGAATGGCGAATTTGGAATATACGGTAAAGGTGGAGCCATCAGGAAATCAAGAACGGAGGTGGCACTTGTGAGAAACAGCCCAGCAGAGCATGACACCGCTGATCCGGGAAGACCAGGCTTCAGGGTGCACAAAGCTGTGCTTTGGACTGAAAATAGGGGAGGCGTCCCCCAGAGGTCCAGGTAGAGACTGCTGTGGGAGAGCGGGAAGCAGGAAAGAAGCTCCGAGCTGTCCCCGTAGGATGGCCCTAGTGTGGGGCAGGGAAGACCCAAGCAGTGGAGCCCAGGGCATCCCAACATCCGAGGGTGGGGAGGGACAACTGCAGCACCAGGGACCAAGAGGGAGCCTCCAGCGGCCAAGGAGAGCCATGAAGGGGGTGCTGCTGTGCAAAAAAGCCTAGGGGCTTGGCTCAGGGCCACAGTCCTGCTCTTCAGTCTTCTTGTCTGCCCCACCCAGCTGCTTTTCTGTCCCCTGTGCCGGGCAGCAGCGATGGTCAGCATACCGGGGCACAATGCTCCCCTCCTCCCGCTGCTCCTCCTGGTCCCTCATGGTTTTGCCAGCCAGCTTCCCTGGCTGCCCACACTGGATCAGCAGGAAAAACTGGCCTGGTTCTGGGAAGGCAGTTTCGGCTTCTGGGGCCCGAGGAGAAATTCATTGGCCAGCCAGCCATCCTGGCTTTCCCTCCAGGGAGGGGAGAGTTTCAGGTAGCTCTCCCCCCAGCCCCGGGTGGCGGGGGGGGGGGGCGCTCTTTGAAAGCCTCCCTCTGAGAGGAGCCAGCCTGGGGCCGGGCAGCAGCTCCTCAGGCTCCCGCGGCAGACAGCACCCTCCACTCTTCCCTCTCTTCAGCCTGTGGAAACACAGGGAGCCACCCAAGAAGAGCAAGTTAATTTTGCTGCTTATAGCTTTCATTCTTTTAAGAACTAAGAAAAGATGAAGTGTTGCACAGAATACAGGTGCATCCTACAGGGCAACCAACCCTGAGCAGCCCAGAGTCACATCTCCAGGAGAGCAGAGCAGGGCCAAGGCAGGAGGGGACACACACACACACACACACACACACACACGCACAGCCTCAGAGAGAGACACAGATATGCAATCTGAGAGAGCCTCAGAGAGAAACACAGATATGCAATCTGAGAGACCCTGGGGGAGAGACACCACTCGGTTCCCAGCAGTGGGTTGTGTCACCCCTGCTTTGACTGCATGAGCCCCAATGCGTGGCAGCACCTCCTCTTTCCTGCAAGCCCCTGGCTCGTCTGAGCCCAGGACAGGAGCTGCTGCGTGATGAGGGCTCCCGCCTTGACCACGCTGTCCAGCTTCTCCACGTCTCCCATCCTGCTGGACCCGGGTGGATCCCCCACCCCGGTATCTAATCAAGCTCCTCTCCCCCGCTCCCTTGTGTCACCTAACCCAGTTTTTCTTCGTAATTTTCCTTTTCCCCTTCATTCTGCCTTTTGGCTATAAATTCCTCCTTACCCCTGTTGTATTCCATCTCTCTGCCTATTGGAATAGTTTTGAATAGTCTTTCTGGCCATTTTGAGCAAGTGCCTGGTGAATAATTCTCTCTCACAAGGGCTCCGAGTGTGCCTGTAAGCACGTGCCAGATGCTTCTTGCCAATGGCCCTGCTTCTGCTCGGTGCTCTCTGAGGCTGGGGTCCCTTTGTCTCTGGAACTTTGGCTCCAGCCATCTGCCTGGCCAAAATCTCAGGGTCACAGCAAAGCACAAGCTCAGGACCTTGGCAGAGGGACATCTCCAGGGCAGCACCAGCCAAAAGCTATAGACACCAGGAATGTTCTTTGATCTTTAGCAAATGTGGAAATATGGTCTCTCTGTACAGATCCTGTGAATCAGGGACAATTAGGTCAAGGGTCAGATCTCTCACCTCTGGAGCAGAAATAAGGAACTCTTTGAAAATGAGGTGTACGAAAGCAAAACTGTCCCTCCCAAGGCCACCTTTGCCAGGCATGGTTGGCTGTTACTCTCGACACCCTACCTCGACCTCAGCATTTATTGGGGAATTTTCTGGAGAAAACAATGGCATTTTTGACATGCTGGTCAGCCAGCCAACTCTCTCACCCGGTGGAAAAAGAAAGCAGGCATCGTCAGTAAGAATCACTACACTACAAATTCGTAGTGAATTATGTATACACCTACTTTTAGCATAAGGGTATGAGTACATATTGGATCTGAATAATCCTCAAACTTCAAAACCTACTCATTGAAAACTCTAGGCCTAATTGCCGGTGATAAAATGAGATATTCTTCACGTTGCACATTATTGAAGATTCTACAGGCACTGATGATGGTGAACTAAACAAAATTTACAAAGCAAGAGCAGTGAAAGTTGTGTCAAAGCTCCTTCCTGAATCGACAAAGCCTATAAGTGCAAAAGGTGCCCACGGAGCCAGCATCCCTGGGAGGAGATCGAAAGAGGCCTGAACAAGTGCTCCAAACAACGCTTTCTATATTATTAACACCAGATTTTAGTTATATAAATGATCAATCGGTGGGCAGCCCTGAGCTCCACAGAGATGAAAAGATAACAGAACTATCTGCAATGTGTCCATCAGAATTAAAGACAGATTTTAAAAATCAGGATTCTAACGGGCTCCTAGGAAGCATTTGTGGGATAAATAAGTGATAAAGTGTATTTGCATCCTCATGGCCCCCAGGATTGCAGCGTGGCTGCGCATCCCTTGGTTATAGGGAGCACGAAAGAAAACGACCCTGAGGAGGGGGACTGCTAAGAAGGCCTCAATTCCCAAGTCTGGGGTCCCAGCCCTGCCGAACTACGGCAACCCCGGGAAGGCCAAGCTCAGTGTGTGGGACTTTCCACCCCAGTGCAGGTCCAGCCCCAGGAGTAAATGGGGCATAGGTGGGTGGCAGGCCTGACACCTGCAGTGAGGCAGCAAGGGGTGGGACTGAGGCTCGGGAACTCCCGTTGGCCATAAGAGACACTGCCTGAGGCCACAGAGCTGCTGCCATGGTGAGTGTTTTTACGAGAATGAAGCATCAGGAAGCTAACATTTGAGAAGGCAAGGACAAAAGCCCCCTCTCCATATCTACCTCTCTCCGCAGCTCACACACCTGTGAACACACACACACACACACACACACATGGGAGGCTGAGGCAGGAGGATCACTATGAATTCACACCCAGCCTGGGCTACATAGTGAGTTCAAGGCCATCCTGAACGATGTAGTAAGACCCTGTCTCAAAGAACTGAAGATGAAGGAGGAGGAAGAAGAGAAAAAGAAGAAGGGGAAGAAGAAGAGGAAGGGGAAGAAGTAGAGGAGGAGGAAAGAAAGAGAAAAGGAACCAAAGGGGGCAAATGGCCACTACCAGACTCCAATGTGCCTGGGAAGTGACCATGCTGTGTCCCCTTGTGGGGCAAGGCTCTGAGTCACTGTGCTATTACAGAACCGGACAGAGACCATCATCATTGACAGTAATGAAGATAACCCCCACAGAGCATCATTCAACAAAGTCACTGGAGTCACGGTTTTTCAAAGACGTGGCTGTGGCCAGGCTGAGGGCAGTTACATCTGTCCCTTTCTCTGTCCATGGGCTGGTCTGTCAGGGAAACCCTCCCACTGTCTGCTTTTCCATCACAATTACAAATGCAAACATTGACTGCCTTGTCCCACCCTACAATCAAAAGCAGAAAGTGTAAAATGTTTTCAGCAACCACAGACAGTTTAATAATAAAAGTTTCCTTCCAGAATTTGTGATGGTGTCCAGGGGGTGTAGCTTGTGTGAAATTCTTGTCTGCAGGCACACGGGAGTGAGGCCGCTGTCAAGTCCTCACCCTCATGTGTCCCCAGCTTCCCTGGACCGGCTTGAGGCCCTGCTGTGACAAGCAGCCCAGCTGCCAGGGAGGAGTGGAGAGACACCCAGGGCCGCACTCCATGTGCCTGCTTGCCGCTTCCGCTGGCAGCTGCTGCTTTCCGGTGTAGCATTTCACAGGGAGGAGGCCACTGCGACATGGTGGACAGGTGTTTGCCTGTAGGCCCCTGCTCATGCCCAGCAGCTGGAGAAACATCGTGCCCCTGGACCCACTGCCCAGCAGTGTGGTAGAGATGTCACACACTGGTGGGGAGGAAAGCCAGGAAATCAGGAAGAATTTGGTGAAAATGGAGAGAGGCAGCCATTACAACCTGCAGAGTTATGGCTTCTCCTTGTGGCCACAGTCCCAACCGGAAACACATCTTCACGGATGAGGACACACACACACAGCACATGCACTGACACACATGTGCACATACACATACACAGCACTGGAACCCTAGACTACAGAAAGCCCTAGAAGTCCTAGTAACAGCCTACTGACATGTGAACTTCATCCCAGCTGGGGGGCCTCTCTGAAGGCTAGGCCCAAATCCACCCCTGCCACACATCCCAGGGCCAGAGACAGGAGTTTGTGTCCACACCACTCCACCTTGGTGGAGCAGCAGGGACGGTGTTCCTCCCAGGCGCCACACCTGCCTCCACCCCGGAGGCCAGCTGCCACCCCAGACACAGGAGTCCTGGGGCCAGAACATGGCAGACGCAGGTTGGGGACTGGCTGAAGAGCTGAGCATTGGTGGCTTTGTTCTCAGCAAGGAGCTGACTTCCAGGGGTCCGTCCCTCCTCTGTCCCATCAGCAGCTCCCGTGAGTCACTTCCACCATCTCCCAGCCCTTGGCAAGCCCATGGCCAGGACCAGGGTACCCTGAGCCCTAAGCCGGGTGGCCCTGCAGGCTGTCTGTGGTCCCACAGCTGTGGCCAGCACTCTGCAGAGGGGCCAGCCAGCTCTGCCCCTCCCTAGGGCAGGCCCCTGCTGGTGCAAGCTTAGCCCATCAGTTGCCTGGGGTGCACCTTGCGAGTGGATGGAGGTGGAACAGGGTATGAAGAATGGAGTTTTCCACACTTGAACACCTTGTCTCACCTCCACCCTTGCCCTCTGTGCCTCAGACGGGGCCAAGGGGTCTCCTGTAACCCCTAGTGGGAAATAGGGCAGAGGCCAGTTCTGGCGTGACAGGAGCCCTGTTCAGGTAGCCTCGCTGCTCTGAGCAAACTCGACTGACGTGTATTGGTTGGGAACCGTCACTCCCTTGTTAGTAAAGCTGCTTTAGAAAATTCCAGGCTGTGTACAGCTGGGGAGGGAGCAGCAATAGGACCTGAATGGAGCCCTCAGCACGCAGAGGATGCACGGCCCCTCCCATCGGCTGCTGTTCCCAAGGGTCCTTCTGTGGGGTGGGTGGATTCAGGGACATGGCCCTGGGGTCCCCGGGCCAAGGCCCCTTCCCGAGCCTGCCAGAGCCTTTCTGACTCAAACCAGGCAGCGTGACCCTTAACAGAGCCAGAGTTGGAGGCAGCTCCAGCTGAGGGCTGCCTGGTGAGGGTCTGGGCGGGGGCAGGGGCTGACAAGAGCTATGAAGGAGGGCACTCTGTGTGACCCAGCAGCAAGTCCCCCGCACAGCCCCTCCCATCGGCTGCTGTTCCCAAGGGTCCTTCTGTGGGGTTACACGGCCCCTCCCATCGGCTGCTGTTCCCAAGGGTCCTTCTGTGGGGTGGGTCGGGTGGATTCAGGGACATGGCCCTGGGGTCCCCGGGCCAAGGCCCCTTCCCGAGCCTGCCAGAGCCTTTCTGACTCAAACCAGGCAGCGTGACCCTTAACAGAGCCAGAGTTGGAGGCAGCTCCAGCTGAGGGCTGCCTGGTGAGGGTCTGGGCGGGGGCAGGGGCTGACAAGAGCTATGAAGGAGGGCACTCTGTGTGACCCAGCAGCAAGTCCCCAGGGTCCCTGAGAGCAACTCCTCAGAACCCCTCATAAACTCTGCAGGTGAGAAGACCACGGCCTGACCCTCATCTGCAGGGAGGGAGGCTTGAGCCCAGGCTGGCTGCCCTCCCGCCCCATCACGCTCCCCCTCCTCCCACTAAGATTTTGTGATTATGGAGTAACTTGTGTTTGGTGTAGAAACTCTGGAACATATAGAACAATATAAAAAGACTCAGGTGAAAGATCCCACATCTTCCATGACTGAAGGGAGTCGCTCCTTATTAACTAGCAGGAACATTTCCTTCCAAATCACTCTGCACGTGTTTGATGAGAACGTGGGGCACATGCGGGCCCTGTAGTCCTGGGTCTTGGGCAGCCCCACACAGGCCCTGTCTCATAGGCGCAGGTAGCATCACCCTGATTGATCTGTGTTCCCAAACGTCTGCTGGCAGCTTGGAATCGTCTGGAGTCCTGATTTACTAAACCGTCCTTTTGTTGCAGAGAACATAAAAATTACTGTTTGGCTCTTTTCCGTAGTAAATAAGGCTAAAGTAAACACCTCTGGGCATACATCCTTGTGTATGTGTGGGAATGCCCTGAAGGTAATGTAAAGTCATGGAAATACTCACATCAAAGTGTGAATGGTTTCAAGTCCATTGCTGCTATTCCCGCTTGCGTTCCTGAGGCAGGCAGGTGAGGGCCGCCCTCCTCAGCTTGGCAGCATCCTCCACACCCGGGCTTTTGCCGACCTGCCCCACGCCGACCCAGACAGCTAGGTAGATGCGCAGGTGGCTCTGGCCCTCAGCATCAGGCCAATCTGGAGCTGGAACCTGTCGTGGGTGTTTCCCGTGACCTAAACTCTGAGGCTGCAAACAGGTGGGGATTCAGCCTACACACATGGCCTGCTGCTCATTAAACACCTGCCAGCTGAAGCTGTTCTTCAGGCCTCCTCTTCACTGCTCACCTGAGCTAGACTTGCTCTTCTGCCAATGTGCTGCTGACAAAGCGCAGTCAGGGGAATGCCTGGAAAGCACAGCCACCTCCCAGACAGCATACCTCACCCAAGAGGTCTGCTTAGAACAGGACTAGAAAAATAACAGCCACTGGGTTCCCAGGTGGCTGCCGCTGTCACACCGGGTCTTCTGAGTAGTGCTTGGGAGTCTGCGTCTTCACTCCAGTTGCTCTGGGAGCACAGTGTGCCTATGCCTGGGCGCCGCTGTTACCAAGGCCCAGTCACTTCAGCAGGGAGTTGTCCCTTCCGGGAGGGAGTGAGTGGGGAGGGTCGTCACTGACCAGGTGTGTGTGTATGGGTGGGGGTGTTAATGCTCTACAGGTGTCACCTCAAGGCCCCTCTGCCAGGCCCAAGGTGTGTTCTAGAAAAAACCAAGTGCTTATGGAAGTTACTGAGGAACAATTTGCGGTGTGTTCAAGGAGGGCAACAGGGTGGGGCAAAGAACTGACATTGCACGGCCACCTCTAGCAGAGGACATCAGGGCTGTCCCGGTACCCACTCCCTCCTCCATCCCTGGAAATCGAGAGACAGTCTCAATTCCAAATCTGGTCACAAAGGTTGGGGTAAGGACGGTGGCCACGTATAATGCCGAGTAGTGAGACAGACTAGAGGAGGAGCCGGGGAACTGACACTGCTTGGAAGGAGCAAGAAGGCCACAGTCCTCAGAGGCCTGCAGGGGACCGCCTGCCTCGGGTCCCGCCGTGGCCTCGTGCACACCAGCGACATTCTGATGGGCCAGCCACAGCCAGTCCACAGGTCCCGCCGTGGCCTCCTGCACACCAGCGACATTCTGATGGGCCAGCCACAGCCAGTCCACATGACTTCATACTGAGACGACCAGGGTGCCTTGAAACTGCTCCATCTGCTGTTAGGGTGAGGAGAAGATAATATTCATAAACTGCAATTGGCAAATTATTGGAATCGTTAAAGCCTGTGATTCTACATTATCCTTAAAGTCTGGCTGCCACACAGGCCAATGACTGGAAAGCTCCTGGCACACTGGCACAAACGCACACTCATATACGTGCTCTTGCATACTCACGTCCACACGTGAACGTATACGTACACACACGCAGGTGCACGGTTTCTCACATCCTCACGCATACTACAATCACATGGGATTTTTTCTGCCATTGTTCGCTCTTTGTTTAAACCATGAATTACTTTGAGGTTAGCTTCTTTGCTCTCAGTCTTGTTGGTTGCAAGTAGTTGGATTGCCCTATAACAGATGAGGAGGTATCTTTCAGCAGAGGAGTTGTGAGTACAGTGCTTGGCTGGCCCTGCCTGTGCTGTGACGGATGTGGAAGAAATAACATCGATACACGAGACACACTGGTCTCCTCCATCCGGGACTCCTCCTCAGTCTGTCTCTGCTTCCCAGCCTCAGCCTCCCAGGGAGAGTACTGCCCCAGGATTTTGCAAAATGTCCTCAACTGGATGCATGCTGTTTCTCCATGACCAGATGGGGCTGTGGATTTGGAGAGAACGCCACAGAGGTAAAGCGCCCTCTTGCCACATGGCACCCATCCCATCAGTGCCCTGACCGTGGTGGTCTGGCCCTTGGCCATCCGCTAAGGGGGTCTGTCAGAGCTCTCCTTCTGGGCTCTATCCTTAGACGCAGGTTACTGGGTCCAGCCCGTGGAGGGAGGAGCTTGTAGAGCTTGGACATGCACTGAAACCACCGTGGTGATTATGGAATAATATTCTGGAGGGATTGCTTTGAGACCATGCAGACACCCTCCCCTCTGCAAGGCCAGTGAGTTTCCACCAGACCTGCAGACCTTGCCTGAAGCACTTTACTGTGGGGTCTGAAGGTGATTTCTTATTTCCCTCCTTCCTTCTGTATTTACTGCTTAGTGTTCCTCTGTAAGGAAAGTGTTCCTTTCCTCCCAGTTTTAATTTATTCGGTCATTTGTTTATATAAGTACAAATCATGAATATTTATTTTATTCCTTGGATTATGCTCTGAAAATTTTGTTATTGTTGTAGCTCAAATTGTCCCAGCTGTGGCCATTGGGAGTTCTCATTTTGGCTGCTAAGTGCTTGGTGTATTTTGTGGTGCTGG
This sequence comes from Hystrix brachyura, assembly GCA_016801275.1. NCBI lineage: Eukaryota > Metazoa > Chordata > Mammalia > Rodentia > Hystricidae > Hystrix > Hystrix brachyura. The sequence continues at coordinate 47,249 of QZML01012822.1, forward strand.
GGCTTGAACTCAGGGCCATGCACATGCTAGGCAAGCACCTACCACCGAGCTACATACCCAGCTTTTTTTTTTACAGTTTTATTTTCAGACAGTTTTGCTAAGTTGTCCAGGGTGGCCTCAAACTTGCAATCCTCCCGCCTTAGCCTCTTGAGCAGTCGGGGTTACAGGCACGCATCACCATGCCTGGCTCCTGTTTCCTTTTGAAATGTCCACATCCTTTATAAAAAGTTTGTGTTTGAGCACTCCCTTGCTTTCTGGGACTACTCAATCTTTCAGGTTTACCTGGTATTTTCTCTACCCCTGCTCTAGTATTGACCATTTCCGTAGGTGCCCTGACTCCTTTTATTGAAAATTGTACTTCAAAGCTAAGTTCCAGGGTGGGAGAGAACGTGCTTGTTGCAGTGGGCTTTGGGCTGTGGGCTGTGGGTATGCTTACAGGCCTCTAGGAGACAAAGCTAGGAACACAGGTACACATGTTAGCCCACACGCACGTGCACAGCTAACACATCCATCTACCCATCCGTCCGCCCAGCATGCACAAGAGGCCACTCTGTGCACTGCACGCAGGGCACTGAGACTGCAGAGCACCGGCCTCTCCCCAGCATCTCTGTGACTCTTTCTAGCTTCTGTGATAAACCAGTTCTCCTTCCCCACTATGTACACACAGAGTTGTGAAACTGTAGTGTTGGAATTGCTAACCTGTACCACTGTGGGAAATAAATTTACTAACTAAAGCTAGGTGCTTATGTAGAGTTGCGTTCTCACTGTGTAGCTGGACACTGTTTGCCAAAGCTGCCTGGGTCCGCTATCTATGCCCTGCCTCAATGCGGCGTGTCCTGCCTGCCACCCTACAGGGCTGCTGGCTACCCGCCCTGCCCAGACCCCAGTTCCCTGCTGCTGCTGTGAGCCTTGTTCTTCTTGCATCTGTGGTTTTTATTCCTGTTCTCGCCGTCTATGTAACAAGGGTCATGGCGGAGTCTGGTCCTACAGGGTTTGAGTGATGGATAGAGTCTCACCCAGCATCCAAGACCTCACAGAATGGTCTCATCTCTCAAAATACTCCTGGCTCCATCTCCCAGAAGAAACCCCTCTCCTGTTACTCAGCCCTTGGCACACCCACTCGTCTGCTTTCTGTCCTTGCAATTGTGCACTCATGCTCAAATACATCTGGCACTGGGACACGGGGCCTTAGGAAGCAGGTACAAGCCGGGGAGGAGGGCACCCAGGGACCTCACCTGGGATCTGTACCGCCCGTAACCCAGAGACCCTGCGGGGCAGGGCAGAGCAGACTCCTGGGTGTGAACCTGAATCAGTCACCTTCCAGAGCAGCATGATGTGGACATTCAGAGCAGCCTCAGTGAGGCCAATACACAGCAAGAGAAGGTACGTCCAGACCAGGTCAGGGAAGGCCCTTCTCCTGAGATAGCCTGGCCAGACGGAGGGGACAGGTCTGGCATTGGCCCACAGGAAGAGCCTGAGTCCCACAGGAGCTGCCACCCACCCTGGACCTCTGTCCCGCTTCTCTCCTCCGCAGCCACCCCTTGTCCGCCTTCTCTCCCTTGCGATCATCCCCTCAGCCTGTCACCAGTTCTCCTTCCCCACTATGTACACACAGAGTTGTGAAACTGTAGTGTTGGAATTGCTAACCTGTACCACTGTGGGAAATAAATTTACTAACTAAAGCTAGGTGCTTATGTAGAGTTGCGTTCTCACTGTGTAGCTGGACACTGTTTGCCAAAGCTGCCTGGGTCCGCTGTCTATGCCCTGCCTCAATGCGGCGTGTCCTGCCTTCCACCCTACAGGGCTGCTGGCTACCCGCCCTGCCCAGACCCCAGTTCCCTGCTGCTGCTGTGAGCCTTGTTCTTCTTGCATCTGTGGTTTTTATTCCTGTTCTCGCCGTCTATGTAACAAGGGTCATGGCGGAGTCCGGTCCTACAGGGTTTGAGTGATGGATAGAGTCTCACCCAGCATCCAAGACCTCACAGAATGGTCTCATCTCTCAAAATACTCCTGGCTCCATCTCCCAGAAGAAACCCCTCTCCTGTTACTCAGCCCTTGGCACACCCACTCGTCTGCTTTCTGTCCTTGCAATTGTGCACTCATGCTCAAATACATCTGGCACTGGGACACGGGGCCTTAGGAAGCAGGCACAAGCCAGGAAGGTGGGCACCCAGGGACCTCACCAGGGATCTGCACCGCCCGTAACCCAGAGACCCTGCGGGGCAGGGCAGAGCAGACTCCCGGGCGTGAACCTGAATCAGTCACCTTCCAGAGCAGCATGATGTGGACATTCAGAGCAGCCTCAGCGGGGCCAATACACAGTAAGAGAAGGCACATCCTGACCAGGTCACGGAAGGCCCTTCTCCCGAGACAGCCTGGCCAGACGGAGGGGACAGGTCTGGCAGTGGCCCACAGGAAGAGCCTGAGTCCCACAGGATCTGCCACCCACCCTGGACCTCTGCCCCGCTTCTCTCCTCCGCAGCCACCCCTTGTCCGCCTTCTCTCCCTTGCGATCATCCCCTCAGCCTGTCGCAGCTGGGATCGAGGTGTTTTCTTCTTTTGGTGAGTGGTTTTTCTCCTTCAGGTTCTTGATTTTTAGAGCAGAGACAAGAGACGTGTAGCTAAGATCATCGCTGTTCCCTGGTGTGGGCCTCTGGACCTGGCAGACAAAGCCACCCCCCAACACCCCATCCTGCTGACCTCCTGGCTGTGACGTGTGTTTCTGTCACACAGGGACCCGGGAAGGTGTTCGTGGTCTATTCTATTGCCCCGTGCTCAGCCCATGCCACACAGACGAACTAGAGAACTAGAGCCCACTGGAGCCCCAACATCACAGCAGTCAGCTCCCACAGCACAGCTAGCCCACCGCCTCACAGAGCGCTGAGTGGCCTGAGAACAGTGCAGGTGGGGAGTTTCTCAGGGCAGGCAGCACCCTGTGGGTCCCACCAGACCCTGCCCACACATGCGGGGTCCCTTCCTCACAAAACCTGGCATGGGCAGACATCAGCGACTTTTGTGGATGAGGCAAAGAAATGGAGCTTAGCTGACTACCCGGCAACAGGCTCTCTCCCTGTCTCTCCTCTGTCCCTCCGTCTCTGCCTTAGCTCACACTGCCTGCCTGGGACACGGACACGCTCCCTGCCTGGGTGCCCTCCCATCAGGAAGCTGCCCTGTGCAGGGCCCTCCAGGCCTCCTTGGTGCAGTCAGGGGACACTGAGGTTGAAATCTGAGTTGGATTACAGCCTCGCAAGAAAAGGTACATAGGTGAAGTTGAGTCAGCAGGCTGCAGGAGGGACATCTGGTCTCAGTGCTCGGCTTCAAGTGCATGGATTTATGTCAAGGCAGAGTGTGTCCTTCTGACTGCGGAGGTCTCAGTTTCCTCTCTATTAAGCAGACTGTTTCCAAAGTGCTACCAGCAGCTCTGAAATGGAGTAGAAAGGAAGTGAGCAAGTGGCCTCTCGTGGCCCCACTGGGGTCCAGCTGGACAGCTCATGTCAGCAGCAGGTGACAGGGCACGGGCCAGCACCAGGCGAGCCCTGGGCATCCTGCTCCCAAAGGCGCTCAGACCAGAGTACGGCCTTCTCAGGGCAGTCGGGACACTGATTGAGAAAAGGAAGAGGTGAGGACAGCTGAGTCCGTGTGTCCCAGAGTCCTGGCTCTGAGCCCTCATCCTCTCTTCTAGAAAACCACTGGTCGCTCACACCATGCTGGGTGAGAGTCACTTGTGCAGGGAAACACACAGTGCTCCTGACACCTGAGGACAGGTGTCACAGTCCAGCAGGGGGGGTTCCCAGTCTGGAAGGGGTTCTGGGACTGAGCAGGGCTGGGTGGGGATGAGGTCAGGTGGAGGGAACGTGAAGGACCAGGATGGAGACTGCAGCTTGGGAAGGAAGCAGTGCACATCTCCAGCAACAGTCCCTGTATGCACTTAAATGCCCTGTTTCTATAGCAGCTCCCCCCAAATCCAGTCTCCATGTGGAAGGAGCTGCCACACCTTTGCAGCCTGTCCACCGTGTGAGGGCCCAGCCCTCAGTGGCTTCCTCGGTCCCTTCCTCAGTGCCTGTGCACTGCAGTGTGCGTGACTCAGGGAAGCCACTTTACCTCTCCTGGACCCAGCGTTGTCGAGGTGAGGTGAAGGCGGTGGGTGCGGAGGGAAGCCACTGAGGCGGTGTCCAGCCCCCACACCCACCTGCTGTTTGAGCCAAGCCTCTGCCTTGTTCTCTCAAAGCTGGTGTCCCCGCTTTCTTTGCAGCCTGTCCACCGTGTGAGGGCCCAGCCCTCAGTGGCTTCCTCGGTCCCTTCCTCAGTGCCTGTGCACTGCAGTGTGCGTGACTCAGGGAAGCCACTTTACCTCTCCTGGACCCAGCGTTGTCGAGGTGAGGTGAAGGCGGTGGGTGCGGAGGGAAGCCACTGAGGCGGTGTCCAGCCCCCACACCCACCTGCTGTTTGAGCCAAGCCTCTGCCTTGTTCTCTCAAAGCTGGTGTCCCCGCTTTCTGGCCCCAGGGAACTTATACCCCCTGATGGCCCCCAGACCATGACGGGATCTGAACGCATGTGGAGGGACAGTGCCCACCACTCCTGGCTCCTCAGAGACAGGGTCTCCCTTGGGTGACTGGGAGCCGGCAGGGGGCACTGCAGGAGCACAAGGCGTTCGGGTGCAGGTGGTGCAGGGCCGGGGCTCAGGTGCTTGGCTGCAGGGGCAGAGGGCTGTGGCCCTGCGAGGGCACTGGGGGAAGCCAGAACTCGGCCTCCCCACACCCACCCAGTGGAAAACACTTCCAGAGTTTTCTCTTCCTTTGTGCACACAGGGGGCTGATGCGTCAGAGGTGGCTGTTCGGGCAACCTGGTGAGCCTTGTGATGAGAAAACAGAGGCTGAGGTTAACAGTGGGACTCAGGCGCTCTGCGCCATCGGCAGCCGGGGTCAGCGTCCGCTGGGCCTGCGTGGATAGACTTCCTGCTGGCTCTGTCCTGCAGTTCTGTGGCCTCAGGCTTCCCGGAGCACTTGATCTTTAGCCGGCCACCAGGCCAAGTCTGCGTGCACAGTAAGGGCCGATGCGTGCCCACAAGCATGTGAACATGTGCGCCCTGGCGTGTGTGCCGAGTGTGTGTGTCCTCTGTTGTGCGTGTGTGTTCACGCACTGGCTGAAACCTCTTGTCGGTTAACTGTAGCAACCATGATTTCCCAACACCTGCATCTCCAAGGATGATGTATTTCTAAAGGAAAGCCTCTCCCATGGCCGCGGCTGCTTGGTGCCAGGGCACACAGCTCCTCCTCCTGCTGTTGCTGCTCCTCTGCGCCCCTCACCTCTCAGCCTGGAAATGCCAGGCTCCGCCACCGCCCTGCCTTGGCAATAACCATGATTTACCAAGACCTGCATCTCCAATAATTATATATTTGAAGAGATACACATAAGCTATGGCCGTGGCTGCTCGGTGCCGGGGCACACAGCTCCTCCTCCTGCTGCTGCCGCTCCTCCGAATGCCTCTCCCTGGTGCAACTCAGCCTGGAAACACCAGGCCCATCACCCATCACCTACTTTCAACTGGCCAGACACAGGTCTACTGGTCTATTTTTGGAGGAGAAGCTAGGTGCTGTGTAGAGTTGCTTTCTTCTCACAGTGTAGCTGGACACTGTTTGCCAAAGCTGCCTGGGTCCGCTGTCTATGCCCTGCCTCAATGCGGCGTGTCCTGCCTTCCACCCTACAGGGCTGCTGGCTACCCGCCCTGCCCAGACCCCAGTTCCCTGCTGCTGCTGTGAGCCTTGTTCTTCTTGCATCTGTGGTTTTTATTCCTGTTCTCGCCGTCTATGTAACAAGGGTCATGGCGGAGTCTGGTCCTACAGGGTTTGAGTGATGGATAGAGTCTCACCCAGCATCCAAGACCTCACAGAATGGTCTCATCTCTCAAAATACTCCTGGCTCCATCTCCCAGAAGAAACCCCTCTCCTGTTACTCAGCCCTTGGCACACCCACTCGTCTGCTTTCTGTCCTTGCAATTGTGCACTCATGCTCAAATACATCTGGCACTGGGACACGGGGCCTTAGGAAGCAGGTACAAGCCGGGGAGGAGGGCACCCAGGGACCTCACCTGGGATCTGTACCGCCCGTAACCCAGAGACCCTGCGGGGCAGGGCAGAGCAGACTCCTGGGTGTGAACCTGAATCAGTCACCTTCCAGAGCAGCATGATGTGGACATTCAGAGCAGCCTCAGTGAGGCCAATACACAGCAAGAGAAGGTACGTCCAGACCAGGTCAGGGAAGGCCCTTCTCCTGAGATAGCCTGGCCAGACGGAGGGGACAGGTCTGGCATTGGCCCACAGGAAGAGCCTGAGTCCCACAGGAGCTGCCACCCACCCTGGACCTCTGTCCCGCTTCTCTCCTCCGCAGCCACCCCTTGTCCGCCTTCTCTCCCTTGCGATCATCCCCTCAGCCTGTCGGGTTGGCCAGGAACCCACGGAGCTGTGGCCTCACCTGGGTTCCTCCTGACATGCAATTGGCACTGCTACAAACTGGTACGGTGAGCAGGAATGGAGCCCAGCCCTTGGTCAGCCTGTGACGTCAGGGATGTGTTCAACTAAGAGCAGAAGGGAGGTGTGAACTGCAAGTCTCAGGTAGGACTGTGTGGTAACTGAGGACTCCATGCATGTGATCGGGGGCACAAGAGATGGGAGTAGAAACCTGAGCAGCCTCTGGGTCCATCAGGGAGCCTCAGAAGGCTGACCTCAGGCCGAAGGCTGTGAACGTGCATGCCTGGGGTGGATATAGGGGTCAACTCCGGGCCCCCTGCACATCAACTGAGGACAGTGCTCAGCCCTCAGATCTCCCTGCCATGGCTGGGGGGAGACCTGCGTGCTCAGTCGGGCCAACATGTAAGCGGGTGGTCACAGCCTACCTGACCCCTCACCACCTGGACCCCTCCACCTCTCAGACTTGCTGCGTTGCACCCTCTGGGGCTAACAGAAGTCGATAGCTGCTTGGCCTGCCTGTCCTGCAGAAGGGATGTTGGCAAGCAGAACACCATCTGGTTTCTAGTAAAGGCTGACAGTCAGCAGTGAACTCCCCAAAGCCAAGCTGTACCTTGTTGAAGCAGAGTCTCCCCTGTAGACCCCACCTCAAGACCCCAGCTGTCCAGCTTTGAGGCTGCCCGGGCGTGGCAGGAAAGGCCTCCAAGCTGTGAGACACTGAGGGCTCCGAAGGAGGAGGCTGGGGTGAGTGCAGCGAGCCTGGTCCCACAACGACTCTGCAGAGAAGGCAGGCGGAGGAAGGGCCACGGCTGAGCTGGGCGGATGGAGCTGCTTGGAGGGGACTGGCCGCTGGGGTTTAGCCCAAGCCTCTCCCCCACCCCCCCACCCCAGTCCTGCCTAGAATCTAGGCCTCTTTGTTGACAAGTAGGCTGTCCCTCACACAGGCCTAATCTAGCACCAATTAGAAGGAGAAAAACGTGCGCGGTCTTAAAGGGCCCAGTTGGCGGCAGGGCCTGAAGTCGTGCTTGCCCACCAGACAGCCCCATGCGAGGGCTTCAGGAGCTGCGGGCGCCCCAGACAGAAACCACTCTGCACTGAGGGTCACTCTGCAGCCCCAGTGCTGCCCAGGTATGGCCTTGGGCATACCTGTGAGGTGTGCTGCCCCCTGTGTAGCCAGAGAGCCGTTGCAGGAAGGAGTCTCGAAGAGGGAGGAGGGGCGGTCTTTGCATTCTTCTAGGAGATGGAATGGGGCTCCTATGGCTTCTGGAGACGACCCCCCCGCCACGGTGGGAAGTGGGAAGAGGATGGGGGAGGGGCAGGGGCAAGTTGGCAGCCCCAGCAGCACTGCTGGACCTGGGTCGGCCATTGCTGGGCCTGTCCCATGCTGCCATTCCCTGCGGCAGCCCTCCCATTCCCCAACCTCTCTGAGACCGTTTCTCTATCTGTGAAATGGGTGTCATCGGAACTGATACCACATTTGTCCAGTGCCAGACTAGGGCCAAGCCTCGAGTCCGCATCTGCTGGGGACGCTACCCTGCAGGCATTGGAGAAGATGGTAACAGATGTGGATCCAGTCTTGAGACAGTCACACCCCTTGCCCTCAAGGGCGTTCTCCGTGCCCAGTGGCCTCAGTGGCCTGCATGTGAGAGAATCTGGGAGGGGAAAGATGGGGGGGAGAACACGGCATCAACACCCTGAGGGTGGAGACACTCAATGAGCACCCCCAGACTTCTTGCTGTTTTGCTCACAACATTCCTGACACCAAATATGGGTTGTTTCACATACCAGCAGCCAGTTCCCCAGCTCTCTGGACACCATCAAGGTGTCCTGCCAAGTAATTCACTTTTGTACTGACCGCCTGGGATTGTACAGACCCCACATCAGGGGCTGAGTCCCTTGCTCAGTCACAAGTCTGCCGTGAAAGTCCAAGATTGCCACCACACTTCTAACCAACTGCTTCCCATGACCCCTCGTCAGGTAGAATAACTTGTTCACAGGACTCAGGAAAGCACTGAGAACAGTCAGATAGTTGATATGTGGGGCCAGCTCTGAGGGAAGGGGTGGGGTGCTCCTCGCACCCCAAGGGCACCAAAGACACTCATCGTTCTGCAGTGCTATGTGCCAAGAACAGGGGACAAAGACCAAATACATCATGTCTCACAGCACGAGGGGCAGCCAAAGAGGCAGAACCCTAAGAATGCACCTAGAGGAGGATGAAGGTGGAGACAAGGGTCTGATCAGAGCAGAGCGGGCCAAGGCCAGAGCTCGAGAGCTGCAGGGGTGGGTGGGGTCGTGGGGCGGGAGGAGGAGCCCAGTGCGGGCCCTCAGGAGGCGCAGGATGGTAGGTTGGGTCACAAAGCTGAGAAGGGGGAAAACAGAGCGAGGGCCCCTCCCCAGCAGAGCCCAGCTGCACTGCACACTGAAGGAAATCTTTGAATTTCCCCTTCTACCAAGGCCTGTAAAGTCCACCCCGCAGCCTTGCAGGGAGAGTGTGTGATAGCATCTGGCACAGAGAAGGGACTCACTAGCCACCGCAAACATGAGCCCCTGGAGTAGCCCGCTCGACGTGGCCAGGCCGGCTCCATCCTCTTTCTGTCTGTGTTCAGGGCTGCTCACCGGGTCTGGTGCCGGGTGATTGGGGTTGGGAGGCAGTGAAGGAGACCCTGGCCTGCTGGCCTCCTCCAGCCACATGTATGCAGTCAAATGTGCCATGCGTGATGCTCATGGACATGCTGTCATGTGAGCATGTGTGCAAGCATGCATGTGCCCGCAGATGTGGTCATGTGCACACATGCACAGAGGCATAGGCAGGTGTGTACACAACATGAACCTGTGTGTGAGTACGAGGGCTGGCCGCCTGCTGTCCGGTCAGGCCAGGCTGAGTGAGCAATGCTGGGCCCTTCTCTCTCCCTCCCCACCTTGGCTCCTTTAGCCCTCAGACCCTAAAGCTCAGGACACAGAGCCAACAAACTTCTGAGAACCTATGGAAATGTTGAAACTGGAGCAGGGATAACTTTCAGGGTCTCCAACATGTGAAGAGAGACCCGCCTGGAGCCTCTGGGAGATCCGCCAGGCTTCTGTTTGGGGGGTTTCCAGAAAGGCTGCATCCCAGGGAAACTCTCTTCCAGGCCAAGTTACATCTGCTCACCCAGCCAGCCAGGGGGGCCCGTGGGCAGGGGAGGTGGTGCCACACAGGGTAAACGCCCAAGGAGGTAACCCCGGTCCCCTTAGGGACCTCACATTGGTTTTTTCATACTCATTGTTGACTCTATGGCCTGATTCTACAGCTACCTGGCTTTCTCGCCCTGCCCTTAACCCCCCGATCTCTCCCCTGCACCCTCTACCTCCTACCCCAGAAACAGAAACCTGAGGTCGGCTCAGGGTCTTCGGGCTCAACGTTGGTAACAACACATCCCCTGGCTGGCACCCATGGGGCCTGAACCCAGAAGTCACCAGAGGCCACTGCTCCATTTCCCTCTGGCCGTGCACAAGCAGCCAGGGCCCAGTGCCTCCCTGTGTCGACTGAGTGGTGCTAAGGGGCCCCCTGCACACAGTCCTCACTAGCCTCAGCACCCACTCTGCTGAGTCAAGACAAACCGCAGCCACCCTCGAATGTGGCGAAATGTGCTAACACCAGAGTCTTGGGTGCTCAAAGGGGATGGGTGTGAAATTTCTGTGACCATATAGGTCTTCGTCCTTCACAAAACAGAGACTGTGCTGTGCCTTGACTCTCTAGGTGACACCCACAACTTCCCGCCAGAGTGAGGGTGGACACAGGAGCAGGGGTGAGCTGGCTCAAAGTCCTCTGTGCGCTCCACACGGAACAGCACTCCGGAGGCCTGACTGGCGGAGGTGCTGGAGCGGCCAGTTCTCCTCTGAACCTGCTCTCTGGTTGGTGAGAAGGCCCAAACTCAGGGACGTAAGCCTCGTCTCTGGGCATGCTCACGGCAAAGCTGCACCGTGTTGGTTGCCCTTGCAGGCGGCTGGCTAGGTACTGTCTCACCTAGGAGCCTCCCAGGGTGGGGCCCGAGACCATGGACTGTCCCCACTTTCCTGTGGCTGAGGACCAGGCTGATTCATGTGTTTCCTGTGACAGCTGTGGCAGCATCACATCCGCCCTGAGCACTATTTTTAACTGATTTATGTATTTCTTATAGGAGGAAGACATCAGTTTCTTTTTGCAGGGAAGTGTTGCAATACGTTCGGCTCAGCAATACTGATCGACGCAGACCAGCAGGGGAAGCCCAGCCCAGCCTCTGAGGTCGTGCAAAAATTAATGAAGTTAGAAGTGGGAGTCCGGCTCAAACACCACTCATTTTGAAAAAGAGGAAACAAAATAAAATCAAGATGATGTATGGAAAAAGAGGAAACTCAACAGTTAAGTCCATCTGAGGAACCAACAAACCGGTTTCAGGAAAGAATGTGCTGTCTCTTTAAATTGCCTGCGGAAGCGCCACAGGGGAAAGCAGTGGCACTGGGCACCAGTTTCTGACCTGTTCCCTCCTGAGTGGTGGCTGCTCTCAGGAGGAGCTGGTGAGTGATGTCACTGTGGGTGGGCAGGGCTGCCGGGCAAAGGAGGAACTGAGGGTGACCTCTCCCAAGGCCTCCTCGCTCAGGCAAGGTGAGCTCAGGGCTGCAGCACAGGCAGCTCTTGGCAGCACTGCAGAAAGAGCCATGTCTCTTGGCCCAGCTGGTGGTGACCTGGGGCATCAGGACTCATCCATCTCGGTGCTCTGCAGTCCCACGGCAGCACCCACTCTAGCTGGCCAGGCAGCTGAGCCTGACTCTCACTTTTCTTAACCTCTCCCCTCACACACTCGGCTCAAATTAACAACCACTTATTTACCAGCTGCTCAGCCCAAGCCTGTCTGTCCAGGACCAGCTGGGGAAGAGGGGTCGAAGGAGGTCAAAGAGGCTGAGACCAGGGCTAACAGATGTCCCCGAAGGGTTGCAGAGAGTCAGGGCTGGGTGGAGAGAGGACAGTGGGGAAACCGCTTGGAGAGCCCCGGGCCAGGCTCTGGACAAGGACCAGGAAGGAGGCAGGGATGATCCAGCCCGAGGAGGGCCTCTTGTCAGGAGAGGAGCGGAGCTGGGGCCGCAGCCAGAGCCAGGAAGGACAGCCACCATGTGTCCCTAGCTCCCTCTGGGGAAGATGAGTGCCATTTCCCTTTCTAGCAATCCAGTTGCTTCCTGCCTAGACAGGATAGTGGGTACCATGGACTACCCTTCCCAGATGAGAAAGCTGACACGGCACTGCCAATCTCTGCCCCCCTTTCACCGAAGCATGGCCTCCATTCCAGCTTCAGGGGCCTCCTTTGGGCTGGTCAAAATCTGGCTGTCTTTGCCCAGAAGACTTGGGCAGCGCAGGGCACCAGGAAAGGGGAGGGGGACCAAGAACAGAGTTGAGACTCTTCCCTTCCCAGCCCTATCCCCACCGCTTCTCTGCTAGAAAAGGCAGGACCCAGGCCCAGGGGACAGCCGTTCCAATCACTGGGGCTGAATCGTTCACAGGAGGGTGCATTTATGCTCTGCCTACCGTCCGTGTGCAGAAGAGGGAACCGAGGCGCTGCACCAGCCCGAGCCAGGCTGTGATGGGCAGGGCTGGACTCCGGCCCAGGGAGCGGACCCCAGCGCCAACTCCAGGCCCCAGGCTATAATTTGTGTCCTCCAGGGCTTGCGATATCTAAGGTTTAATGTGAAAAAACGGTTCCACTCTGTCTCACCCCATACCCAAAAATAAACTTAGATTAAAGGCAAAAGGCTTAATTATAGATGCATTGGAAGACAACACAAAAGCGAATCTGTGCACTCTTAGGAAGGCAGGCGGACTGTAAGACGCAAAGTCTTGAAGGAAACAGTTGACACATTTGACTGTGTAAAATTTAAAACCTTCTAGGTTGTGAAAAAGCACTGTGAAAAAAGGTAAATTGCTGACATCTGCAGTGTGAACACAAAGCAATGATATCTACCATGTACACGTAACACCAACAGATCAATAAGAAAAAGCAGCAAAGAATAAAAACAGAAAAATATTGGAGGAATTCATGAATATGACAAAATAGTGCCAACCTACTAATCATAGAAATTAAAAAATTGAAGAACATTTTATGACCAAATTCAGTGTTCTTTAGGTGAGGAAGGGTTCATTCACACACCTTCCGGGGGAACGTGTGTGGGAACAGCCTTTGGAAAGGTGCTTGGAGTCTCCACCTGAAGGTCCAGCGCACACATCCCAGCTCGCCATCCTGCAGACGTCTAAGGCTCCGGCTGGCCTGAAGACCTGAGAAGCCAGGCCGTGCCCCCGAGCCCCTGGGAGGCCTCCTTCCAGAGAAAGGGGTCATGGAGGAGAATGCAGAGCCTTGGACAGGGAGGGCATAGTGTCTGGATGGCAGCAGACCTGTATCCAGCTGCTCCAGGGACTGTGGACATAGGACTCAGTGAGGGTGCCCATCTTGCACCCTTAAGGGGGCCCATCTGCCTGGTGGACACACAGGCTGGGCCAGCTCAGAATTGGAATGAGGACGCAGACTGGTCTGGTTCTGTGACCCCACCCTCAGGCAGCATGCTCCCCATATCCCAGTTCATGCCTGCTTGGTTTGCTCCCACCCTGGGGCTCCGCCAGGGGTCTCCCATTGTCGCCTCCCTCTGACTGGGCCTCCTGCCTTCCTGCGTGGGCAGCATCATCTCTCCCTTCTCCTGTTGAACACTGATGAACTGCAGGGCGTGGGGGATGGGGGCTGCTCACATCCTATTGGAATGAGTCTTGGTGGCCTCTGCTTTCCGGAGAGTTCCATCTAATTTTATACGCGATAGGAGCCGCTTATTTGATCCAGATGCCTGTGAAATTCACAGAGGGATCAGCCTGGGATGGGTGGTGGGCGGCTGGGTGGGGCTCCAGTCTCATGAATCAGCAAGTGAGGTCTGAGAAGGGCCCCTCCCTGGGAACAATATGGGGTCTGTTCCCAGTTTTCCGCCCTCGTGCCACGGGGCCTTCTGGGGCTGGAGCCACCCACCTCCCCAAGTGTGGGAGGTGATGAGCTGTGGGGGGCAGAGCCTGGATTCCCACAGAGAGCCTGGCCTCCCTCTGCCTGGGGCTGCTGCCCCAAACTCACTCCCACCCCAGACACTTACAGATTTAACTCCCCAGGAAGGACCGCACACCCTGACAGTATCCCTGGGAGGTACCTTCCTGTCCTCCCCCATCTCCACCTGGGCCTGGGACACTTCTGGAAGCCGCCCCTTCCCACTGCCCCCACAGGCCACTACGAGGCTCTGCAGAAATGGGGCCAGGCCCGGGCTCCCACCTCACTCAGAGTCACATGCCCCACCCAGCCCTGCCGCCCACAGCCGCCCACCAGGATTTGGGCACAGAGCACCGGGGCCAGGCCAGGGAGTGGTGCCAAGCCCCTGGAGGCCACATCCCCACTGCCCTGCCCTACCCTGCTCTGTTTTCTCACAGGCCATTTCTTTTTTTCTTCTCCTCTCAGACAAGATACAATTTGCTGATTAATTGTTGTTCATTGCCTATTATCTGCGGAGCCGGGACCATGTAGGGAGTCTCCATCTCTTTCTCCCTCCCATGAGTGTCCAGGTGCCTAAAGTCCCCGAGGAAGTTCACTGCAGCACCGTGTGCCCTGAGCTGCAGCATGGTGAGAGGTGTCTGGCAGGTTACAGAAGTCTCTTTGGTGCTGTAACTGTACCCTGAGGCCACCTCATCCCCACTTGCTGGGAGCCCTGTCCTGTGCCACCACACTGCAGGGCAGACAGACCCCTGGCCAGCCCTCCTGGCCCTGGGATGTTAAGAGCCAGATCTCCAAGCACGCAAACATGCAGGCTGAGCAGGGGTCCCCAGGGCCAGGGATCAGGAGGGGCCATTGCCGCCCCAGCCACACCCAAAGGAGGCGGGTTCCTTCCTCCAGACCCTGCAGTTTCTCTCCAAGCACGCAAACATCCAGGCTGAGCAGGGGTCCCCGGGGCCAGGGATCAGGAGGGGCCATTGCCGCCCCAGACACACCCAAAGGAGGCGGGTTCCTTCCTCCAGACCCTGCAGTTTCTGTACCCAGGAGCTCTATAGGGGGAGGAAGGGGGCCTGGGGCACCTCGATGGGGTGTTCTCAGGAAAGCACGCCCCGAACCTCAGAGCCACCGAAGGCAGGCAGGATCTGAGCCCAGCCTCAAACAGGACTGTGGAATTTAAAGAGCAAAACACTGTTTAGGTTAACATGGGACAGAGCCCATTTCCCATCCCAAACTGAGGTCCCCGGAGACATCTCCTCCCCAGTGAGGGGTGTGTCCACCAAGAGCAACCACGAACTGGGGGTGTTTCCAAAAGACACACACCCAGACCTTCCCCAGGGCCTGGGGAGGAGCTGGTGGGCCCAAGGGGCAGTGGGGGAGCACATCCCAAGCCAGGCAGCACTGCCAGGGAGGGAGGTGGGGCCCCTGACACCCAGATCTGTCCTGAGGAGTCTGCCACCCCTGCCCTGTGCTGGGGGAAAGGGCTGTCCTCTGTCTGCACTGGCCCAGGTGGGCAGCAGTTCAGGCAGCCCTCTAACTGACCCTGCCTGCCTGCCCTGCCCTGTGGGAAGAGCCTGCTGCAGCCCTGCCCGGAGCTAGCCCTCCCTCTGGTGTGGCCAGCACCAGCCCACAGCCCTGAATTCCAACAAATTTAAGCTCCAGCTGAATCTAGATTTGCCCAAGTTTTCACCCAGAGCACATCTCAGGTTACCTGTCTCAGAGGATGGCGCCGCCTTGCCCACTGGGACATGATCAGGGCAGCAGCTCCTCCACAAAGACCTCCTGTCCACATGGCTTGGCCCCACCAGGACCCCTCCTGCTCCTCCTTGGCGTAGATGCCATTTCTTGGCCCAGTGACCCACAGTCGGGCCAGTTCTTCAGCCACACCCCCGGACCCAGCCTAAATCCAGGCTGAGGTTTCCCCACACAGCTCTGCCACCCCAGAGGGCAAGTCTTCCCTAACTCGCAGGGAATGACCCCTCGGCCCAGCCCTAGCCCTCTAGGGTCTCCTGGGCACCCAGGCCTGTTCTCCACAGAGCCTGCATACTCAGTAACTCCAGGCTCAAAGACTTGCAGGCCCCAGTGGCCACATGCTCTTATGACAGGGATAGAAGGGAGGAGCGAGTCAATGCCAGTGTCACTGTGAGATGCTGGAGCCACTTCATGACTGCTCCACTCCCAACCTAGGCCCGTGGATGGGTCTCAGCAGTGGACAGCAAGACTCGGCCTCTTTGCAGGACTGAGGCCTGTTGGGACATCCAGAGACACTCTGTCCTTAGAGAGACAGCTCCTGGTCCCCAGCACAGCTCTCAGGGGTCAGAGTGGGGTTCGGGGAGCCCAGGGACAGTTAGGTGGGCCAGGGGAGCCTGTGAGGGACAGATGAGCCCAGCCCTGCCTTCTTCTCACCCCCAGGCAGAGCCAGCATGGAGCAGTGTGCGAGTGGCTTGTCTTGGGGTGGGGGCGGCCCAAGCCACCTACCAGGGCATAGCAAGACACCCAGTGTCCTCTGCTTCCAGAGACCCCAGACATAGATGCCTGGGGCTCCAGGCTCCCCTGCATGGAGGGAGGGGGACATGGGCAGCATGATCCCAGCAAGGAAAGATGCCATGTGGCCAGGGAGGCTTTCAGCCCCAGCAAGCCTGCTCATTCTCATGGTGAACCTAACAGTTCTTTATTTCAGTACCTTCACATGTGTTAAGACAGGCTATGAAGTATGTGTGAAACAGCATCCCCCACATGCTCCTGGAGTAGGAGGCTTCCTCCGGCCTCAGCCCTCACACGCCCCCCACACAGCCCACACCCCACATCCCATCTGCCCCTGCATTTCCAGGCTGCTTTTCCTCTGAGGGCCTTTTAAGGAACACACACATGCAGACACATTTACCAACAGTGCATGGCCATGTAGCTTCTGGCTCCACCATTAGCCCAGGAGCATAGACAGGTGACAGACAAGGGGCCTGGCTGCTCCTGGCAGAAGTCCCACTCTACAGCTGAAGGGGGCAGACCACAGGGTGCAGGATCTGCCCTGAACCACAGCGTCAGGTGTGTCCAGGGTGAGTTTAGGGTCTGGGCATTACAGACAGGGTCCCCTGCTGACTGACCAATGGGACAGGGCAGCCAGGAGGGCCTGGTGCAAACCCATGTGCCTGGAGGGGGTGTAAGCATGTCCCCAGCACCAGCCCTGTTCCCAGTCAGCAGGGTGCAGTCTCTATTCAGCACCAGTGCTGTGCAGTATGGGAACAAGCTGTTAAAGGGAGGAGTTTGGATCAGAATCACCTGGCCCCGTCCCGGGTGGGGACCACACATTTCAACCATGCCACCCCATCCCACGCAGATGGGGCCAAGAGGGGGCAGCTGCCCAGGGGCCTACAACTTGCTAGTCCTTGTCTGCTCCCCTCTCTTGCCAAGTACCGGGGCCCACAAAGTGAGGGGAACACAGCCCAGAAGGTTTAGTCTCCAGGAAGTCTGCTGGTCCTTCTTATGACTATAGGGTCAAGATTCATCACAGATGTTCAGAGGCTCCCATCCCTGTGTTGGCCCTTCTTCTTATTCTGTTTGGAGAGGCTGTCAGCAGGGCCAGATGCCCCATCATGTTATCAGAGTGGGCTGGTGTGGCCACCCTGATGTGTCCCAGAGGGGCCTGGCCTCGCCTGACATTGCAGGGTGCTGGCATGGGGAGGGCTGAGGTCCCACGGCTTCAGGAGAGTACAGGGAAGAGGCAGCCCCTGAGGGAGCCAAGCTCATCAGACAGGATGGCAAGCAGGGCAGTTTCCGGCTCAGCCTCCAAGAGAAGCCTTGGCCTAACCCTCTCTCCACAGAACCCCACATGGTCATCTGCTGGCTCTGTCCACAAAGAGGTGGTGACTGCACAGAAAAATGAAAGTGTCTCGCACCCAGGAATGCAGGTGGCTCAGGAGCTTCTGACCTACAGGGCCCACTGATGTCATAAGGCTGTGTCTCAATGCACCGCCCACCCTCCCTCACTCTCTATCCTGCCTTCGGCGTTGCTCTGAGTGTGGAAACGGAAGAGGAAGTTCTCACCCCTTCAGTCAATGCAACTCCACCTCCCTGCAGGGCGGCCACAGCAGGGTCACTAGAGTTGTACATCTCACCTGGCTCCAGGTTGATGGTTGGATAGGAAACAGCTGAGGTGACGGCCTTTGCGAGGGAGGCTCTGGTTACAGAAGCAGCAGCCAGGAGGAAGCTACAAAGCAGGAAGACAGAGCAAAAGGGGTGGCCCAACCGGAGTCTCCAGGTACAGAGCAAGCAAGGCTTGGGTCAGGTGACACAGGCACCTTCAAGGACTGAGTGGGTGTGTGTGAGCATCTTACTGTCTTAGGCAGGGATGGAGGAACAGGTACAGAGACGGTGGATGGCTGCACAAATGGACCAACAGGCAGACAGAAGATGGATGTGTGTGCTAAGATTCTACAGATCAAAGAACGATTATAAGTGGCCAGACATGGGCTTTGTCCTACCAGTTATCAGCCACGTTCCTGTGAACACACGGTCAGACTCTAGCTGCTTGGTATCCAGAGTGACCTGTTGTAGAGACCACTGTGAGCATGCAGTGGCCCTCCGTGGGATGTCTGTGGTCAGTGCAAGGGGCCAAGCTTGTTCTCGTTCGTACCTAATTGTGTACTAGGCATCACTCTAGAGCTGGGGACACATCCAGAGAAAGGGACACAGACCTCTGTCCCAAAGAACCACCCCAGTCAGGAGAGGACACCATGGCAAAGAGGCTGTGCACAGCTGGTACAGCAGTGTCGGAGCTCAGGCCAGGGAGGTGGGGTCAGCAGGGCCACATGAGCGGTGGCCTCCATGCAAGGGGGGCCTGCAGGAGACCACGGAAGGAGGGAAACCTAGATGAAGAGAAGCAAGAAATTCTCAAGACCAGGACAGGACACCCCCACAATGGATGAGACACAGGTTCCACCATCCTGGGGCAGCCTCAACTCCATTGCAAAATCAAAGCAAAATAAAACCCAACACTGTGACCACTGTGGCCCACTGGGACCTGGGATGAGACTCCTAGTGGGTGGAAACATTTGCTTTGATTTGGGGCACTGGGGGAGATGGAGTCAGGCCCGTTCTGAGGCTCCCAAAGGCTGCTGGGCAGGTGGACACTGGGCGTCTGGCTGAGAAGGTCACACGAATCAAGCAGGCAGACACCGGAACAACTCGGCTCAGGGACGAAGCTACAGGGATGTCCCCCAGATCCATCCGTCCTTCCGTTCTCCTGACTCACCTCGGAGGAGAGCCGAATTGTGCCGACTGCAGGGCGGCAGATGGGACCCTGCTGCCAGGTCAGGGCAGGCCGCTCTACAGGAGCCAGAGTGCACACCATCCATCACCAGCTTTACAAACAGCGCAAGGCGCGTTCACGGCTGTGAGCAAAACAATCCCAACCTTATTTTCCACAAGCACCAACAGATGTTTAGAATTGGGGAGGAATCTCTCGGACCGAATCGTTTCTCAGGCAGGGCCCTGGAGCAGTTCCAGGGAGCTGCACGCCCATGGCTCACGCTGTTGTTCCAAGCCGCCCTTCACACGTCAGGAATGTCAAACAGAGCTGACCTCAGCACCCCAGAGCCCCCCTCCAAACACAGCCCCGGTCGTCCTCTCCAGTGGCGGGCAGGCTCCGGGGTGTTTGTCTAATTTAAAACAAACTAGTAGGGCGGTATATTATTTCTCCAACCAAACAATATTGAAGCCGCATGTGTGAGGCATCACGATTGCTTCCTGCCTCCATGCATCCTTCAAGCCTGCTCAGCAGATTTAGCAAGTGAAAAAGAGACGATTGTTTCCCATTTCACTGAGAAAATAGAAGCAATCAGAAAAGAATTTCCATGTGCTCCCTCCAGGGCCTCCCTGCCCTGGCCAACTCTGCTGGGCGTGATGGACGGGCCCTCCCTTCACTCAGGACGGGGCCTCTCATTCTCTCCCAGGCCTCCAGTACTGGCTGCCTCTGCTCTTCACCAGGAGTCCTGTGCAAGGTCGCCTTGCCATCTCCGACCCTCCCTCCTAGTCTCTCCTGATTCTTCCCTAACTGAGACTTTAACCCTCTTATTGCACAAAAATAGCCAGGTCGAGGTCACCAGGGGCCTCCGTGTTGCCAGGTCTGACTCTTCTTGGCTCAGCCACCTCTACTGCAGAGCAGGACTCCCGCAGAAAGTGTGTTCTTCCCGCACATCCACCTCCTGGTCTGTCCTTCCATTGATTTCCTCTTCTCTGTGGTCCCTCTATTAGCTTCCTATGGGTGTGTTAGCATCCTACTGCTGCTATTTAAAAGTATCACAGATTCAGTGGTTTAAAGCAATATAATCTGGCTGGGCGTGGTGGCGTGCGCCCCTGGTCTCAGACACTTGGGAGGCTGAGGTGAGAGAATCGCTACAGCCACCAGTTTGAGACCACCCTGGGCAGCATAGAAGGACCCCAGCCTCCAAGCAAACTGTAACAAGAGGGTAGGCTGTAGCTCAGTGGCAAGTGCTTGGCTAGCATGTGGGAGGCCCTGGGTCCATCCCCAGCATCACAAAAAAGAAAGAAAGAAAGATCCACAAATCTGTTATCTTATAGTTCTGGAGATCAGAAGTCTAAAAAAGGACTTCACTGGGTAAATGAAGGTGTGGACAGCACTCCCTCCTCTTCCTGGAGGCTGCCTGTGTTGCCTGTGGGCCCTCCCTCCATCTTCAGGAACCCCAGCAACCCCC
>QZML01013120.1:0-13684 GCA_016801275.1 Hystrix brachyura
GCCCCCAGAATAGTGCTGGATGCAAACATCTGTGTGCAATGGGAATAGGGCACTAACGTGACCCTCTGGTCCTCTGTAACCCAGGCTGAGCCTGGCCTCTGACCTCAAGAGCCAGGTTCCTGTTCACCAGCTCCAGCCCACCAGCCAGACTCCTGCCAGCCTGCTGTCCAGATGCCAGCTGTCTCCTGTGGCTGTCATTTCTTCATCCACTCTGGGAACTTGACAGTGTGGAGTGCAGCTTGGCACCAAGGGGCCGTTCTGGGACCCAGGTTTGAGCGCTGAGCCCTTCCCTACAATTGCATCCCCACCAGTTCCTGTTCTGCTGTTGTGGTGCAGGCATTGGACTGAGATCATCCACCAACGTTTTACCATGGAGGGCCACTTGGAGCAGCATCCTGCCTTTTCCTTGCTGGTTCTGACTGCCACTGATACTTTCAGTCCCCTTGCAGTTCTCTCTTCCTTGTAGAATGTTCTGCAGTCGTCTCAGAATAGTGTTCTTTGGGTTGGAATCTTTAAAGCAGAATTCAGATGTGGTCATCACATTGTGTTCAGTTGATCCATTTCTTATGTCTCTTTCCTTTTAATCCATTTCTTAGGTCTCTTTCCTTTTATGATAGAATCTCCTGTTTTCTGTGTTTCTTGTTGTTATTCTCTGAATCTCTCCAACATGGGTGTTCCTCTACTCAGGCATGTTGAATGTTCCAGATCATTGCTTCTCACTGGATCTTTGCTCAGCTTCTATGCTGTGACTCTGCCTCTTGTGAGCTATGCTGAATCCCCCATTGCAGACTGTTGCCTTGTCCAAGCTCAGGTCTGGTGTTAGCTGGCACTCCTGCTGTCTCATGCAGAGGGAAACAACGCAGAGCTAACTCCAGGCTGGTGGAAACAACGCAGAGCTAACTCCACACTGGTGGTGGCTGAGCCAAGACGCGGAATCCACAGTTGTAGAGTTGGTTCAAGACCAGCCTGTGAGTCTGAGCATTCTGGCAGGGCTGCAGGTCTGAGAGTTTCATTATTCAAACAAGAACAACAACAACAACAACAAATGTTGGTGATAATGTGGATACATTGGAATCCTTGTATGCTGTTGGTGGAAATATAACAAGGTGTATCTATTGTGGAAAGTAGTGTGGAGGCTTCAGGAAACAAAATTTAGAAATACTATGTGATCCAGTGATTCCAGTATATGTGTCCAGCAATTTAACATGTGTATCCAGAAAAAAATTGAAAGCAAGATTTTGAATGAACATCCCCTCGTTCATTGGAGTATTATTCACAATACCCAACAGATGGAAACAGCCTGAATGTCCAGTGAAAGATGAATGGATAAGGAAAATCTAATATACAAGTAGAATGAAGTATTATTTAGTCACAAAAGCATAGGTTGTATATTATGTAATATATCATGTGATATGCAGTAACATGGATGGCCCTTGAAGACATTGTCCTAAGTGAAATGGACCAGACACAAAAGAATGAATATTGCACAATTCCACTTATTTAAGTTAACTAAATTAGTCAAGCCCATCAAAGAAAAATGATGGTTGCCAAGTGCTGAGGGTAAGGGAAAATGAGAAGTTATTGACCAGTAGGTATAAAGTTTTATTATGCAAGATAAAAAGTTTCAGAGCTGTGCTATAATATTGTGCTGATACTTAATACACATGTAAAAAATTGAAGAGAATATATTTTCAGTGTTTTTTCTCATAACGGAAATGAAAACAGCAGTAATGAATCAAACTGTAGGAGGGAGTGTACGTAGTGTTTTATATCTGAGAACAGGCAAAGGGATGAGACTATATTTTGGTTTTCCCACTAACTAGCTATGTGTCTTCGGATAATTCATTTCAATTTTATGAGAGTAGTTTAATCTGTAAACTAGCTTTAAAAATGTGTTCCCCATGGGGTCACTTGGTATTGAGTACTGTGTGTGTAAAACATTTACTAACACACTACATATTGTAAGAACTTACAAGAATACTTGTATATCTGTGTAGCTAACCCATAACATTATTTTACTATTATTTAGGCTATGTATAGGTAATATGTATCCTTTTTCATTCCAAAATATTTAATATTTATAAATGCATTTGTTACATTTTTTATTTTTGTTTTTGTTTGTTTTGTGGTGATGGACATTGAACCCGGGGCCTTGTGCATGCTAGGCAAATGGTCTATCATCTACACCCGGCCATCCATTTGATACAAGACAAGATTAAGTGAAAAAGAGAGAATTAGATTAAATGGTACAATGCAGTTGACCTTGATTTGACCAGAGTGCATTTTATTTATTTACTTTTGCACAAGTCAACTGGCAAGTAATAGCAGCAAGTGATAAGTTGTGCTACCCTGTCTTGGATATAGGCACATCATAGCCATTAAGCTGTGAATACAAGGTAAAACTGTCTTGGGGAGCACCCTCTGTTATTAACACTAACATGAGCAGTTGTATCCTGTCAATACTCGAAATTATTTGTGTCCAAGTACTTCTTTAGAGAAAATGTGTTACCAAGATAATGTAGAAGTAGCCGTGAAATTTGCTGGAGATAGGCCGTTAGGTTCATTGATGTTTCTATCCCTTTGGAAGTGTAGGTTTGCAAGCTCAGCAAACCGTGTTTCTCACAGGTGGTTTTGCCACTCGGGGCACAGTAGCTGTTTCATTATGGTCTTAGAGTCTGAATAGAATGGCTTAATGAAGCATGATGAGCATTTAAATGTGAAAGGTGATATATAAAACAACTCCATTTGAAGGTATCTAGATTAATTGCTGTGAATTTTAAGCTCCTGCCCCTAAGAATGTGCTGTTACTACATAAGAGCGGCACTCTTATTTGCTTATCTAGAGTGCCTTCAGTGTCTTCAGTTCAATAGAATTCATTCTTTCAAAGTAGGTATATTGAGTTACAGTTATACACAGTGCTGGCTATGTAAAATGAAAGATGGTTTTTGTCCTCAAAATGTTTACAGCCTTGTGGGTCATGCACTATGGAAACTACAGCTACAACCATGCTCAAATAGAAATAAGCCTTGTAAAGCTAGAGTGTGGCTAGTAGCTGTGTGTCACACTACAGATAGTGTGACGGATAATATAAATCATACTATCTGCATTGATACAAATGATGAAGATGCAAGTGATGCTAATGATAATAATGCATCAATCCAAGTCGATTTTGATTCTTTTTATGTGTGAATTTACATATTTATAATTGAATTGTATGTGATAGTACTAAAGTACGTAAATTAGACATTACTTTTTATGATAAAATTAAATCTTATTTTAAAATACATGCATTATATAAGAAAATATTTTATCAAAATTATTAGTAATAAAAATTATTGAATAGTTTCAAAGTCTGGTTTTAGTGTTTCTAGAGAACATACTTCGTTCAAATTTTTATCTTATTCAAATCAAATCTTGTTCTAAGATGGATAAATTAAATAGAAAATTCCCATTTACTGGATCATTATACTTGTTTCTTCACACACGATTTTTCTACAATTTCTTATTGAGTACGTATTAAATTCTAGGTGCTGTTGAAAACCATGGGGGTGGGTAGAGCAATGACTATAACAGACAGAACTGTTCCCCTCAAGGAGCTTACATTATACTGGTCTGAGAGGACAATAAAGATACGTTCACATTTTCAATAATATTTCAAGTAGTCATAGCAGTATAATGAAAAGAAAAGCTAAGCAAAAGTTCAAGTTAGGGTTTTGTTTGGTGAGGGTATGATGATCAAAGATCTTTGACAAGGTGACGTTTGAGAAGACCACTTAAGGAAATGAAAATGTAAGCCTCACCAAGCCAGTGGGGCAGAATGTTGCTGTAGGAGGAGCCCGTGTGTGCAAAGGACCCGAAACCTGGAAAACCTATTAGTAGGTGAGAGGTGTTGTTTCGCCAGTGCTGGAAGAGAAGGGGAAATATATAGGATCCAAAAGAAGTAGTAGACACGTGCATTATTCTAAGAAGCAGTAGCGTGCTGGAAAATACGGACAGCTAGTTGATACAGGAAAAACGTGTATCTACGTGTGTGTGTGTGTGTGTGTGTGTGTGTGTGTGTGTGTGTGGTGTTATGATGCACGTTAAAGTTTGGTAACAGTGATATATGTTTGAACAAAAAGTTTGTAAGGCTTTTGCTCTTCTAATTAAGACACTGTAGAGAAAGACAGTTGTGGTTCTAAATATGAGATGATTATTGCAAGTTGTAAAGTCAGAGATCAGATATGATAATGCTGTTTCTTACCTGAATCATAAAGTTACTAAAAGATGTATTTATTCAGTGATAGCTCAAATAGCCATACTAGGTAGAGCACTATTCATGTTTTGAATCAAATCTTATTGTTAGCATATTTTGAAAACAAAACTGGGGATTGCTCATTATCTTAGGGCTAAAACTAAAAAGAATTCCTGTGTCATCTGGCAGTCCCATTTCTAGATATATGGCCAGTAGAATCCAAATCAATACGTTGAAAATACCTCTGTATTCAAGTGTTTATTCTGGCATTTTTCACAATAGCCAAAATATGGAAGTAACATAAGTGTTCATCAGTGAATGAATGGGTAAAGAATACAGGGATGAAACTGGAGGACAGGACAGTATGTTAAGTGAAATAAACCCAGACAGAGAAAAACAAATACTGTATGATATCACTTATGTGTGGAATCTAAAAAAGTCAATCTCATAGAAACAAAGAATAAAAAGGTAGTTACTGAGCCTTGGGGAGAGGGAGAAAAGGAAAGAAAAGCTGTTGACCAAAAAGCTATAAAATTTTTTTTTAGACTACAGGAATAAATTTTAGTGATCTCTTAGATTGCAGTGTAATAGTATATTAGTATGTATTTCAAAATTGCTTAAATAGATTTTTAACATTCTTAACTACAAAGATTGATCATTTGATGAAGTGATAGATAATGTCATTACCTCAAATGACTCTTTCTAAAATGTATACATAGATGAAACATCACTTTGTAGCACATAAATAACGTGATTCTTTGTCAATTAAAAGCAAATTTAAAAGTTAAAAATGGAATTATTCTGTCTCCTTGTACCCTGCCTTGAATGCCTGAACATTTTAAATTATAGCTGATCAAAGGGTTGAATCTGTCCAGGCATGGCTTTTTGACACCTGGGATATTGATCAGGAAAAATACAACCTTTCCGTGGAGAAAAAATAATTTCTAAAATGTTTAGGTAGAGATCAATAAAACGTTCATTAAATCTGAAGCTGTCATTTGTTTAGTGTATGTTTTTGGAATGATTGTTCAAATTTAACAATAGCACTGCGTATTTTGTACATTTGGAAGAATTATTTTTTTAATTCTACAACAGGATGCAAAAGCATAATATGTTTGTTGAGTGTTATAATTTTATTTATGAATCCATCTTTTACCAAGTTTGAATTTACCAGCTTTCATGTAAGTTAAAGAAAAATTGGCCCTATTGATAATTTGCAGTTCTATATTTAAGGATCCATACCTACTTTATTGAAATGCTTTTAAGACTGCTTTGGCAAGAAGCTTATTTAAATGAAATTTTAGATCGGCTCCAGGCTTAATTTTTTGTTTCATGGTGCAAAATTCTAATTTGTACTCAAAATAGGTGACATTAACAAATCACTTTTATGATTACAAGATGTGTTAAAATTTTCTTTCTTATATGGCAATGAATGTTCACTTTATTATGCCAGGATTTTTTCTCCTGCTGCATCACATACAACATGTGGTACCTTTTTATTTTTTCTTTTTTCAGTATTGTGGTTTGAACCTAGGGGCCACCCCGCCCGCTTTAGTTTGTTTTGAGACAGGGTCTTACTGTCATTCAGTTTACCACATTGGACTCAAATTTGTGGTCCTCCCGCCCCAGCCTCCCAGAGTGCTATGATTATAGGTGTGTCCCACCACACTCGGTTTCTATATCTGAAACTTGTATTTAGCTGGTCCGTTACTCATTATCAAGCCCTCAGAACATACATTAATGGTGCTTATTTCAGTTTAGTAGATTTTGCCAAGCTGCTCTCAGCACCGTTTGTTCCGTCCTGTCATCATCAAGGTTATTCTCCAAATGTAGCACGTGTGCCTTTGTCGGGCACAGGACTTGTGCGCTGCAAGATACTAAATTTAAAGGTACAAACCTTTAAATAGTAGGATTGTAGACTGGTCCAGCCACTGTGGAAATCAATATGGAGATTCCTCAAAAAACTACAACTGGAGGTTCCATTTGACCCAGCTATTCCCCTACTGGGGATCTTCCCAGAAGAATTAAAATCGTCATACCACAAGGACATATGCACCACCATGTTCATAGCAACACAATTTGTAAGAGCTAAGTCTTGGAAACAACCTAAATGTCCAACAACCAACGAATGGCTAAAGAAAACGTGGTTTTTCTACACAATGGAGTACTAAACTGCCATGTCTTTCAAAACATTGTTATGCATCACACAGCTTTTGTAGGAGGGAAAACAGGCATTTTAAGATTAAAAAAAAAACTCTGTGTGAAATAGAGGCCAAACGAATCTTGTTTTTTCCTATAATTCCTGTCACCTGGTGTTGCAGTATTGTAATATTCTGTGTTTTAGGCAATCTGGTAAAATACAAAGAAGTATAAAAAATTTCACCTCTAAAAAGAGTCAAATTCAGGAAGATACAATTTGCCTCAAGTGTCCACATAACAGATAGATAATAAACATATCCACAGTGCAGCAAGACTGTAGTTATGGCAAGTATTAGTATAATTGAGAATGCTGTGTTGTATTCATGGAAAACATGAATTTACTCATCTGCTCACCTCTTAGTATGCTAGAAAATAGTTTTCATTTCCTATCTGATTTATATGTGTGAAGTAATATGCTTTACCTTGTCATGATAGTTTCAAATATGCATTTTAGACTAATGACAGTATTTTAGAATTTATATAAATGGTAAAAATTATAAATAGAATTGCCAAGCAGTACCTGAAAATAAAACAGGATATATTTAAAAGAAATAGGAGGAGGAGGGGGAAGGGAGGAGGAGGAGAATGAGAGGAGGAGGCAAGAGTAAATAAGAAACAAGTATTTGCTAATATGCTGAAGTGATAAAAATATAATAAAGACCATTTTTTAAAATTAGTGCATATACCATGGGATTCTAATGTCCAGTGAATTGTACTGTTATTACTATTCCATTCCTGGTAGTATCTTGTTTCTACTTAAATTCTATTTGATTTGCAATAGATATATACCTAAGATTTCTTGGGTTTGGTCGCAGTAATTGCTTACTGAAGACGTAACTGTCTCTCATCCATTCATCATTAATATAGAAACCTTAATCTCGTGCATTTTACAGTTGTCTCATGCATTTTACAGTTGTACCATAAGAACTCTAGGCTTTCTATGTTAACTGAACATATTCTGGCATAACTTAAAATAATAGGATATAAAATCTTGACGATCTTTGACCTTATTGATATTTGAATGATAGTTATGTCACTTTGACTTAGTTTTTATTTTAAGTCATATAATTTATATGATTATAAACAATGACATTGCTTCTTATGTAAACACAAGTTTTTCAGGTGTTCATATTAGTCTTTCCATAGGATGTGAGTTTTCACAGGGTAATTGCATTAACAGCGCTCTTCTTTTAATTCCCTTGATTCCTCTGATGAATAGTTAGAAGAAAACTTTTGAAATTAACCTCTTAGAATTCCTTGCAGTTGTTTGAATAGTGTTTTCATGCTTTTCTACTCAGTAATATCTTATGCTAGAGAAGCAAAAAACGTAATTTTTTCCTACTCTTGTCTTCTAATGGTAGATTAGTAACATCCTAGACAAAAAGTAGATATTTATGGGTGACTATTAATTGTACTGAATTGAATTATGATGAAGTCATCTCTAGCTTCTCTGGATTCTTCTGCCTCTCCTGAGTCAACTAGTAATTTATGTAAATACATTCTCTCTCGTCAAACTCTTTGTTTCTTGGAAAGAATCATGTTATATTTTCCTGTATTTCACTGAAGTACCCAGCATTATTCCTAGAACATAACTGGTATTCAGTTACTCTTAGGTGAATTAATAAAAGAAATATGAAAGGTCAGCATTTTATAGATACATTGAACAATGATCTACATACATCCACACAAGTTTTTAATTGCTATATAATAGCTGTTCACTCTGTCCAGTGATGGAAGCAAGAATTGTATCACAGAGTCTCAGCTTACAGTCATATCAGTGTGTCCAATAACAGCATTAAGAACATGTGTCTCTGAAAAGAGGACCTGAAAGAAAATTTGAGGAGTTCTTTATTAATGGTTAAAAAAAAAGAGTGATTAATATCAAGAAATTTCCTCATTCAGCCCTAGTAAAATGATAATTCTGTGTTGGAGGGGTGCATGTCGAAGGAAGAGTTTGCACTAGACATGAGACCTCTGGTGTAGCTCTTTACTCAGTTTCCTCTCTGAATTACTCATCTATAAAAAGACTGGATTATCGTGGTCCTAAAATAAGGCCAAATCTTGTCTGCTGCCCACTTTGTGAATGTGTTCTCATTAGCACACAGCTAATATACATGGATTGTCTAAGGGTGCTTTCAGCACAAGAGAGGTAGGTGAAATAGGCCGCATGGTCTGTAAGCTTACAATACTTATCCTTGATTCTGCAGAAGAATTTTGCTAAATAATCTTATGAACCACATGAAATCAGACATGTACATTCCTTAACACAGAACATTGTACATAGTCAATCTTGATATGTTTTAAAAAAATTACTAGTATTCTTGCAGGCCAGTTTTAGGCTAAACTTGGTTTATTATTTAACATTGTACTGTCTGGTATGTTGTCATTAACTGAATGTGGTTATTTAAACATATAGTTAAACATAATTCAAAGTTCAGTGCATGAGGTGCACTAGCCACATTTTTAAGCAGTATTCAGGAATCTCATGCAGTTAGTTTATTGGACAAAACAAATGTACATTTCTGTCATCTCGGAAATTCTGCTGAATAGCTGTGATCTAGGGCCTCAAAACTCACAAAAATGTATTTTTCGTACTGAAATATATTGCCTTTTGGCATTAAGTAAGAGACTGGATAAGCTAATAAACTTGCAGGTCATTTAAAAATAGACATCGAAATGCATGTAACTGAAGTTGCACATTTATAAATACTTTAAGAATTTAAATGTGAATAGTGTAAATAAAAAAGAGATGTGATCAAAATGCAGTCTTGAGAGAGATAAAGGACAGTGAGAGAGAGAGATTGATTTTGGTGATGACTGTGATCTCTTATTAGAGAGCAAGAAGCGCACTTTGGAATAGAGACTCCAGAAGCAGCAGTTGCCGGGACTACTGATGAATTCTTAATTTCGGCCAAAACTGGAATTTTCTGGAGGTCTAGTGATGCCTGAGGCCCACCCCTAGAATTCCTGCTTTAATTGGTGCTGGTGTCTGAATGTGTCCCTCCAATTTCATGTGCTGGAAACGTAATCCCCAGCGCACTAACGTAGAGAGGTTGAGCCTAATGGGAAGAGTTGAAGTCTTGAGGAATCCACTTCATGAATGGAATAATGTGCTGTAGGAAGAGCTCGAAACTGGAATTGTCTGGAGGTCTAGTGATGCCTGAGGCCCACCCCTAGAATTCCTGCTTTAATTGGTGCTGGTGTCTGAATGTGTCCCTCCAATTTCATGTGCTGGAAACGTAATCCCCAGCGCACTAACGTAGAGAGGTTGAGCCTAATGGGAAGAGTTGAAGTCTTGAGGAATCCACTTCATGAATGGAATAATGTGCTGTAGGAAGAGCTCAAGGAATGGGTTCACTCTCTTCTGCTCCTCTGCCGCATGAAGAGGTAGTTTTCATCCTCTTTTTCCCCTTTTGTTTTCCACCATGGGAGGATGCAGGGAGCAGGGAGCAGATGTGGGGTGACGGCACCCTGAACCACCACCCTGAACTGGGACTTCCCAGTCTAGAATTGTGGGAGATGAATATCTGCTCTTTATAAATGACTCTTACCCAGTCTTGGATACTCTGTTGTTGCAGCACTAAAACAATTGGAATATAGACTAAGACAACTGGGATACAGCCCGGGCTTTGTGATTTTTAAAGGTTCCCCATTTGATTCTAACAGGCCACAAAGTTTGAGGAGCACTAATGTGAAATCGCTGCCCACACCTTGAACTTAAAGATGGAGTGCCCAGGTACTCACATTTTATTCAGTGTAATTATTTTAATTATTGATTTAAAGAAAATGATGATAAGAGCATAGAGACAAATTCTATAAATATTTGCTATAATAGGGGGAAAAGAGGCAAAATAGAACATCTGGCTTTTCTTTATGCCAGATAAAAACAAAGTGATGTGGAGCAGTAATCGAAATGTGGTACCATTACTAGGAGCAGCAGCAGCATGCCTGGAATTTGTTAAAAAGGCAGTTTGGGTTCATCTGTTCCACTAGATTAGAAACCAGCAGTTCATATTTTAACAGCCCTTTCTCCAGTTGAGTCTGATGCAAGCTCAAGTTGAGAACCACCACCATCGGGGAATAGTGATGGCCTCATAAAATACAGGTGGTATTTGTTTTAAATGTCAGATTTATAAAATTGAAATAAAAGCACTTCCACATTTTCTTACTATCTATTAAACTACCAAGGTGTATATTTATATGCAGAGAAACTATTGTTATCAATGTGTACATATTAAAGCATAGCAGAGCTTTTTTTACAGTTTTAAATCATGGGATAATCCAGTGTTTTTCCCCAGTATAGCATTTAGCAATTTAAACCCCATGATGTACATTTTGTACATTCCGGTGAGTTTCCTTGGCACTGTAAGAACATCTGTCATCCTAAACACAATTGATTATCTCTAAATAGCAAATGAAGTACTTGTACTTCGTGTTTTGGCTACATCATAGTAATAGAGGACACACACGAATAAAAGACTGGATCAGTTTTGTGCTTGAATTTCGGGTACCTGGGAATTGGGCAAAATAATTTTAATGGGAGTGAAACTCAAACTGTAAATGAAAGCCCTCGTTCTTTCACAAAGTTGCCCAAGCTGTAGGACCTTCTAATCTAACAGTTTATGTTGCAGTGTTTACCAGTTTGACCTCTAAAATAAAGACATGATGAATGATTTTTAAATTTATTTTGTAATAGTCAAGAATAGCCACTAATAATAATATTAAAGAACTAAAAGCTCTGCTGTAATGAACTGATTGCAATGTAGGTGATTAACATTCTGTATCCCCCTAGGCCCATTTAAAATGCCTTAATATACCTGATAAGAATGGTAAATGACCTTGTTAAATTGTTTAGTAAGGATTTTTTTTTCCATCTGTGGATCACGTAAAAGCAAAGTTCCATCAGGCCTGCATCTGATAAATCACAAATTCTAAACTAAACTAACATGGAATGAGTTTTTGAGGTTTCACTGGGTATTGATTCCATTTATTTATAGGTTCATACAGCAGATTCATGGTATGTCTTAAGGGGTCTCGAAGCCTATAATGGGCAGCAAGTTCTCTAATTACTTGTGTGTCTTATCTTACAAATAATGACTTTGAGGAGAAAAAAAGG
Organism: Hystrix brachyura; assembly: GCA_016801275.1. Classification (NCBI taxonomy): domain Eukaryota; kingdom Metazoa; phylum Chordata; class Mammalia; order Rodentia; family Hystricidae; genus Hystrix; species Hystrix brachyura. Next base: position 11,550 of record QZML01013120.1, read on the forward strand.
TATTGCCCTAAATGAAAGTAGATATGGCAAGTGGTTGTCTGCTCTTTAAAATAAAGTGTCTCCCTCACTCCACAGAGTATTTGCTGCAAAAGTGAAGAAAAACCTTATTCCAAAGGTAGGACGGTTCCTCCAGGCCCTTACAGTAACACTGACAGTATTTGACTGTTTCATCAGTAGCTCTATAAACTCCAGAGACTCCATTTCACATACACTTATATTTACTTCACCTACATTTCTGAGTTATTGGTGTAATAAAGAATGATATTTTATGAGGACACTTTTAGCCTTGAATACTAAGCTGCTTAATAAGAAGATACAATGAGTAGAATTAAACAAGGTGACAGAAAGGAGTAAATAATGGAATAGAAAGCTTTATAGTTATCTTGAGGCATATCACAGCCAAAAGACTGATTTTAGAGTTATAACACAAATAATAAAGCTATATAGTTCTTTGGAAAATGAAGTTGTATTATTTTACTAGTATATTAAACACTTTATTTATTGAGTGTGTGTCATGTGCAAAGATTGTGATAAATACTCAGCCTGTTAATCCTCAGACATGTTCGTTTTATCCATAATTTAAAAATAAAGAAACTGAGGTTTCGAATAATTAACCAACTTTCCAGTCTCACAGCTAGCGTTATACAGCAAGTACTCAAGAGATGAAAAGCAAACAGTCCAATTTACACATGATGTTAGAATGCTCAGAGAATTCATAACTGCACTAAGACTCTTCTTCCAGTGCCTTCCCCTTTACCATAAATGGGTGGATAGGAAAAGAATCCTTGTCTAGTAAGACCTCATGATAAGAGTCAAGGGATGCACACCTTTGTTATACACCTCTCTTTTAAAAGATCTGGGTCATTGAAGTCAATTTTAAAATGGTAGCACATGGACTAACTGAAAATTAAACTATGAAATGAATCATGTATGTGCAAACTAGCTTTATCTATCGATCGATCTATTTATCTAACTTTTGTCTTTACTCAGCTGTGAATGTGCAGAATTATCATGGTCCTGAAATGGGCTTGCAAGCCAAATATTCTCTGCTGCCTACTCTATAAATACATTTTCATTAGCACATGATAGCTGCTGTCCTTACCTGCATCTCCTTCATTCACTGTGAGGAAACTGAATTTAGTTCTACAATGTTTGAGCCATGAACCATTCATCATCTGGAAACTTGTTTGAAATGCCTTGTCTTCCCTATATGTGCTGAATCAGAACCTGCATTTAGATGAAGAACCCCAGGTGATTCAAGTACACAGCGATGTTTGAGAAATATGAACTATGTTCGTATTTTACAGAGGTTAATAAAGGTTAGCCACTTCTTGTATCTGCCCATATACATTAATAGCTATTAGGTTTTTTTTTCTTTACAGAAAACATGAGTCCAGAATTAAAAGTTCAGCTATTCTGCATCAGTTTTAGTGACATAAATAAACTCTCTTTCTTTACAAGCCCTTTTCCTTTTCTGAGTTAAGTGCTATTGAATAACACTCCTCCACTATTCAGTAGATTCTCTGTAGTTTATCTCTCATTGTTAAATTTGTTCAACTCTAAAATTAATTATCATTAGGTTAAATCCTGGCTTTCCCTGGAAAATAGAAATTTACTTTTTTCAAGTTTTTAATTTTTATATGTATTAAAAATACTACTCACCCTGGCACTGGATTTAAAGGGGAGACATAAAGATAATGGTGATATTTGAAGGTCTGTTTTATTGGGAGATGTTATAGTGCAATAAAGGCTGACATCTGCATTGAACAGTAGCTAGGGACTCCTCACCACTAGTTTATTTCTAAATCCATGGAACTAGGAGTTTTTTCTTTTCTTTTTAAATTTTCATTTTCATTAGTGTATGTTTGCAGGTCATAATGATTACATTCATCTTGGATGGTTGGTACATTCAAATAATACAGCTTAATTCCTTTTTTATCTTCTTCCTCAACCCTCCTTCTCTCTGTTCTCCTTCACCCCTGTTTCTTGATCCCTTTCCCTTGTGCAAAAGATCTGTCTCCCTGGTTCCTATTGTCTGTCTTTTAGAAAAGTATAAATATAAACATATGATTTGATGGCCATTCCATATATATTAAGTTTTTAGTTTTATTTCTAAGAGCCAGTGCTCAAAGAAT
>QZML01013169.1:13434-24337 GCA_016801275.1 Hystrix brachyura
TTTGTCCAGCCTTTGCCTCCTTGTCTGGCCCCTTTTCAGATGACAACATTAAGGCATGTGGTGACTGGCCTGATGCCACTTTCCTGAGAGTCAGTGTGTTGTCCTAATGTCAGATGGCCCCAGGGCCACCCACCCCACCTTGTCCCCATGAGAGGTGCTGATTTCTCGCAGCCTCCCCCGCCTGCACTTCCTTTCTTAGTCCTCAGGACCGAATCTCCCTGTCTCTATACCATGGTCCCCATATCCGTGGTTTTACTTCCTGCTCTTTCTGCTGCCCATGGTCAACCAACTCTGAAAATGTTAAATGGAAAATTCCACAAGCAAATCATCGTTGGGCTTTAAACTGTGTGCTGTTCTGACTGCTGTAGTGGACTGTCATGCCGTCCCGCCCTCCATGGGAGGCGAGTCCTCCCAGCGTCCAGCCTTCCTCAGGGCACACGTTCCCTGTCGTTGGCCACTCAGGCCTCTTGGTCATCAGACCCACCGTTGAGGGACACGGTGCCTATTTTCACGTGGCCCTTCTTTTACCTAATAGCAGCCCCAGAGTGCTAAAGTGGCAACACCGTCGACTCAGATGTGCCAGCGGAAATCTGTAAAGTGAGAATCTTTAAGCCAGAAGACAGCCGTGCTGACTTAGGAAGAAAAATAGTGACCCCAGGGCTCCATGCCATCGGGGGGCTCGGGCATCCTTGGGTCTGGGCTGGGGAGGGGCTTGTGCCGTGTCCATGTCTCCAGCGGCCAGCAGCATCCTGCAGACTCCAGAGATGCCCGAACAACCGTCGGGAGTGAGGCGGGCAGGGTGGGCAGGGAGCCAAGCTCTGTGGCCAGCAGGAGGACACAGCAGGGGTCCGGCACAGGGCGGGCGCTCCACTCACGGCGGCGTCTTGTGTGCTCACAGCCTTCAAGGCGGCAGCCCTGATCCAGAGGTGGTACCGGCGCTACATGGCCCGGTTGGAGATGCGGCGGCGCTGCACCTGGAGCATCTTCCAGTCCATAGAGTACGCGGGGCAGCAGGACCAGGGCCAGGTGCGACTGGGTGCCTCCACCTGCCTCCCAGCCTCGGGCAGTGACCGGGACCTCCCTGCGCCTTCCCACCTGGTTTCTAAGGCCAGGTCCCCTCCTTCCTCTGCAGCTGCATGACTTCTTCAACTACCTCGTGGGTCACTTCACCCCCAGCAGCCGCCACAGGAGTGAGTGTGACTGGCTACGTCCCCAACTCAAGGTCACTGGCACCAGGGAGCATGGAGGGGCACGGGATGGAGCCGCGAATCCTGAGCAATAAATAAACCAGTGCATGGGAGAAACAGCCGGGCTGCGAGGAGAAGGGACTTAAACCGGGGTGGGAGAGAGGTAGGAGCAGGTGGGAAGGGCTGGTGGCAGGAGTCTGTTGGGTAGTTTGGGCCTGGGAAGTTGGAAGCCATGGTGGCTATACAGCAGGGAGCGGGGAAGAGTAGAAGGGGTTGACTTTTATTTTTCTGAATGATATGGAGAGACCCTGGATGTTGATGACAGGAGCGGTGTGATTTGAGTTGCTTTTAAAATGATCATTCTGGGGGTTGGGAATTTAACTCAAATAGTAGAGGAGGGGCCAGGAGGGCGGAGGCGGCAACAAGGGGGCACCGAGACTGAGCTGGGTGTGGGGAACTGTGAGCCCACCTCAGAATGTGGCCGCTTGCCACCCAGGCAGAGGGTCAGAGTCCCCCCGTGTCAGCAGCCGCTGGAGGGTGGTGAGTTCGCTAGCCTGGGAGCAAAGCCCTGGGCTGGGACAGTGTGGGGAGCTGGAGGTGCCTCCCGCAGGACCAGGCACCCGCCACGCTGGTCCAGTGCTGCCCACCTCAGCTCTGTCCTTTCCTCCGCTCACAGCCGAGGTTTCCGCAAGCCTCGCCTTCTCTGCCCTTACACCACGAGAGCCCATCCCTCTCCTTTCCTCCTGCCATCCCATCGTCCGTCTCTCTGTCCTCTCTCTGTCCTGGGTGAGCCAATGGCAGCCGGCCCTGTCCCTTCTGCTACAGTCCCCTCTGTCTGGCCCAAGAGTGAGGTGTTTGCCCCCAGCCAGCCACCTCTCTGCCTATGCCAGGGGACATCCTGAGCCGCATGCTGACCGAGCGGAGCTGTCCCCAGGATGCGGAGCTGGAGACCCGTGGTGACTACGAAACCATGACATCGAGGTGCCTGCCAACTACACAGGGCTGCGCCTGTCCTTCCCGCTGCTTCCTGGCCACGCCACTGGCCTGGTGGAAGCTTTCAGGCTGAAACAAGTGAGCTCGGGAGGCCCAGCTGGAATATGGGCAGCCCGCACAGAGGGCTCCTAACTTGAGGCCCATCCTGTACTAACTGGAGAGAGGGCACCTTCCTTCCTCGGCCCAGATCTCGGGCTACCCGCAAGGGTCTCAGCAGGGTCCCCCAGGCCCCACTAGCTGTGCACTCATCCTGCAGACCCGGAGCCCCGTGCGCCCACGTGGCCTGGGCTCGGGGACACACCTGTCCCTGCTGACACTCTAGAGGGGGCAGACGAGCAACAAATAAACCAGTGCATGGGAGAAACAGCCGGGCTGCGAGAAGGGACTTAAACCGGGGTGGGAGAGAGGTAGGAGCAGGTGGGAAGGGCTGGTGGCAGGAGTCTGTTGGGTAGTTTGGGCCTGGGAAGTTGGAAGCCATGGTGGCTATACAGCAGGGAGCGGGGAAGAGTAGAAGGGGTTGACTTTTATTTTTCTGAATGATATGGAGAGACCCTGGATGTTGATGACAGGAGCGGTGTGATTTGAGTTGCTTTTAAAATGATCATTCTGGGGGTTGGGAATTTAACTCAAATAGTAGAGTGCTTGCCTAGCAAAGCCCTGCGTTCTGTCCTCAGCACCCCCATCCCCCAAAATTTAAAAAATTGCCAGCACCCCCGCAAAAAAACCAAAACAAAACAACAATGTCTAGTACAAAATAATCATTCTGTTACTGTGTGAAGGGTAAAGTATTGCCTGTGAATCCCAGTACTCTGGGAGGTGGAAGCAGGAGGATTCCAAGTTTGAGCCCAGCCCGGACAACTTAGTAAGTTGTAGAACCATGTCTCAAAGTAAAAGAATAAGAAAGGGTTGGGAATACAGCTGAGGGCAAAGGCCTTGGACTCAATCCCCAGAACCTTGAAAAAAATTGACTAGAGTGTACAGACAAGGGCTCCTGCTGCAAAGGTCCAGGCAGAGAATGTAAAGGGTTTGGCATGCTGGTGATGGTAGAGGCAGAGATAGCGAGAAGTGGTCAGATTTGGGCTCCAGGTCAGGTTCCCTTCCTTCCCCGCTTTCCTGTGGAGGGAACTCTTGTCGAGAGGAGTCAGGCTGGTTCTCACGTGGCAGGGTTGCTCTCTCCCATCCACACAGACACACACACACACACACTTCTGCATGCTTGACTGAGACAGCTATGCACTGCGCCCACCCGGGCATGGAAGTGCTCTGGGGTGGAGAGGGGAAGGAGGAAATGGGCTCAGGATTGCTGTGGGGACAGACGGGGGTGATGAAAAGCAGAAACAAGGGCAGAGGTGGGTGAGAAAGGGTCCCTGCGGCATCCTGGGAGGCATTCCTGGGTCCCTCTGGTGTGGTGTCATGGAGCAGGGAGGGTGGGCTGTCACTGTCCTGTGTCCCCCCCGTGCGCCCACGTGGCCTGGGCTCGGGGACACACCTGTCCCTGCTGACACTCTAGAGGGGGCAGACGAGCAACAAATAAACCAGTGCATGGGAGAAACAGCCGGGCTGCGAGAAGGGACTTAAACCGGGGTGGGAGAGAGGTAGGAGCAGGTGGGAAGGGCTAGTGGCAGGAGTCTGTTGGGTAGTTTGGGCCTGGGAAGTTGGAAGCCATGGTGGCTATACAGCAGGGAGCGGGGAAGAGTAGAAGGGGGTGACTTTTATTTTTCTGAATGATATGGAGAGACCCTGGATGTTGATGACAGGAGCGGTGTGATTTGAGTTGCTTTTAAAATGATCATTCTGGGGGTTGGGAATTTAACTCAAATAGTAGAGTGCTTGCCTAGCAAAGCCCTGAGTTCTATCCCCAGCACCCCCACCCCCCAAAATTTAAAAAATTACCAGCACCCCCGCAAAAAAAACCAAAACAAAACAACGTCTAGTACAAAATAATCATTCTGGTTACTGTGTGAAGGGTAAAGTATTGCCTGTGAATCCCAGTACTCTGGGAGGTGGAAGCAGGAGGATTCCAAGTTTGAGCCCAGCCCGGACAACTTAGTAAGTTGTAGAACCATGTCTCAAAGTAAAAGAATAAGAAAGGGTTGGGAATACAGCTGAGGGCAAAGGCCTTGGACTCAATCCCCAGAACCTTGAAAAAAATTGACTAGAGTGTACAGACAAGGGCTCCTGCTGCAAAGGTCCAGGCAGAGAATGTAAAGGGTTTGGCATGCTGGTGATGGTAGAGGCAGAGATAGCGAGAAGTGGTCAGATTTGGGCTCCAGGTCAGGTTCCCTTCCTTCCCCGCTTTCCTGTGGAGGGAACTCTTGTCGAGAGGAGTCAGGCTGGTTCTCACGTGGCAGGGTTGCTCTCTCCCATCCACACAGACACACACACACACACACTTCTGCATGCTTGACTGAGACAGCTATGCACTGCGCCCACCCGGGCATGGAAGTGCTCTGGGGTGGAGACGGGAAGGAGGAAATGGGCTCAGGATTGCTGTGGGGACAGACGGGGGTGATGAAAAGCAGAAACAAGGGCAGAGGTGGGTGAGAAAGGGTCCCTGCGGCATCCTGGGAGGCATTCCTGGGTCCCTCTGGTGTGGTGTCATGGAGCAGGGAGGGTGGGCTGTCACTGTCCTGTGTCCCCGCCCTCCCTCCCAGCAGCAGCTGCACGCTCACTATGTCCTGCATCTCCTGCACGAGACCAGGAAGCACCTGGCGCAGCTGCCCAACATCACCCGGGTGTCGAGCTGCTACAGCGAGGAGCTCACGGTGTGTGGTAAGAACCCGGAAGTGGAGGGGTGGGGAGGGTGGCGAGTGGCAGGGCAAGAGACGGATGGGTTCGGGGAGGAGGCTCCGGCAGCTCAGGGATCAGACCTGACTCTGAACTCGCACCCAGGCACGTGCCAGGCCCTCTCCGGTGGACAGTTTGCCTGTTGGCATTGAACAAGCCCCGTCCACACACAGTCCCCTCCTAGAGGAGTCCAGTGCCCGGCCGTGTCCCCTGTCCTTGTCTCTGCCCACACTCAGCCCAGGGCCACATATAGTCCACACATGCCCTGTTTGTCCTCCACGACCTCAGACTTTAAACATCAGTGTTGCAGCCTTCAGCAACGAGAGCATTGCACATTAAAGTCTAGATTTCGCGGCTTCTCTTGAAAACTCGCCTAACGCTCGGCCCCGCAGCGGGAGCACAGCCGTTCTCGTCTGTGTTGCAGACTGTTGCAGCCCTGCGCTGTTCTGTCCTTGCTGAGAAGGCAGGTCACTTGCTGCTACTGCTGGCCGTGCAGAAGGGTGCTTTCTGCTCGCAGCCTCCGCAGCAAGGGGGACTCATCAGCGCCCCCTGCGACAGATGGAAAAACTAGCGAGCATCAGACTCTGCCAGGTTTTCCCCTTCGCGGGAAAAATTAGAAACGGGGCGAGGACCAAGCACAACTGACGCTCTTTTCCTTGGTTAGGAGACTTACACGGCCAGCTGGATGACTTAATATTCATATTCTATAAGGTACGAGCGTTCACATCCGCTTCCCTTCCGCGAGGCTCCAGTTAGAAGGTCGGACACAGTGTACAGCACACGAATGCTTAAGTATCGCTAGAATCTTTAAATTGTTATTTAAAAAAATTGGCTTCTGTGCAGTAAATACATGGTATAAAAGCATTGCATTTTATTCTAGGACATTTTTGTATACTGTTTAACAAATATAAAATGCTAGTTTAAAAACTAGAAGGAAGCATTATTCAGCAATTGATTTTCCTTTTTGTACATAAAGAAACTTGATTATCAAAGTGACCAAAAGCTATTTTCATATCTATGTTTAGCTATAAAATGCAGACCATAGAACAAACATATGAATATCATGATATTTTAATGTGATATCACTAGATGCATGCCCTACACTTCCTAAAGCATTTTCCTATGTATTTTCTTGTTTAATCCAAAGTATTCTGTGACAGTAATTTTTTTATAGTTAATATTTTAATGTGGCCAGCGCCTAAAACTGGTCTTCCATCGCTGCCCAGCACCTACACCACCCATGTGGTGACATTCTGGCTTGGCGTGGGGTCTGTTCTGACCAGCGTCTTGGAGCCTCACCTGACTGGGAAGGATGACACAGTAGGAAACATCCCGACCTGTCACACGGCCAGGGGACCAGAGAGTACAGCTTGGCCGTAGACCTGACCGGCTGTGTGGATGTCTGTTGCTTTAACCTGGGTCCTTTTCCCTCTCCATGCTGGCCTCCTCCACCATCCCGTGTTGGGAAGAACGGCCTCCCGTCACCAGAGCGGGCGTATGTATTCAACGGTGACTTCGTGGACCGAGGCAAGGACTCTGTAGAGATCCTGATGGTTCTGTTCACCTTTATGCTGATTTACCCAAAGGAGTTCCATCTGAACCGAGGAAACCACGAGGACCACATGGTGAACTTACGGTACAAGTCCTGACGTGCTGGGTACTTCACGGCTGCTCTCCGCAGCAAGGGGGACTCATCAGCGCCCCCCTGCGACAGATGGAGAAACTAGCGGGCATCAGACTCTGCCAGGTTTTCCCCTTCGCGGGAAAAATTAGAAACGGGGCGAGGACCAAGCACAACTGACGCTCTTTTCCTTGGTTAGGAGACTTACACGGCCAGCTGGATGACTTAATATTCATATTCTATAAGGTACGAGCGTTCACATCCGCTTCCCTTCCCCGAGGCTCCAGTTAGAAGGTCGGACACAGTGTACAGCACACGAATGCTTAAGTATCGCTAGAATCTTTAAATTGTTATTTAAAAAAATTGGCTTCTATGCAGTAAATACATGGTATAAAAGCATTGCATTTTATTCTAGGACATTTTTGTATACTGTTTAACAAATATAAAATGCTAGTTTAAAAACTAGAAGGAAGCATTATTCAGCAATTGATTTTCCTTTTTGTACATAAAGAAACTTGATTATCAAAGTGACCAAAAGCTATTTTCATATCTATGTTTAGCTATAAAATGCAGACCATAGAACAAACATATGAATATCATGATATTTTAATGTGATATCACTAGATGCATGCCCTACACTTCCTAAAGCATTTTCCTATGTATTTTCTTGTTTAATCCAAAGTATTCTGTGACAGTAATTTTTTTATAGTTAATATTTTAATGTGGCCAGTGCCTAAAACTGGTCTTCCATCGCTGCCCAGCACCTACACCACCCATGTGGTGACATTCTGGCTTGGCGTGGGGTCTGTTCTGACCAGCGTCTTGGAGCCTCACCTGACTGGGAAGGATGACACAGTAGGAAACATCCCGACCTGTCACACGGCCAGGGGACCAGAGAGTACAGCTTGGCCGTAGACCTGACCGGCTGTGTGGATGTCTGTTGCTTTAACCTGGGTCCTTTTCCCTCTCCATGCTGGCCTCCTCCACCATCCCGTGTTGGGAAGAACGGCCTCCCGTCACCAGAGCGGGCGTATGTATTCAACGGTGACTTCGTGGACCGAGGCAAGGACTCTGTAGAGATCCTGATGGTTCTGTTCACCTTTATGCTGATTTACCCAAAGGAGTTCCATCTGAACCGAGGAAACCACGAGGACCACATGGTGAACTTACGGTACAAGTCCTGACGTGCTGGGTACTTCACGGCTGCTCGTTGCCATTCAAAAAAAAATTTCTTTTGCTAGATCTTCTTGTTTTAATGCCTTTAAAAAGTAATTTTCTAATTTCTGAAAGTAGAATACACAGTATATAATATTTAAAAAATTTTTTTTTAATTTACAAATTATTCTACTATATATTAAGACCATTTTACCAAAACTTAATGTACACTTTTTTCACTTGCATGCTCCTTAGCATATAAACAATAAGGATTCACCCTAGAAAAAGTGGGAAATGTGGCTAAACAAAAGAAAAAAAATTATAATATCTCATAATTTGTCTATCCAGAGGTAATGTTACAATTGTAAATATTTTGGTAATTATTCCTCAATCTTTTTTCTAAATAGTTTAAGTACATATGTATAGGACATGCATTTTTATATTAAATTTATTTTGATACCTATTTTTGCTTCTGTGCCTAGGTATGGCTTCACCAAAGAAGTGATGCATAAATATAAAGTAGGCTGCTTTTATTATGTTTTTTGGGGGGAGGAGGTTAATACGGGGTCTCTCTATGTAGCCTGGGCTGGTCTCAAACTCAGAGTGATCCTCTTGCCTCAGCCTCTTGAGTGCTGAGATTACAGAGGCACACCATCATGTCTGGCTACTATGCTGCTTTTAAAACCAGACGTTTCAGTTCAGAGAAGTTGGGTGAGTTATTTGAAACCTATTATCTTATTGATATCATGTTTTCAGATACATGGAAAGAAAATATTAAGAATGCTTCAGGATGTATTCTGCTGGCTTCCACTGGCCACTCTGGTTGATGAGAAAGTCCTGATTCTTCACGGTGGAGTGTCAGACAGGACTGACCTGGAGCTTTTGGCTAAATTAGACAGGCACAAGGTACAGATGAATGAAATAACGCAGATTCCTCTTAGTACCCGGTTTCACTGCCAGCATAAAGTAAATGTCGTCCTGCATGCTGAGTCCTGCAGACTGAGGGGGGAGAAGGACTGAACGTGGGTAATGGATGAGCAGTGGAGTTGGGTGAAGGGGTGGCAGCTGGTGCTGTGGTTTTGCCACCCTGATGTAGAATAGCTACCCCCTTGAAGAGTCTGTTTCAGGCTGTGATGTGCCCAAGTAAGAACCAGGATTCTGTTACTAAGAAAGCAAGGTAGACAGCTATTAAGACAGACGTAAATCAGGGTGGCAACACTCTTAGTGTGTCCCTTTGTTTTCCTAAATTTCTGTGCACACTCTCCCCACGCAGCACCAGGCTCGCCCGCCACAAGGCAGAGTGCCAGTATGCTCCAAGCTTACCTTGTAATTACTTCCATCTCGAAAGCCTAAGGTTTCTGGACGCTGGTCCTATTTGTCAGGTTTGGACATGGCTCCTTGTGTTTTGGCAGCTGAAAGACAAGTCGTGTCTGTGTACCCCCAATCTCAGCATTCAAAGAGGATGAGGGCAACTCTTTGGCAAAGATGGAGGAGGGGAGGACTGCACTATTCAGTGGCTCCCCTCAAATCCTCATCATCAAACCCCTGTGTGTGTCAGTGCCCTCGACCCTGACGATTCTAGAGGAGCGTGGGCCCAAGGCCTACAGCCAGTTCTTGGTATTTCTGCAACTAGAAATTTCTTGGTATTTCCCTTGTTGATTCTACATGTCACCTGATATCTGATTTGTTTTTGACTCCTCTACCTCTTATATCTTGGTGGTTTTTGAGGACTTTCAGTCTATACACTTTGTTCATTTGTGTCCACCATAAGGGACCATCTCATGGGAGGGATCATGTTTGACTGTGAAAACCCAGAAGCAAGGAACTTAGGGGAACAGCGCTGAAGAACTCTTTCTGTAGCTAAGCAGAAAACAAACTCCATAAGACTTGGCTACAAACTCTGGAGAGGGGAGTGATGTAGCCACCCGTACAGTCTGGGGAGCCCTGTGGAGGAAGTCAGAGATGGCTGTCTGGATTCAGTCCCAGAAAAGCTTTGGAGTCTCTGTGCCTTAACTTTCTCATCTGGAGTAGAGATGCTGCTGCTGTCTCCTAGGCCAGCAGGAAGGACAGTGCTTGTGTGAAGTACCCAGAAAAGTCTCAATACACAGGGGTCCATTAGCCTCCTGAAGAATCCCAGGTGCGGATGCTTCTTGGAGCAGACTGTGACATCTTAACATTATGTGAGACCGGAAGGGTTGGCCCCAGGGGAGGGCGGTGGTGAGTCTTGGGTGTGGCCTGGTTTTCCTCTCTTTGGCTGGGGCTGCTGTGAAGTGATTCCTGGTTCTCCTCCTTGGTGGGCTCCTCCTGCTTGCCTTCTCTGCCCGTCCTCTGTGTTCTCTCCCTGGGCCTGACCACACCGGGATGGGGCTTTCCGATGTCAGCGTCCTTAGGTCTAGCCGCAGGAAGCGCTCCTTCCTTGAGTGTGCGCACAGTCCCCTCTTGGACTAGACTAGTGGTGGCAAACCTATGGTGCCAGTGCCATGGTGACTGGAGCCAGTGAGAGGACCTTGTTCAGTTCCTTCCCCTCTCTGTCCTGTCCTTTCTGGTCCTGTAGGAGGCTGTGCTTGCTCAGGCTGCCTCCCCCACAGCACTGCCCCTGCCTGTTCCCATTTCCAGCCACACGTAGTGGCCCCCTGCCTGCTGGGATCTGTCCTGAGACTCTGGATGCTTGAGATTGCAGACGGGAACCAAGCCGCCTCCCCTTCCCCTCTGTGTCCTGTCCTTCCTGGTCCTGTAGGAGGCTGTGCTCAGAGCTGCCTCCCCCACAGCACTGCCCCTGCCTGTTCCCATTTCCAGCCACACGTAGTGGCCCCCTGCCTGCTGGGATCTGTCCTGAGACTCTGGATGCTTGAGATTGCAGACGGGAACCAAGCCGCCTCTCTTAGGCTTCCCCGCACACCCTGCAGCGGGACCACCGACCTAATCGGCCTTCTGTGTGCTGTGCCCTGGGCCTGGCTCGCATCACAGCCCCTGTGCTTTGTGGACATTGTTAAGCAGAATCAGGGTCACTTGAACTGAGCACTGTGACACTGTGATAGTCCAAGTGATGACCCAGATTAGCAGGTGGGCAGTGTAGACAGCCTGGGTACGCCAGATAGAGTGATGACTCACGTCCAAGCAGGGAGGTGAGGGATGGTGCGAGATTTCCCTGCACTCCTCA
>QZML01013217.1:5041-28102 GCA_016801275.1 Hystrix brachyura
GAGGGGAGGGGCAGGGGAGAGGGGGGAGAACCAAGATGTATCATGTATAGGTACAGAATAAATGTAATGAATGTGACCAATGTATGTAGAATGTACCAATACATGTTCTTGGTTTAAAATAAATAAATAAATAAACTAAAAAAAAAAAACTATGGTCTTGAGATAAATCCATGTTCTTAGAAATGATTCAAGTTTATCCTTGCTTGTAGTACAGTAGTACTCCATTGTGTATAAACACTGCATTTTCTTTATCCATTCATTTATTGATGGACATTTATGCTGGTTCCAAGGTTTAGCTATTATAAATCATGCTGCTATAAACACGGGTGTTTATAAACCATTGTGGTGTGATGCTTTTAACTCTTTCTGGGAAATACCTAGAAGAGGAATGGCTGGGTCGAATGGAACTTCTAGTTTTAGATTTTTGAGGAATCTGAGAAATGTATATTCATTTCAAATGACAAGTTTTGGATTGGGTCTTTACATATGGTGGGTCTGATTTTTCTGAGTTGTTTATGTATTCCAGATGTTACTCCTTCGTCTGAGGAGTAAATGGTGAAATGTTTTCCCATTCTATGGATTGTCTCTTCCCTATGTTGATGGTTTCTTTTGCTGTACAAAAGATTTTTAACTTTGTGATTCCAGTTGTTGATTCTTTGTAATATTTCCTGTGTGATTGGGTTTTTGTTCATAAAGTCTTTGCTTATGCCTATATCTTCTAGAGTTTTACCTATTTCATCTTCCAGCAGATTATGTTTTTCTGTTTTCATATTTAGATCTTTGATCCATTTAGATTTTAATTTAGCACATGGTGAAAGATATGGTCTAGGTTCAATTTTCAGCATGTGGAAACCCAGTTTTCCCAGCACCATTTATTAAAGAAGTTATCATTCTTCCAATGAAGGTATTTGGCCCCTTTGTCAAAGATAAGGTAGCTGACAGTGTTTAGAATTGTTTCTGCATCTTCTATTCTGTTCCAATGACCCTTTAGTCTGCTTTTTTTCCAGTACCTTGCTGTTTTATTACAGTAGCTTTGTAGTATAACTTCAAATTGGGGATTGTGATGCCCCCTGCCTTGCCTTTGTTGCCCAGAATTGCTTTTACTATTCTAGGTCTCCTCTAGTTCCAAATGAATTTCAGGATTATTTTCTCTAATTCTGTGAGTTATGCTGTTGGTATTTTGATTTGGATTGCATTAAATCTGTATAATTTTAGAAATACAGCTATTTTCACTATATTGGCTCTTCCTACTCAAAAACAAGGAATAGCTTTCCATTTTCTGATATCCTCTTGGGACTACTTTTTCAGAGTATTGTAGTTTTCAATTTAAAGATCTTTTACTTCCTTTGTTAGATTGATTCCTAAGTACTTCATTTTTCTTTGATGCTATTATGAAAGATGTAGCTTCCTTAATTTCTCTCTCGGTGAATTTGTTATTTCTGGACAGGAATGCTATTGATTTTTGAGTGTTGACTATATGTCCAGCTATGCTGCTGAATTTGGTGATTAAACCTGTAAGTCTTTTGGTGGAGTTTTGGGGGTCTTCTATATAGAGTATCATGTCATCTGCAAATAATGATTATTTAACTTCTTCTTTTCTCATCCTTATTCCTTTTATTTATTTCTCTTGTCTAATTGCTCTGGCTGATGTTTCTAGAACTATATTGAATAGAATTAGTGACAGTGGATATCATTGTCTTATTCCTGATTTTAAAGTGAAAGTCTTTGGTTTTTGACCATTTACTGTGATGTTGACTATTGGTTTGTCATAGATAGCTTTTTATCAGATTCAGATGAATACCATCTATTCCTATTTTCGGTAGCATTTTTATCATAAATGGATGTTGGACTTTCTCAAATGCCTTTTCTGTGTCTGTTGAGATGATCATGTGATTTTTGTCTTTGGTTCTATTGATATGGTTTAAGATAACCCACAGAGTGGGGGAAAATGTTTGCAAGCTGTTCTTTAGACAAAGGACTAATACCTAGAATATACAAAGGACTCAAAAAATCAGACTCCCCCAAATGTAAAGACCCAATCTAAAAATGGGTATCTGAAATGAATAGACACTTCTCAGATAAAGAAGTACAAAAGGAAAATAAATATATGAAAAAGTGTTCAACATCACTGGTCATTTGAGAGATGCAAATTAAAACAATCCTGAGATTTTTATCTCACCCCAGAAAGAGTGGCTAGTATCAAGAAATTGACCAATAAAAAATGCTATAGGGGCTGTGTGGAAAAAACTCTTCTCCACTGTTGGTGGGAGTGTACATTGGGTACAACCACTTTGGAAATCAGTGTGGATATTTCTCAAAAAACTAAAACTAAAGGTTCCATTTGACCCATGTATTCCCCTTCTTGGTATGTTCCCACAAGAATTAAAAGCATCATACCACAACAATATATGCACATACATATTTATAGAAGCACAATGTATAATAGCTAAATCTTGGAAACAAAACCAAATGTCCATCAACAGATGAATGGATAAAGAAGATATGGTGTTTTTGTTTGATGGACTACTACTCTGCCATAAAGAAGTATAAACTTGAAGCATTTATAAGTGAATGGATGCACCTTGAGACCATACTCTTTTTTTTAATTTTTATTTTAATGGTACATTTTAGATGTGCATAGTGATAACATTCATCATAGGGGATTTGTACCTGTACATGAAATATCTTGTTGCTTTTTTCCCATTCCCCTCCCCTCCCCTCACCCCCTCCTCCCTCCCTATTTACAAAAGCTTTGTTTCCATTTTTTCCTTCCATCCCTCTGTTCCTTTCCCCTTCCCTTGTTCCCTTTCCCATTTGGACATTTTCTTCCCTTTCCCAATATAATACATTTTAGTCTTTATTTACACTTTCAGTTTCTCACACCAGATAAACAATGTGGTATTTAAACACGTGTGTCCAATTTATTTCACTTAAGAGTAGAGACCGTACTCTTAAGTGAAATAAATCAGACACATATTTAAGTTTTGCATTGTTTCTCTGTTGTGAGAAACCAAAAGTGTAAATAAGGATCAAAATGTATAGTAGATATTGGGAAATGGGAAGAAAATTTTCAAATGGGAAGGGGAACAAGGGAGGGAGGAGAGGGGTAAAGAAGGAAGGGAAAAGAAAAAAGAGAAAAGATGAAAAAAATGGAAGCAAAGCTGTTGTAAATGATGAAGGGAAGAGGAATGAAGGCAGGGGAGTAGATTGGGGAAAAAAGAAGAATTGAGATATATTATGCACAGGTACAAATTCCCTGTGATGAGCATGATCATTATGTACATCTAAAATGTATCAATGAAATTAACAAAAAAGAGTAATGTGTCAAGTATTAATAAAAGCGCCAGTATGACATTAAAATTATTTGTTTCTAGAGATATTTTTATAGTTTAGATCTAAAATGAGCCACTACTGTCTCCCAACTGGAGGTGGGTACTGCTTAAAAGAGGAGGGGGCGTTGGGATATATGTAGACTGTGTATTCTCATCCCTACCTCCTCCCTTGTCTCTTTCCTTCTTTGGTGATATGGCCTGAACTCCTTTCCTTAGCCGTGCCATTACGCCATGCCATTTCTTTCATCAGCAGGCTGACCATGGACTAGGTCCACTAAATTTGTGAGCCAAGATAAACTACTCTTCCTTTAAGTAGTGAGTGTCGTCCACATTGTCAGAGTGACAGGAAAGTGACTAATATAGAAAACTGCTATCAGGACTAGGACTATTACTATGACTAAACCTATATTGTTGAAAAGATTTGGAAATGGTTTGCAGTAGGAATTTTGCAATGTTAGGAGATGCACACTTCTGAAGTCCTGGAATGCTGTGCACAGTGTTTAATGTACAAAACTGGTCAGAGGTGAGAAGAACTAAAAGTTCATAGGTATGGTTGCATTAAAGACCAGGCTCAAGTGTTTTCTCATGGGAAGAGATGTCCACTAGCAGTTGTACTGGATACCATACATGTTATGCTATGGCAGAATATCTGTCTAAGTTTTGCCCATTTCTGGAAAATTTATGGGAGACTGACTCTAATGCAAGTGGACTAAGTAATTTCATGATGAAAATTATATGGTCAGTCAAAGTTCAGGTTGTATCATGTTTATTGCTGAATTCTAGTAGTAAAATCTACAGTGAGTTTCATGAGGCAATAGCAGAGCTGAATGATTTGGAAATTCTAGTGTTTCATCAGAAAGAAGCACCTGCAAATTTGGGGCAAAGGAGATAATGATTGCTGAATGATAAGCATTAAAAAGAAACCATTTACTTTGTACAGAAACAAGAAGAAAAATGCCTGAGGGCTACCAAGTCATCATCCATTACACTATTATGGGTATAACACTGTAAATCTTGCATTTGAACAGAGAGTCCTTGGGACTATCTAGGGCCACCTCTTTAGGACCACTTAGGGAAGTGTATCTCTGAATTCAGCCAGCCAGACCCTCAGTGGCCATTTCAGCCAGGAGTCAAGGGGACTTGGATTCTGCACAAGACGATGCACAATGCTTTTGTTGTTCACATGGTGCTGGCTTTTCAGGCATGCAGAATGTGAGAGTTATGGAGCCTCAAATTTCATGTAAAGGTGTGACAGGGTCACGGTCCCTGGCCAGAGCTCATGAGAGGGCTATATATGAAGTTCTGAGATTTAAAGGAAAGTTGCTATAAATACCCCAGGAAGCTGGAGTTGGTAAGTACCTGGACTTTCACTTGCAGGAAACCACAGCACTGAGTGGAGCCAGCCCAAGCAAATTTTGTGTGGGCTGCAACCGGAATGTCCACAGGGCCAGGGATGTCCAAACAGTTTGTAGTTCACATCTCACCTCGCCCTCCCCTGGCTGCTGGACTTGGATCAATTGGGCTTAGAGTTTGTCATGCTAAGACTCAGCCTTGTACTGCTCTAATTCCAGTCTCTGCCCCATCCCTCCCTTTTGAAATGGTAATGTTTACTGTTTGCTCCTGTATATTGGAAGGATTCTACTTTCTTTTTGATTTCCACGGCAGATCAGTTTGCCTGGAGTCTCATGGGGCAAATTTGGATTGGAATTTTGTACAGTAATGGAACTGTTAAGGCTTTGGCCACTCTTAGAGATGGACTAACTGCATTTTGGGTAAAGAGATGCACATGAGCCTCTTAGGGGTTAGTGGAGGAAAGTTTTGGTGTAAATGTAAACGTTTCCTCAAAATCCTGATGTTTGGTGCTGGGCCTGGTAGGAAGTGGAAAGTCACTTGGGTATTAGTACATATTTGTCATAGGAAATATGTACCTGTACATAAAACACATCTCAAATGTTTTTTTCGGTTTCCCTCCACTTCCCTCAACTTTTCTTCCCCTCCCCATTTACAGAAGCTATTGTCCCAGTTTCCTTTCTATTCTCTTTTTCCCATTTCCCCTTGTCCCTTTCCTCTCCCCACTCCTGTTTGAATATTCAAATATTTATTCTTTTTGATTTTTACAGGAAATCAGAGTTTTCCTGGAGTGTCATGGTGAGACTTTGGCTTGGAATTTTGTACAACAATGGAACTACTAAGGAAGGCCACTCTTAAAGATGGACTAAGCTCATTTTGAGTAAAGAGATGTGCGTGAGCTTCTTAGGGGTCAGGGAAGGAAAGTTTTGGTGTAAATGTAAGTTTCCCAAAAATCTTGATGCTTAGCGGTGGAGCCTGGTAGGAAGGGGAAGGTCACACGGGGGATGATTACAAAGTGTGTTTTTCCTCCCAGATGTCTGCTTATTCTCTTTCTCTCCCCCTCCCTCCTGGATGCCATGGTATGAGTGGCATTTCTCTTCCATGGTCTTCTGCCATGCTGTTCTGCTATGGAGGCAACAATCATGCATTGAATCCTCTGAAAACTGTGAGCCAAAATACATGTCTCTTGCCTTGACTTACAGTTGATTGGTATTTTCTTCCAGCCACAGCAAGTCTAAGAAGGAAATAGAAACATCTAAGTCATTGGATGTAGATATTGCTAGAGATAGTATAGACTGTTATTTAATTTTTGCATAAGGATATCCAATTGTTTCAGAAATAGTCTTTATGAGACAGTCCCTTCTCTCCTATAATCTTCATTATCCAGATGTGACCGCTCATTGCCCTGTGCAGGGTGTAGAAAAGAAGGTCAGGAGGATTCTTTTAGACAAAAAAGAGGTTCAGACACTTGAGATAGAAAGAAAGCTACTAGTAAGTAGAACGAACATTGGACAAGAACACAAGAATTAGTGGAAGGCCCTTTTCACGAACCTGGTCCACACAAAGTGAGTAAACTCACACAAGCACTTCCTCTTTTTCCTCTGGATCCCCCCTCTAAAAGTCTTCCCCTGGTCTCAGACCCCACCCTTTCAAGTGAAGCCACTGTTCCCATCGCTCCTCCATTTTATTTGCCTAATTGCTGCCCATCTGTGACCTCCCTCTGTCTTTTCAGGTGCCCAGCAGAATGTGGAATGTCCAAAAGACCCCTATAAGGGGAACACAGGAATAAACCTACTCTTGAGCAGCCACTTCTTCCAGCACACCTAAGAAAGGAAAACAATCAAAAGAGCTCTGCCATTTTCAAGAGATTGAATGAGAAACACCATCAGCATGAGCCAGAAAAGAACAGAGCCTGGGGAACTCTATGACCTGAAGGGAACACATGGTAGACTGTGACATGAGTGAGACCAGAGAACTTAGAACTGTCCTAGGGACCTCTGGAGGTCAGGGCCCCATGAAACGGGAAGCCACTGAAAACTCAGGAAAAATTCTCTTTGTGTGGGTATAAACTATGTGATTCATGAAATCTTACTTTGGTCATCTACTTATTTCTACCACACGACATTATTACCACAAAACTAGAGAGAGAGTAGAATAGACGGCTCACCATTGTCCGCAATCTGAAAGCATGTTCGAGCCTGTAATGGGGTAGAAAATATAAAAAGCAATTGATGAATTGTTAGAGACCCAGCTTGGGAAGCTTCAGAGTTAAAAACTATCTTTATCTGCATTTGCTCATTTGTCAATTTTAGCTTTTGTCATCTGTGATTTTGAGGTCTTGTCCAAGAAAACCATAGCCAATTCTAATGTCCTGAAGCATTTCCCATCTGTTTTCTGATACTAATTCAATAATTTTGGGTATGATTCAAGGTTTCATCACTTTTGGTCAGATATTATTTAATCTAGCAAGTAGGAATCTATTTTCATTCACCTGCAAGTGGATATCCAATTGTCCCAGCACCATGTATTAAAAATCCTGCAGTATTTGCTGTTTACTATTACTATAATAAATAGATCTTCTCAGATGATGAACACTTAAGAAGGAAGGTTTCAGACCCTGGTTGGTAAGCCTAGCTTTGGTACCTGTGCTGAGGCAGTAACTTAGGGTTGGGGCACGTTCTGATTGCAGCTCTTCACATTATGGCAGCTGGGAAGCAGGGAGAGGGAGGAAGAAACCAGCATCCCACAGTCCCCTTCAAGAGCCCTCATCCAACGACCTAAGACAGCGCAGTAGGTCCCATCTCTGAAGTTTCCACGCCTCGCAATGACCCCACAGCTTGTGCACCAAGCCTTTAATCCATGAACCCTTAGGAGACACTTATGGAAAGCACAGCAGATGAGTTTGCTGCAGTTAGGGTGGAAGCTGAAAATAGATTGTTGTTATGACAACTCCTCAGTCAAGTGAGGATAAAAAGAACTTTGGTGGGCAGAAATTCTCCCGGCAGGAAGAAATTGGCACAAGGCACAGGTGATCTCTTTTATGTGTGAGAAGAAAGGGGCTCAAGGTCATAATATATGTGAAATTATAGACAGTGGAAATGCAGTGGAAAGTTGATCTGGGATTCAGAATAAAAATAATTGAATATTGAGACAAGCTAAATTGAGGGAAGAGGTATACCGATGAAACTATTGGGAAAGACACAAAATACAAAGAAGTTTGTGTTACATTTTAATGCACAACATTCATGAATTCATGACCAAGAGGCACTGAGCAATCAAGACAGAATGACCTGACCGGTTGGTATCTGCCAGCCTCTGTCACCGACAACATCAGTGCTACACGCCGGCCGGATGTACGGAGCAGCCGCGGTGGGAGGCACGCCGGCTCTGTGGAGCTCACCGGCACGGGATCCCAGCCATGCAGGCTTCTCCAGCTACTGCTGCTGCCTCACGTCTAACCTGCTGGAACAAGGACCCGTGCGGAACCCCTAATGTGACACCTTCCCTCTCAGCAGAGATTCTTCTTTACTGGAAACTGTACACGTGTCCAGCCTGGGTTTGACTATCTTGCTTGTAGTGCTTTGTCTGGCCCTACTAACAGATTCCTTCAAGGCAGCTGGATTCATGAGCTCAGGACTTCGTTTCCTCAGCTGCCGGCAGTAAGAAGAACACAGGATCCAGTAAGTAAGCTGTGGAGTGACCCCACTTCTCATCACTCCCTGTGTCTTCCATGGGGATTTGTACTTCCTGCCCCAGAGGTTTAGATTCTGAGCTTCTCCACCTGTGCTGTCCACTAAGGTTTACCGATTTGCAGTCTGAACTATATAAAATTGAATTTGTAGCTCCTCAGGAACACTAGTCACAGTTCAGTACTAAATAGGCAACATTTGGTGGCTAGGTCCTGTATTGGACAGGGATAGTGAGATGTGTTCAGTTTTCAAGGGGAATACTTCCTCCAAGAGAAACAATGAGAGTCCCAGTGAGTGTTAAGCTTTAATTCCCACCTGGACACTTCTTTTTCAGTACTAGGAATGGATCACCGAAACCCTGGATTTGTTCATGTAAGACCAATGCTGCAGGACTTAGCCACAGTCCTCAGCTTTCACCTACAGGTTTGTGGCCCTTGTGGTTTGGTAGTAGCAGGCAGAGGCAGCGGTCACATTCCTTTAAGGGGTAAATGAGTCTCTTCTTCATAAGGAGGCAGTGATGCTCTTACATCATAGGAAGAGAGAGGTGTCCGGGTGATCCCCTTGAATACGTATTGGAGAATCCCTGCCTGGTTTCTATGGCAAATAGGCAAGGTCAATCTTCATAGCCCAGAGGGGCATAGAGACCAGAAGGTGAAAATCCTGAGGGA
Organism: Hystrix brachyura; assembly: GCA_016801275.1. Classification (NCBI taxonomy): domain Eukaryota; kingdom Metazoa; phylum Chordata; class Mammalia; order Rodentia; family Hystricidae; genus Hystrix; species Hystrix brachyura. The sequence goes on from QZML01013217.1 coordinate 14,081, forward strand.
GAAAGGTCTGTGTGACACCTACTTGTGAGTTACTGTGATTGGCAATGCAACACGGAACTATAAAATTTAGATGTTTTCCATTTACAAATCAGCAATTAATCCAAATTTCTTTCTGCAGACTTCATAAAGAACACCTCTTCTTTCAGCCCAAAGGAAGTGACCAAATATACAGATGCCAGCAGCCCCAGGAGGCTGGAGCCTGGGTTTGAGCAGAATGAGCTGAGGACTGCTGGAAGTGATAAGGCAGGTGAGGAGACCTGTGCGACCCATCTGTGCTTCCGCTCCAATCTGTTCTTAACCAGGAAAGTCCCTTGCCCACTTGTACAAGGTGAAGTGGCAATTTGAAGCACAGATATCCTTCCATACCCTCAGAGCAAGCTTTAGAGAAATTTTTTCTCATATTTGCCAAAATATGTAGCCTCTTTTGATTTGGTAATCTGCGAGAAAATGATCCTATGTGTATGAATGTCAGTGCCTTGTAGCACTACCAAGAACTGCACAGGTGCTGGCTGGGATCCAGGGCCCCCTCCGCCCCAGAACAGCAGTAGTATTCTTGTCATATAGGAGCCAACGGCAACAGAGAACACAGTATTTGTACACTATCCTTCCTCATGGCAACTGCATCATGAAAAGATAACCAGATTCCTTAAAATTAGTACTCAAAGGAGAAGAACTTTTCTGCTATGAAATGAACAGTCGGAATTTCTTAAAAGTGTCTATTCAAAGTGTGACTCATGTCTTTGAGGACTGGCTGTAGCATGCCTATTCTCAGCTCACCTTTTAATCTTGAATACAGTTCAATAGGTCTCACCTGGAACTAAAAATGTGTGTTCATTGCACACCTCGGCTCCTCTGGAGACACACAGGAGGAACTTCCTGGTTCCGACCAGGGATCCTCAGGTAGAGACACTTACGTGTTACCATCAGCACCAGGTCCCGGTCTCGGCCTCAGCAGGTGGTAGTAGGACATAGAAGCATAATGCTCCAAACTGGGCAGGCCGAGGCTGGCCAGGACAGCATGGCCGATGGGGCACAGCAACAGGAGGAGGAAACCTCCAGTCGGCACAGTGATTTGGGTCACGGTGTGCCATTCGCACTGGGGAGGACCTCACAACTGTCAGGGGATTGGCAGGTGCGCTCAGCAGCCTGACGGGTGTGGGTGTCATGAAGGAAGCATCTGTGGGGTGGCTCCTGCCCAGGGCCACCAAGGAACAGAATTCAGCTTGCTCCTGACAAAAGGAGCAAACTTGCATGGTTTGTACTTTGAGGTGTGCAGACAGAGAGGTCCGTGTGCTCTGTGCCCATGGTGTAAGGATTAATCCAGTTCTCCTGCAGCCCGTCCTATACAAATGGCTGTAATGAATAAGCAGGGGGTGTCCGCTAGTATTTCACAGCACAGGACCATCTAGTGACCCTGCCTAAGACAAGTGGACTATAATGCTCCTGTGTCCAAGAAAAACAGAGAAGGCAAGCTGTTTGCTGGTGAGAATCTAGAAAGTCAGTGTAAGTGGTCACATAGTAGATGCTAAAACAAAACTAATATGACTTAAGGTAAAACTCCTTTCTCACAGGAGTTTTCAGTGGGTGAGACAGGCACAGAAATCCTCCAGCCTTTCTAAGAACCACTTACTATGTCACAAATGCTTCAGATATAGTATCAATCTCTTTCTAGAGGGGTTCTTGTTCTTCACTCATTAGCACTTGTCTGTACTTCCCTTCACAATAACCTCCAACTTTAACAGGCTGAGGATGTTCTCCTGTCTTTGGGTTCATGTCCAGTCTGCTAACCTGTGAGTTGTTCCTACAGTGCCCATGACTGTCCTTGTCTGGACAGCAGGACAAGTGCAATTTGGCATATTGAAAACCAGGATTTCTTTGTAGGGACAGATACCTAAAAAGAGACTGGAGAAGAAAGGTGTGTTTTATTCTTGAGAACAAAGCAGCAGCTACCACCTGCTCAGAGGATTTCGGTAATTACAGAATTCAACCACAGATGATTTTCTTTCTTCTACCGTGGTGTGCATGTCCCTGCCTCACCTAGTTTGCCAGGGGGCTTGGGGTTTCGGCCACCTACATAAGCTCATGCACCTATACATGTGTTATATGGACCTTTTCTAGTTACTCTTTCAATTTAAATACTATAAAAATACCAAGATAGTCTCAAAAGGTATCCTAATTTACCTTCCAAGACAAGAGGAGAATATGCTGCATGTCAAAGCACTTATCACCCATTTGGAAAAGATTGCTTGTGTGTTATTTTGCTTCTCAGGCACATAACCCAGGTCTCAATATTATAATCCAAAGTTAACAATTATGTCAAAGGAGGCTGTTGCTATTGGAAGATTTCCAGGGAAAGCAAGGTGACAGGAGGGCCTTCTAAGTGAGGGCGAGGGCAGGCAATTCTAGGTGCTTCCCATCAACTGCTCATTTTTACATTATTAATTCAGGCCATACTTCAGTGCCTTGGACACAGGGTCTTTGTGCAGCCTGGCAGATTTTGAGTATAGAAATAAATTCAGAAACACAGCTAGGTTCAGGTTGGGAGGAATGGGAATAGGGCGGCCTATAGATGACCTCACACTAAGAGTCTAGTTACGCCCTTGTCATTTACCACACAGGGATCCTGAGAATTTCCCCAAGCTCAGTAGGCCTCATGTTCATTTGTAAAATTGATTTTATATATTTTTTGTAGGACCAGTGGAATGTGGCAAATGTATTAAACCTCCTAGAAGAATTTGAATATCTTGAATAACTGGTATTACCATAAGCTCAGGCACTATTACTATTTATCTGGAAAATCTGTGTGTTTCCCAGGGAAGTTTCAGGTCATTAGGAAACTAAGTAGAAAACCAGGAAACAAAGCTACTCACTAATTCTTCCCCCGATATGTTCCCTCCAATAGTATGTATTACATGATTAGATCTTGAGTCTGTCCCTGCTGGGACCAACTAATTCAAAGCTTCTAGAATTTTGTTGAAGAACCACATTCCCCTCCCTGCCAGCTTCCCTTCCACTGAAATAGCTATTTCACTTTCACCTAAAGTCTAGCCTTGGGGCTCATGAGTCCTCTATGACAATGAGGCCTAAATCCCTGGCCATTCTAGTGACAAGGCCACTTCAGCCCAGATGCAATTCCTGGAGACTTAAATTACATCCACTGACAACACTAGCATAAACTTCCTTCATAAAGGTAGTAATTACAACCTGACCCAGACTGAGTCCTGGTATAAGACGTGGGAAAACGCTTGCAAACAGCAAGAAGGGTCTCTGCAGGGAAAACGACTTGGTCAGGCAGTCATCTGACCACTTGTGTAACTGGCCAGTGTGACTGGTCCTCGGTTCCATCTTGTAAGAGTGCTAAGACAAATTGGATTCATGAGGAAAAGTTGTCCCCAAGAAAGCCAGTCAATTGGGCACTGCAAGACAGAGCACCTGGCCGGGGACTTCAGGGTGATTTTCAGATGAAGGGAGGCCCTAATCTCAGGGAATCTTTGCAGAGGCTGGGGATAAGTCCCCTGGGCTCTTGCCCTGCCTCAAACCACTCTTCTCATACTTCTCCCAGGTGAAGATTCCTGTCACTTTCACCCAATATCTGAAAGTGCTGCTCAGAGCAGTCTTCCATTCTCTCAGGCTTTTATTTCAGGCCCAGGACACCTTACAGCTGCATTAAAATCAACTCCTGCAGAATGAACCACAGTTACCCCAAGCCACAATCTGCTCTGGCTCAGCACTCCCCCACGGCTGCTCTCTGCTAGACCCCAGCCCCTCAGGGCTCTTTTCATGCCCATTAGGTTCTTGAGGACAGCTATCTCCCCACATTGGTGCTCCCCCTGCTATGTCCACCATGCTATGGGAGAGCTTTGACCCTGCTCAGTCTAGCATACCCAGATCTCCACCACAGACATGGGGCCTTGCAAAGGGCATGCGTGCAATGAAGGTTTGGGCTCAATGTGCCTGTGAGCAGATGCGTTTCTTTATTGACAGTAAATTTCCATAATAGAAGAAAAAATTTACGGCATACCTGAATATGCTTGTTAATAGTATATAACAGGGGAAAAGACATAAGAACACTAGAATCGATTTTCATCCTTATGACTATTTCTAGGGTTCATCTAACTTGATGTAAACTTTTACACATTTCCAAGAAATTCTTATTCCACTGCTATTTTATCATTAACAAATTGAATGGTTTCCCTGTTAAAACAAGAAAGACTCTTACACTTGGAATGAAAAAGGAACTCCATTCATGATCAATGTTACTCAAAAAATCACATTCATATCAGAAAACACCAGTAAACCACAATATCACAAAACTAAAAATACATGGGGGATCAATAGTGTTCTTCAAATAAATTTGCAAGCTACTTCAATCTCACAAAAAAGGAACAGACTTCAAAATTCATAAAGAAAATTCTTGTCCATTTCCACGTACCCAAATAGGACGGACATCAAGATGATATACACAGAATTTTACCCCCTCCCCCGGTCCTTAACTACTTAGAAAACTGCCTGATCTCCACAAACACAGACTGAGAATGGGCCTCATTTCAGAGGGAGTGGGAACTAAGCCAGGGACGTGGTTACGGAACATTCCTTCTCCCTGTCACGCATCTTGCCCCTCAAAGGCCCTGAATGTACCTTGTTCCTCTCTCAAAGCCTCCTCATATAGATCTGGGTAAGACCTGGGATCTTCACCATTAAGCTTGGACACATGCACTAGGACTTTCATCTTGCTGGTTTCACTGTGGGCCCTCGGCCCCCAGAGAAACTCATAGCAAGCAGGTTTACTGTTAGGAACCTGCCGATACACTAGGTACTGTTCCCGCACCAAATCCTCAGTAATGAATTTCCAGGGCTCCGCAAAAAAAATATGCTCGATCTGAGCTAGTATCTCCCATCTTCTCACTTTTTGCTTTAGTTCCTCCTCACTGACACGGTTGCCATTTGTGAAGATTAGAGTCAGGACGAATATCAGGAGGTCGACTTTGGAAATGATCTGGTCATCGTCATCCAGCATGCCATTGTAAGTAAGGCCTAAAGTGGGGACAAGGGCATATGTGTGCCCACGGGGATCGATTTCCCTGATATCAATGGCACAGCCCACACGCATGGACTCACAGAGTTCCCTGAAAATCAGAGGGAACTGCTCGCGGTAATCATCCTCCACAAGGTGCAGCATCTCTTCCATGGTTATCTGCTCATTCTGTTGATACTTGCGGAGCAGGAAGGGCAACAACCTACGTAACTTGTCATTTAGGAGCACACCTTGCAGGATCTTACAGAAGTTCAAGTCACCAGAAGCCATGGGGACAGCAAGAGCTTGTTGCTGAAGATTCAGATCCTTGGAGAAGAAAGGGAGACGATTAGTGTTCTCATCTGAGGACAACACACTTCTTGCCTCCCACAAAGGCGCATTATAGGTCTTCTCTCTGCAGGGTGCTCTAGGGCTTCATAGGCTTGTGTCCTCCTGCAGGACCTATCCTTGTGACCTGGGTCATGAATGAAGTGAGGCTGCTCCTCAGGCTACAGTTGAACTGCAGAGGACAAGACTCTAGGGAAGACAGTACAACATATAGACCCTGGGTACTATGAGGTGTCCTTGCTCTAGGTACACATCAGGGACAGCACGTCACCTTCACTCCTGAGCCTCCTTTGTTGTGTGACCTGAGGACACCACCTCACATCAAGACCTTCACTGTCTGGTTCCTGGAGCTCCTGTAAGAGGGATGGAAGGTCCTTCAAGGCTGCAAACCACAAACACAGTCCTGTTCCCACAGCCCTCATAGGAGGGGTAGACTGGGCTCCACAAGAACCCCTCTTTTCAGGGCGGATGACCTGCTCTCTGTTCACTCAGGGCCCTCAACTGTCCTTGAGCAGGGCCTGGACCCCAGCTCAGGACAGTTGCTGATCTGAAGCAAACTCTCAGAATATGTGTCCCCTTCCCTGAGAAGGATTAAAAATATGCAAGAGGGATACACATCTTGCCACAGCTTCCTGGAGGCAACAGCTGGAGGTTGAAAAATTCAGTGGGGTCTATGTGCCCTAGGAAAGGGAATCTGTTCCATCTTTATCTTGATAAATGGTTAGGTCTAGGAGTCTTGCTGCAATGACTTGGGGCCACCTTCTTTAAAACACAGCAATATCACTGTGTGACAGTCAAGCTGGAAGCATGGGAAAGCAAGTCCACCTATGTTCTCTGGGTCTGACTACAAGTGATAGATAGGTTGAAGCTAGATCAGTGTGTGTTCAGATGAGTAGGTTTCCTCTGCCTCACCTAGACCCTTGATAGACCCTGGGAACCTACTTCTGCTGTCCCTATTTCAGCCCCCTTGTAAAAGAAAAGCCTCTACCTTGCTGAGAACAATGATACAGAACTAAGCAATCAGCCTCAGCTTGACAGCAGTGCCCAGCCTTCTTCAGATGGCAAGCACAGGTCCTTTGTCAAAGGACCATGCACCTATCTGAGTTCAGGTTAGGAGTACCTTAAATCGTTCCTTAGAGTCTTAACCTTGCTTCATGGCAGACAAGGGAAATGTGTATCTCCTGACTCGATGGAGTTCTGTGTGGCCACCTTCACACACCATCTCAGATCAAGGCCCTGACCTTGAGGTTCCCAGGATTCTCAAAATAAGTGAGTAGGTGCCCATCCCATTATTCCTACATGCGGACATAATTGCCAAGTGTAGGAACTGTGCCCATCTCTCCTGTGATGCAGGACCCCTATTATGGTGTAAGTCTAGATGTCATTGTATTGCGCCCATGGGATCATAGGCAAGACCTGTGGAAGGGGATTGTATTATGGGGGCTTACAGCTGACATGTAGTTAGGAGGTGGGGCCTTGTAGGAAGAGTAGGGTCACTGTGAGTGTGACAGGGAAGGTTATATCTTTGTTCCTGGATCTTCCTTCATCCTCTGCTTGCTGGAAGACTTGTGGTGAGCAGCTTTCCACCCACCAGCCCTTTCCAATCTGCTGTACTGCCTTGGAACTGGCCAACTACAAACTAAGAACTTTATAAATTGTGATCCCAATTCAACGTTGGTCCATTAAAATACAGGTGTCAGATACTGTGTCTCAGCGATGAGTACGTTAAGGTATCCCCAGTGTGCTTCTGTAGATTCTCCATCTTCGTCCTGTGTGTGCTTGCTTTCCCTTAGACCTACTCCTCTCAAGGTGAGCTGACTTCCTCCCTTGGAGGCCTAGACCTCATTTTGCAGAAGACCTTCTTCAGGCCCATGGCAGAAGTGAGCATGCCAATTAATCCCTCCAAGGCTGACCCAGGAAACAGGCAGACTAAGATGTACTGTTTTGGGGATGCAGACACTCAGTCTTCAGGAAGGGTGCAAACCTTGGTCTGTCAACTCCTGGGGACCTCCATTCACTAACCATACATAGCTCCTTCTACTGACTTGTAGTCACCTCTTAGACCAAGGTCCTGACCTCTGTGAGTTATCCCACCTGCAACCACTCAGTAGCATTGCAAGCAGTATATATTACAGCCACCCTCACCAGGAACTCAAGGCTGACAACAGGGTAAACCAGGCTCTGTGTGGTCCCTTTGTTTATGGGAGTGTGTTACCTTCAAACCTTCAGTGCAGAAAAATAGAGTGGTGAGCAATAACAATTCAGCTTCTCCAAGATTAGGAATTCAGACTGGAAAAAAAAAATCACAACTGAGGGAGAGAGAGAAAATAGAAATAAAAAGAAGCAGATACCCAGGACTCCTGAAACCTGAGATGTAACTTGAAAACTATAGAGTTCTGGAAACATTAACGAGAGCAATTAGGCAAGAGATTAACATCTAGAATATATAAAGAACTTAAAAAGAAAAAAATCAGATATCCCAAATTTAAAGATCCAATCCAAAAAAATGCGCATCTGAAATGAATAGTATAGCAGCAAATATATAAAAAAGGGTCAACTTCACTAGTCATTGGAGAAATGTAAATTAAAACATGAAATTCCATCTCACTCCAGAAAGAATGGCTATCGGCAAGAAATCGACCAATAAAAATGCTGATGATGTGGTGGGCAAAAATGAACCCTTCTGCATTGCTGGTGGGAGTGTAAACTGGTACAACCACTATGGAAGTCAGTGTGGAGATTCCTCAAAAAATTAAAACTAGAGGTTCCATTTGACCCAGCTGTTCCCCTTCTAGGTATCTTCCTGAAAGAGTTAAAAGCATCATACCAAAGTGGTTTATGCATACCTGTGTTTATAGCAGCATAATTTATAGTAGCTAAATCTTGGAAACAGCATAAATGACCATCAAATGAATGGATAAAGAAAATATGGTTTTTATATACAATGGAGTCCTACTGTACCATAAACAAGGATAAACTTGAGCCATTTCTAGAAACATGGATTTACCACAAGATCATAGTCTTAAATGAAATAAGTCAGACACATGATTAGAAATATCACATTCTCTTGTGTGAGAACCACAAAGTGTAAATTAGAGGCATAATGGAAGAAAAATATTGAGAATTAAGAACATGTTCAAATGGGAAGGGACAGAAGGGAAAAATAGAGAACAGGAAAAAAATTTTAAAAAAGCTTTTGTAAATGGGGATGGGAAAAAGGGTTGAAGGGAGGGGAGGAGAATGGGAAAAAGAATTAGATATAATACATATAGGTACAAATTCCCTATGATGAATTTTATCAACATGTATGACAAATATGTAATAAAGTTAAAAAAATTACAGAGACAATTTCTAAGACTTAGCTACTACAAACTGTGCTGCTATATAAACAACCCACATGCCCATCAACAGAATAGATAAAGAAAACATGGACTTTATATGCATTGGAGTGCCACACTGCCATAAGAACAGTAAATTCGAGACATTTTTAGGTAAATATATAGTCTCGAGGTGCATTCATTTAAGTGAAATAAATCAAACACACAAGTTCAAATAAACAAGAATAAGAAATTCAATGTATAAAGAGGAAAAAATGAGGATAAGTAAAAGAAAGTAGAAAGAACTTTTTCGAACAGAAAAGGGAACAAGAGGAGGTGGAAGTGGTAAGGAAAGGGCTTTTAAAGGAAAAAAGGAACTGAAGAGAAAAACAGCTTTTGTAAATGGGGATGGGAAGGGGACAAAGAATTAAGATGTACTATGTACATGTACAAATCTCATGATGAATGTGATTATGTACTAATAAAAAAATTAGACACATTGAAGAGACAGACTGGAGTAGGAAACAAATCAGTCCGGACTTTCTCCCGGGCTCCTGGCTCTTAGGAAAGAGAGTGAATGTGTAGAACCAAAGTGAAACTTGGGGACTTCAGGAGGTCCCAGGGAGAAAAGGCAGTGTTGTTCAGTGGACCAGTGGTTGCTGTGATCTGCAGAAATGGTGTGGAGTTGTTCTCGGAGTCCTTACACAGGAAATATGGAGGGACAAACTCCTGTGCAGGTGCCAGCCATATCCTTGGAGAGTATATGAATTTGGGTTCCATTCCAGGAAAGGGTTGAATGTTTGAACCTGGGCCTCAGAACAGCCACAAGACAGCTTTACTTCAGGGTTCCCAGTGTTACCCTTCCACAGTGACTGGGTAAGAGGCATTCTCAGGAAACAGCTGGGAAGGGGAACAGACTAGAAGCAGACACCCTAAAGGGTTGAGCTCAGCTGGGAAGGGGAAAGGCCCTTCCCTGGTAGCCAGATTTCAAGGCCATCTTGAGGTCCTATGGATTTGAAAATCTAGGCATTGATTATTTGAGCCCTTGCAGAAACTAAAAAAAAAAAAAGTAAAGAATGAATTGAAGAGTTGGTTCATTGAAAGAATCAACAAAAATTTCAAAGCCCTGCCATTCTAACCAAAACATGGAGAAAATTGACCCAAATCCAAGCAATTAGAAATGGTAAAGGCAAAAATCACAAGAGACTGTGCCAAAATCCTGAAGATTATTCATAATTACTGAAACTCATTCATAATTACTTTAAGAACCCAATAAAATGGAGGATTCAGAAGAAATGTATAAATTCCTGGATATATATGAACTCCCAAAGCTGAAACAAGATAGAAAAGTTGTGAACAATTCAATGTAAGTCAATAAATTTATTTTAAAAATAACACTAAAGCCCAGGTCCTGAGTGATACATTGACAAAAATCTATAAGAATGTTAGAGAAGAACTAATGCCAATATTAATCAGACTCCTTAGTGACATTAAAGGAGAAGCCAAATTCCCAAAGTAATTCCAGGAAGCAGTCATTACCCTGATCCCCAAATCAGAAAGGAATCCAAACAGAAAAGAAAACTACAGGCCAATCAATTTCATGAACATGCACAACCCTTAGGAGGATACTGGCAAACAGAATGTAACAAATCAAAAAGATCACAGATCATGAAGTAGTATTCATATCAGCGATGCAGGGATGGTTCAACATGCCCAAATAAAAGAATACAGTACAATGCATAAACAGAAGCACGCACAAAAAAGTGATCATCTCAAAAGATGCAGAGGAAATATTTGACAAAATAAAATATCCATTCATGATGAGAACCTTGAAGAAAGTAAGTATAGAGAATCACATCTCAGTCTCATAAAAGCCACTTAAGACAAACCAGTGGCCAAATTCATATTAAATGGGGGGAAGCAGAAAGCTTTCTCTCTAAAATCAGGAAGACGACGAGGATGCTGCTGTCACCACTCATGTTAGATTCTCAACATATCAGTAAGAACAATCAGAAAAAAGAAAGAAATTAAGGTACACACACATACAAGAAACAATTAAATTATATTTGAAGATGACATGATCCTCTACGTAGAACACCCCAAAAAGTCCACCAAAAGACTCCTAGAATAACCAAATTCAGTAACATACCAGGTTATAAGGTCAACACACACACCCCAATAGTGTTCCTGTACACGAATAATAAACTCACTGAGAAAGAAATGAGGGAAACAATACCTTTCACAACAGCATCAAGAAAAATGAAATATTTAGGAATTAACCTAACCAAGAAATGTAAGCCCTCTACAATGAAAACACTACTTTTGAAAAGGAAATTGAAGACCATATCAGAAAATGGAAAGATATCCTGTTCCTGGGCAGGCAGAGTGAGTGTAGCCAAAATGGTCATACTTCCAAAAGTATTAGTATACAAATGTAACACAATCGTAATCTTAATACCAATAGCATTCTTCGCAAAACTATAAAAAATAATCCTAAAATTCCTATGGAACCAGAAGAGACCTATAAAACAAAAGCAATCCTAGGCAACAAGTGCAAGGCGGGGGGCATCGCTATCACAGACCTCAAGTTCAAAGCACAAAGCTACCATAATAAAAACAGCATGTTACTGGCAAAAAAAAGACTTATGGATGAGTGGAACAGAACTCAGTACAGAAACACCAAGCAACCTCAGCTACCTTTTCTTTGACAAGGGGGCCAAACATTTTTGCTGAAGAAGAACCACCTCTTTGAAAAACGGTGCTGGAAAATTGGCTCTCTACATGCTGCAGATTGGACCTATACCCATATCGCTCATCATGCACTGAAGTAAAATGAAAATATATCAGCTATCTAAATATTAAAACAGAAACAATCTGCTGACGGACAAAGTAGATAAAACTGGCAGACTAAAGCTTAGGCACAAGCTTTATATACAGAATTTCCAGTGCACAAGAAAATACCAAGAATACACGAAATCATATCAAATTAAAAATTGTCTGTACAGCAAAGGAAACAACAAACATAGTGAAGAGATAATCTACAGAGTGGGAAAAAATTGCCAGCTATTCCTTAGGCAATGGACAAGAATCTAGACTATACAGAAATTCAAAAAGCTTTAGCCTCCTTCAATTAAAAGACCCAATCAAGAAATGGGCTTCTGAACAGAATGACACTTCTCAGATGAAAAGGTATATATGTCCTATGAATACATAAAAAACTTTAATGTTGCTAGCCTTTCAATAAATGTCAATCAAAACAGTGATATTTCATCTCACTCCAGAAAGACTAGCTATCTTCAAGAAATCAAAGGAAAGAAATATTGGTGAGGCTTCAGGGGAAAAATAAGTATTTCTTCTTTCTTGGTGGGAGTGTAGACTCCTACAACCACTATGGAAATCTGCATGAAGTTTATTTAGAAACCTAACTAGAATTTAAATTCACCAGAGATTTTTTTCCCCTTCTAGATTTCTTGCTGTGAAAATTAAAGCCATCAAAATACAATGATGCATACATACCCATATTTATAGCAGCAAATTTCAAAATAACTAAATCTCCCAAAGAGTCTATATGTCCATCGACAGATGAAGAAAATGTGGTATTTATGCACAATGCAGTACTACTCTGATAAAAAAGGGGAAAAAAAATCAGTCATTTGTAGGAAAATGTATATACCTCAAGACCATAATTTTAAGTGAAATAAATCGGATAGTCTTAAATATTGCATGGTTTTTCATATGAGACAGCCAAAATATAAGAGAAGAAAATATAGATGAAAGCAAATATTGAGATATATCTATCACATGGCAGGGAACGAAGAGATTGAGACAGGTGGGGAAGAGGGGAGGGACATCAGAAAAAAGGGGAAATTGTGAAGTTCGCATATCCACCAAGCTCCTATGGGAACCTAATCATTATGTACTTCAAACATGTATACTGCGTATGGTATTTCTATCTTTTTCAAGACATGCAGAAGAAGGGGAGGGGAGGGGTAAAGAGATAAAAAAGAATGAATATGTGTCATGAACTTCTACCAAATCCCTGTGATGAATTAAAAACACGTACCAATAAAAACGTCCTCAGCCAAGTTCCCCTCCTTGATTCCCAGAAGATCCTGGCCTGCTCCCTTTGCTGTTAGGGCCTGTCTCCTCCTGTGACCTGCTGAAGATCCTCACAGCAAGGCCCACCTTCCTGAGACCAGGGAGACAAAAATGCAGCACATCTGGACACCTCTACATGGAGTTTCCCCAGACTGAGAGAGGAGTAGGATCCAGAGGCCCTCCCTTGTCTGGTGCAGACCCAGGTAGTCACATTTCCCTGCTACTGGCACGTGGATGTGTCTGGCAAATCAAGGCCACCACCTCCCTAGGACAGCAGAGGTGGGAGTACGGGGCAGGGTGACTCTGTTCCATGGTCCTGTCTGAGGCCACCCCAGCCTGCCGGCAGGGCCGGGTTTCCCGAGTCTTGGATCTGCTGACCTGAGGCCACACTCCTCAGGCCAAGAAGGCCCTCTTCTGCCTGACACTGAGAGCCAGGGGCAGAGGTGCACTGCATTCCAGGGGGCTGACGTTTGGGTGGAGGTCACCCTCTGAGGTGGAATACAATTTCCCCTCAGTAATTCTCACTCTAAGTCCTCTCCTTGAATCCTGGAAGCAGCCCCATGCCTGTGAGGACCTGAGTCCTCCTCCAGCCAATTCCAGGTGGGAATGCAGGCCAGAGCTCAGCTTGAACGCGTAGGCAGGCTGGGTCCCATCTGTCATTTGTTCCAGGCCCTGCAGTCCTGCCTCATTTCTCATCTTGACTGGGCCTTTTCCCTGAGACTTTGTTCCTTCTTCAAAGACCCTAAGGTCCCTCAGGTCCTATTGAGGTCAGGAATCCCCTGCCTGATAATCCTGCATGGGGCTTCCCTGGACTCAGAGCAGGGGCAGGATTCTACGTAGTCCACTCTTTTCTGGAGTGTAAGACACCAGCCTCTGTGACTGAGACTGTCACCGTTTTCAGAGTTCACCTTTGGAATTTGGGAGAAAACACATCCAGGCACCCTGCCCAGGCCTTGCCTGGTGATAACTTGTGCCGAGAAGGCCCCCATGGGGCTCCTCTAGTGGGGTGGAATGGGTCCTCTCCTTCCTCCCTCCAGGTCCTGACCCTGGTTCCTGGGTGTCTGAACATCCATTCCTGTTTGCTGAGTGTGCCTTGTCATATCAAGGCCAAATAATGGACAGACTCTTTCTTACAATCCCGTCCCTGTGGAGTCCCAATCCAATACCACAGATGGATCCGGATTGTTCTTTCTGGGCTGTCCTTTCCTCACCCCCTTCAGGGCCTCACCTGGAGTGGGAACAGGT
>QZML01013320.1:5111-15603 GCA_016801275.1 Hystrix brachyura
ACCTGCCTAGCAAGCACAAGGCCCTGAGTTTGATCCCCAGCAACCCCCCCCCAAAAAAAGAGAGAGAGAAAAGGGCTGAGGTGTAGCGCCCTGGATTTAGACTCCACGCTTATTAAAGTTGCTGTTAATGCATCAAGGATACTTGATCACACGATAAAGCAGTCACGGAATGAAGACACCTCTGAAGTAAGAGGGCCCTGCAGCTGCCTCGGTGGGTGAAGTCCTTGCAGAAGCTGAGACACACTGGTGTATTTTCCATTTGAAGCAAAGGGAATGTGGGGTCCGGTGACCCCTAAGTCTGTTCTCTGATGACTCTCTGGGACAGCTGAGATGTGGGCAGAAAGACATGCCTGTGTACGAAAGTGCTTCATAAACTCTAGAGCGCTGGGCCATCTCCAGGTACACTCCGAGCGGACTTCCCTGTGGCAGGGGCATCCTCTGAGGAGTGGGGTGGTCACCTCCGACGTCTGGGTGAGGACGGGGCAGAAAGCTCGGGCTCAGTCAGACGTCTGTGACTGGCTCGAGGACAGAATATGTAGTCATGGCACAGACTACTTTCCTCTCCCGTGTAATCCTATCTTTACTCGTTTCGGTGCCTCGATGGAGCCCAGGGCCTCATGCATGCGGAGCTCTGCCCCCGACTGCTGTAACTTTCCCTTTTACAGCGTGACCAGTTTTCTGGAGCTGAGAGCATCCTGCCCTTTTGAACAATGAATGAGTGATCTCAACAGAAGGACTTTTGCCCTCACCATGAACCTGGCTGCTGGTGGAATGAGGGGCCCGAGGCTGGATTGCTACAGCTCATCTTGGTCGCTTCTCTCTCGGGAAGACACCCAGTGGCTGAGAATCACCTCCTGCAACCGAGCAAAACACACAGTCACTGCACGGCCAACACAGACACAAAAGAACACACCAAGCGCTGGCACCGCAGCTCTGCTTCACAAAGAGCCGCTGGGGACATGAGCTGGCACTTTGCTGTTCCTGTGATGGGAAGACCCCTGACAGTGGAACCTGCCCGTGCAGACAGTACCCATCAGCACTGCTGCACAGCTGTTCGTTTTGGAGGGCGCTGGGGACGGAACCTCTTTGCCCTTCAGTGCCCCATAACAACGCAACAGAATGAAATATGTTCTCTTCAAATTCTTCCTTGAATTTTTCTAGGTTACACATCTTAGGTACTTTTCTTGTTGCCGGGACAAAATACCCGACACCCGAATTTAACAGAGGAAAGGTTTATTTGGCTCACAGTTTGTAGAGGTTCCAGTCCATACTTGCTGGCTGCAAGGCAGGTGCAGGGCAGAGGGCATCACAGAAGACAAACAGTTCACGGCAGAAAGAAGGCAGCAAGGCAAGCGAGCAAGGGGCAGGAAAGCACCAGCCTTCTTCCTGTCCCTTATGTTTTATCCACTCAGGCTGGGGTACGCTTAATCCCACCCAGAACTATGTCAAACCTATCAGTGGACTGATTAGTAATCACACAACACACACTCCAGATCTAACCAGCTCTGAATGCCCCACTTATGGCTGCATGAGGCTTTGGGGGGACATCTAGACACAAGCTGTAAGAATATGAATTTCATGCAAAAATTCAAAACATTTTAATCTTTGGCATAAATGGGTTACTTTTGAGACTGGGTATCATTCACCTGCCCAGGCCGGCTTCAAACTCGTGATCCTCCTCTCTCAGCCTCCCAGTAGCTCGGATTATGCCGTGGGAAGATTTGAAAGGCTGAACTGGCCTCGGCTGTGTACTGGCCCAGCATGGGGGAGGCCCTGGCTTCCATCCCCAGCACTGGGAAAAGACCATTCAAGGAGGGAGGAGCCGAGAACAGCTGTCACCTGAAAAGACCTTTGCACTTCTTGGCCCCACGCATTCCGGAGGATGCAGTGCAGTGCCCAGGGTGCTGGGACATGGCAGTGTGACCACGAGGGACCCACCTGGACCTTAATTCTCCTCAGACATTCTGGGGACTCCAAGTCTTTGTCCGTCATGGCGGAGGGTTTAACCAAGTAGCACAGCATAAGTTCCTGTTGAGGAGGGAAAGACCATTTCCACATCCCACAGTGACAGCAGAGACACAGGTGGGGAGCCCACTGTGACTTGGAGATGCCAGTGCAGAGGTCCCTGGAGTACACCGGCTTTCCCCTGGGAACCGGAAAGCAGGGCTTGGCTTCTCCTCTGAGGAACTGCCAGTCAGTGATCACTGCCGGGGACTGCCGGGGGCCGGAGGTGCAGTCAGGCAGACACTGAGTATAAATGGTGCAGCGTCCTACTGCCCCCTTCAGGCCTCAGCCTCAGCATCCCTCCCAGCCACCTACCCATGCTGGCAGTGGGACAAAGTGGGGGCAGGTAGGGGCGGGTACCATGGTTTGTCAGTCAGCAAACATTGGGTGACAAAAACACATAAAGATCACTCTTTTCTAGGGGGGGTGCTGGGGACCAACTTCATGAAGGCCAGGCAGCTGCTCTGGTTTGTCAGTCAGTAAACACTGGGTAACAAAAACACATAAAAATCACGCTTTTCTAGGGGGGTGCTGGGGACCAACTTCATAAAGGCCAGGCAGCTGCTCTCGTCCTGAGCGACATCCCCAGTCCAAAGCTGGAGTTGGTGATCGTCCTAGTGTAAGATGAAATTTCCCTGTCTTGCTGGAAGATACTGGAGGCCTGAGCCCCGCTTTGGCCCTGGGCTGGGGTCTGATGTTAATCATGCAGCATGGGAGGCAGGGGTCATGGGACAACAGGGTGGGCCAGTGCTGAATGGCGCATTTTGATCTCTTCCTCTTTTGAGGGGTCTGCAAACTCTGAGAAAAAAATGTGCCCCAATGTTTTGGCTCTTTTGTGAATGTGTTAGTCACGACATCACTGTAAGAGGAAGCGGCCCGTGGAACAGTAACAGCTGGGAAGAAAAGTGACACGCATTAGATGCCACAGGACCTGGGGCCACGTTCCACAAGTGACAGCGAGTGAACACCAAAATGGAACAGGACAAGAGGACAGCTTCCTGCCTGGTAAATGAAAGGTGCAGAAGACTCCAAGTCGTCCAGCACTGCACCGGCAGAAACATCATGCAACTTCTAACAACAACCTTTTGGATTCTATATATTAAAAAAAAAAAAAAAAAGTGCCGACTCCAAGTCGTCCAGCACTGCACCAGCAGAAACATCACGCAACTTCTAACAATGACCTTTCGGAGTCTATTAAAAAAAAAAAAAAAGTGCTGTTTCTATGGCACCGGGGATACCAGGCTCCTGGGTTACCTTGGAGACGTTGCCCGAAACTCTGCTGAGGGCGGCCAGCGACTTCCACGTGAAAGGTCTGCGGAGGGGGCCCGCAAGGCACTCATCCACAAGCTCCACGATGACGGCATAGCTGCAAAGCACCGACCGGCTCTGAGCACAAGCGGGTTAACCCACGTGGGACCCTAAACGCCCCACACTGCAGCTGAGAAAGCACTAATGAAAACCCCGGCAAGGCACAAACGTTCAGGCTGATTCTGCACTCAGAGGAGAAGAACAGAAATGTTTTTCCTGGTATGAAAGCTATAAATTCAAACTTTGAGATACTAACACTCACTGACGTTAAGCTGAGTGACTCCACGTTCACCCCAAAAACACACACTGCCGTCACCCACATGTCATCCTCTCCAGACTGCAACAATGTGAGTTTGAGGAGCGGACCTTTCCTCTCATGGTGGTGCTAGGGTGGAAGCCCGTGAGCACCGAGCTGAGCACACACATTTCACACCAAGTCCTAGCAGGGCCAGGAGGAGCACAGCTTACAACTGTCTCTATGAGGCCGAAAATTGGATTGGAGGCCAGAAGTTCCCGTGTGTATCCTTTAATACATCAGTTTATTTAATAACTGCTCCGAACCTTGCATGGTAAAATGGAGGGCCTTTCCGATACAGCACTGCAAAGGAGAAAAGAAAATGTGTAACCATCAGATCCAACCTGTCTTTCCTTCTCCAAAGGGCTGCAAACACCCAATTATCCTATGTTGACACAAGGCAATGTGTGGGCTATTTGACAAATCTGCATTACCCCTTCCAGGAAGTAGAATTAATAAAGCAAGTTTGCTGCCAAGACCCTCACCCCACCCCCTCCCACACCAACTCCCAAAGTCAGGGACAGTGATTTTTCCTTCTCCAGCTTGGGGGACTGAACCTGGCACCTCATTCCACCACCGAGCGACGCCCAGCCGCAAGCGCCTCCTGTCTTACCTCTCACCTCACCCACATGGGTAAGCGCGTGAGATTCTGTCAGGAGGAAAACGCTCACACGCTGGCTACCAACATTTGTTGTTCATTTCAAATCAAGCACCTTCAGAGTGTCTGAGTGGCTGCCCTGGCCAGGTGACCAGGCCAGAGATAAAGACAAAAGCCTGTTTCTAAGAAGTTCAGTCTTATGCATATTTTTAAGATAGTCAAAGTCAAATGTCATTAAAAAAGAAAACCAAACAAACCAGGTGTGGTGGTGTACACCTGTAATCCCAGCACTCAGGAGGCTGAGGCAGGAGGATCACTCTGAGTTCAAGATCAGCCTGGGCTACAGACTGAGTTCAAGGCCAGCCTGAAATGAGACCCTGTCACAAAAAAAACAAACCAAAAAAGCCATTATAACCATACCCTCCAGCCAGAAGAACATGTGTCCTGCTCTTGGGACCCAGGCAGAGGCGGGGCCAATTCCGTCTTCAGGGGTCCATGGGTCAAGGTGTTCAGCAAGGGGCTTGAGATGAGGGTCTCTGCACGGTACCCTCTGCCCTGTGGCAGAGACCAGTCTGGCAGCTAACTGTTCTGTCAATTTGAGTAAGAAGCCCAGTTCTGGGCGTGGCTGAAGACCTACCCTGGGCAGGAGCGGCAACAGCTGATAGGGCTGCAACTCAAATGGAATAAAAGGGGAAGGCAGGCTGCTGCTCCTTCCCGGAGGAGCCCAGTCTTCTTCCATTCCTGACACCCTCTGGTACTCTTCCATCTCGGCCACTGGAAGCCCCCTTGTAAATCCCTGCATATTTACATATCCTGTGCTGTGTCTGTTCCTCTCGTGAGCACTGGCAGATGCAATGGCCCACTGCTTGCCAGAACGCTTCTCCTTCCTCCCGGGACGTGGCCAGAGCACAGCCGACTCCCAAGCGGCCAGGCAGGGGTGTGGGTGGGTGCCACTTCCACGCCGACCTCGGAAGCTCTCCTGGGGAGTGTGCTGGCCCTGTGTGAAAGTGACCTTGGAAGCTGTGTGCTGGAGGCCCGGAGCCACGGGAGGTGGCCTGAGGGCCTGAAACACCGAGTGGAGCTGATGCCCACCATTGCTAAGGCCCCAAGCCCTGGTGCCGACAAACAACTCTGGCCATGGGAATTACCACTGCCGCTGTGCAGTTCCATCTGTCAGCTCTCAGCTGTCTCCTGTGCTGAAACCAGGGAAGGCAGGTTCAAGGAAGAGTTTTGTTTCCCTCAAGAAACTGACAGAACTTTGTTTTCAGTCAGATCTGTCACGTAGCTGGTCACCTGTCCTTCTGGCTCAGGAAGACAGTAGGAAGCTGGAAGCAGGGTGGGGGGACCTGAGGACCCTGGCAAGCCTTCACCTCCTCTTGGGTTGCTAGTCTGTTTTCCAGCATCACATTTCCTTTTTATTCCATATTTCCAGTTTAAGTTGTATCTAACATATCCAGCAAGTCAGCTCAGGGTCACTGTGCACAAGCTTCAGTGAATATGCACATACGTGCACACATTTCTCAACTTCCTGAGATCTGGGTGGTGGAAGGCCATGGCCAGGACGAAGGTGGACTTGGGTTTGGTTTCCTGCCCGATCCCCGCCACTCCATGTTGTTAACTTCTCCCCGCCCCCGCTTCCAAAAGTCTGAACCAAAGACACAGGTGCAGGAGCTGAGGCAGGAGGATTGCAAATTCAAGCCCAGCCTGGGCGACCTTGTGAGGCCTTGTCTCAAAATAAGAAAGAAAAAGGGGGTGTGGCTCAATGCAAAGGCCCTGAGTTCAAGTCCCAGTGCTGCTAAATAACAGGGAGTTCAGAGTCTGAACGCAGTCTCAGAAAGACCCAAGTCAACCCTTAGCAGCACCAAGACCACATGCCCACATCCATTTCCCACGAAACATGAGTTCGGAGGCCGAAGTCTTTGCACAGCGGCGGGCACACAGTAAGTGCTCCGGGTCATGACAACGGGAGCTCGAGGAAAGATAAAACTGCTTCATGAAAATACTTCTACGTGAAAGGTGAAAGCTTCAGAAGACGGAGAAATACCTGGCATTTCACAGTGAGGTCCGGGCGCTGAGAGTGTGGCCAGGTGTGCTTAGCATGGACAGGGCCTTGGCTTCCATCCCCAGCGCCCCACCGCACCCCACAAATTAAAACTTACAAAATAAAAATAAGGTCTGGAAGAATGGGGCTGGGAGTGGGGAGAATGGGACTGGGGTGCAGCGCCATCCCATCACCACAGGAAAGACGAATGAGGGGAAGAAAAGCTCGCTCTTCCTCACAGATGAAAGCTCATGCAGAAGCGAACGGACAGAAGGAGACACGACAACATGATTCACTCAAACGGCCATCGTGACCGGGAAGGCAGCTGTTCACAGCACCGCCCTGTCAGTTACTCGTTAACTCCAAAGGGGAAAATGTAACGGCACGGCAGACACCTGACAGCGGCGGTCACGCTAGCCAAGTGGTCAGTCTCAGCGTCACCCAGAGCAGGACCGCCCGATGTCACATCCCTCCTGCTGACAGCGTTACGGCTCGTGTGTAGATGCCCCCAAAGCCTCACACGCTCGAAGGCGGGGCCTTTCGGAGCTGGCTGGATCTGGGGCGTGCGGTGCCGGACTAGTTCATTGACGGGTTTGGCTCCATGTGAGGTGTGGATAACGGGAAGGCCCACCCTGGGTGTGAGTGGCACCACCCAAAAGGCTCACAGCTTGGCTGGCACAAAAGGCAAAGACAGGCTCGCTGCTGCTGCTTGCCGTGGACGGTCTGTCCTCTGCGGTGCCCTCTGCCACGCCACCCCACCTTGGAGCCAGCCGACTATGGACTGAAACCTTACAGACTGTGAGCTGAATAAACCTTTCCTCGTTTAACTTCGGGTGTCAGGTATTCTGCCTTAGCAATGAGAAAAGTAACTAAGACACACAGTAAGTGCCTGTACCACCTACATGTGCCAAAAGGGTCTGATGGAGAGGGGACACTCAGCCTTAGTAGGGTGGGGGCCATCCTATGTGCTTCCAAAAGAGTCAGTGTTAGGAATAATAAACCAGCAGGTAGAGGATCCACTTTCAACCTACAAAGTCCAGAGAATACAGGCCATTAACTGGTGGACCCAACAGACACAATCACATCCTAATCCCGAGGACCAAGGAATGTGACCTGACTTGGGAAACAGTCTTGGCAGAGGTACTGGAGCATCCGGGTGGCTCCAAATCCACTGACAATCAGATCGCTGTTGCCCGTGCTGCTCCAGCAATGAGATCTGACAAGGCTTATTCAAGGGAAGAGTCTCCTGAATAAGGTGTGACTTTCTGTCTATTGAGGCTGGCCTTGAACTTCTGGCGGTCCTCCTGC
Source organism: Hystrix brachyura (assembly GCA_016801275.1). NCBI lineage: Eukaryota > Metazoa > Chordata > Mammalia > Rodentia > Hystricidae > Hystrix > Hystrix brachyura. Next base: position 12,666 of record QZML01013320.1, read on the forward strand.
CTCAGCCCTCCAAGTGCCGAGATTACAGGCTTGCGCCACACCTTGCTGGCAAGGTGTGAGTTTCATAATGGCCCTTTATCATGAGTCCTTACTGCATTAAGAAAACAACTGCTCAGAGAGCCTGACCTGGGTTTAATTTTAGGTTGGCAGGGTTGCTTTTCTTGGCTATATTAGGAATGGAACACAGGGCCTTGTACATGCTAGGCAAGCACTCAACCACTGAACTACACCCTAGTCCTTTTCATGTTTTATCTTGAGAAAGGGACTCACTTAAATTGGCCAGGTGAAACTGGAACCCACACCCTCCTGTCTCAGCCTCAGGAGTAGCTGGGGTCACAAGTATGTGCCCTGCGCCTGGCCTATGAGGTCGCTGGCCCTCAGAATTAGAATACTGTACGAAGCAGTGGAGCTGCCTACCTGGAGAGAGGCAGACGTGGGAAGCGGTTCTTCCTGTCCCAGGCCACGTGCAGGCTGGAGACCGGGCCTGGTCCCACATGAATTATGCAAGAGACCAGCAGCAGATGCTATGTCTCAACTGGGAGCTGGGAAATGAACACTCTTTCTTTCCCTTTCAAAAAATCCACTGGCTGTGGTGGCACACGCCCACCACTTGGGAGGCTGAGGCAGAAGGACTGCCATGAGTTCGGGGTCACCCTGGGCTACATGGTGAGCTCAAGGCCAGACTGCGCTACAGAGCAAGACCTGTCTCAAAAAACAAAAAATAAATAAAATGTAAAAGTCGATTCATCATCCACCCGTTGGTCCACTCACCTGTCCTTCCAATCATCATAGGAGGCCGTCTGCTTGACCATTTATTTATTTGTATCTTGCTGTAGTGTGGAGGGAACTCAGGGCTCCCAGACTGCAGCAGTTTATTTCTGGACCAGGCGAGTTCTCTCTGCTCCTCCCTCCCTCTTCTCTGATCACTGAATGTAGACACAAAGTTGCCGGCAGGGGCCTCTGCCAGTGCCCTGTGCACACATGTCAGCACCTCTCTTTCTGCTGTTTTATGACAATGTTTTTTGAGACAGAGTCTTGCTATGTAGTCCAGGCTAGCTGGCCTCAAACCTAAGATCCTCCTGCCTCAGCATCCCAAGTGTAGAATTACAGGCATGCACCATGGCGCCAGGTGCTCCTGTATCTGGAATGTGTAGTCCCTGAAATTCCCTTCTGCATTTGTTTCTTGTCTGGCGCCCCGCAATCATGATGCCAACCCAGGACCCTCCTGCAGCCCCTGGAAACAATCCCGGGCTGGTGACCCTTCCCTCTCAGAAGCATGCGCAGCAGAGTACTCGGCACACAGCACCAGACCCCACTGCTGCAAGGACTGAGTGATGAGGACTGTGCAGCAGGACGGCACCAGCACACAGTGAGTGCCCATGGCTGACGGCTGGGACCAGCGTGCTATGGCAGTTACTCTCGCCTGGCAGATGAGGCAGCTGAGGCCCACAGAGTGTGGGGCGGACTGAAATCGGAGGGCTCGGGGCTGCCAGGAGGAGGAGTTCTGGGCTCTTCCTAGGGCAGCGGTGGCAAAGCTATGACACACGTGCTGCAGGGGGCTGTTTGTACCACTGAATGCTCTGAAAGGTTCACCGTCACTGGTCCAGGGTCATGGAGCAAACAAGAGCGGAAGCCTGGGCTGGGGCTGCGGCTTCTCCCCCAGGTTCCCCCGACTGTGATCTCTGGACTCATCTCCCTCCCACTCCATATACCCATTAATTTTTTTATTTTGTTTTGTTTATTTTCAGTGGATTGAACCCAGGGCTTGTACACAGAATTAAAATTTTTTTTGAGACAGGGTCTTGCTAAGTTGCCCAGGCTGGGCTCAAACTTGGGATCCTCCTGCCTCAGCCTCCCAGAGCTCTCAAGTGACCAAGATTCTCATCTAAGATGGGAAGATCAGCCCCAGCACATCCACACTCTCCCTGGTTTCCCATGTGACCCAGGCACCCATGCCATGAGGGCTACTCACGTAGATCCGTCCCGTACTTGAGCCCCACCTTGGGCACCCAGCCCTTGCTCCGGAAGTAGTGGTAGGCCCCGTAGGTCGTCCTGAATGCGGGCTGAACAGCCGTGAATGCTCGCCAGAGCTTCATAATTGTCAGGGGTTCCTAAAGTCATTTTAAAGAAGAGGCACTGTTTATGCGTGAACCGATCCCCTCCCCACTGGCAGCTATCTGGTGTGGCGCCTTGGCTGCAGCTGCAGCGACGGGGACAAACGCAGGGCCCTCCCGGGGCACCTGAGTCAGGCTGTCCGATGTGACGGCTGCCGCCCTACACGGCTCGTCTGACAGAGAGGCTCTGCGAGTGTAAAATGCACACCACAAGCAACCGGGCAGGAGAGAAAGGGAAAACGTGCAAGCTATGGCTATATCCGCCTATGTAGTAGTACTGCTAAAATTAATTTCACCTGCTTTTTAAACATTACTCAAGTAGTTTTTCTGCATTTTTTTGAGGCAGAGTCTCACTATGTAATCCAGGTAGGTCTTGATCTTGTGGCCATCCTCCTGCCTTAGCCTCCTGGTGCTGGGATTACAGGTGTGTGTACTACACCGGGCTCTCTTGCTTTTTTGAAAATTTTAATGTGGCTACCAAAAAATAGAAAATGATACACATGGCCCCCATCTGAGGCATCCACTTCATTCCCTCGGGACAGCAGGCTCTAGGGCACGTGGAGAGGCAGCTTTTGAGGCTGGGATGGAGCGCATGTGCTTAGCAGGCTCTGGGTTCCACCCCCAGCACCACAGAGAGAGAAAGAAAGGAAAGGTGCCCTCTGAGCATGACGAGGAGCCAGGGAGAATGCTGGAAAAGGCTAGAAAGTAGCTTGGGCCACGTCCTCAAGTGCAACTGAGGTTAAAACACTTCCCGGGCCCTTAGTGAGCAGCTACTGTCTGCCAGGCCACACTCAGAAAGAAAACCAGGTGTAAAAAGAAAAAAA
>QZML01013659.1:0-38310 GCA_016801275.1 Hystrix brachyura
GGTGTCGGGGCCTCTCTCTCACCTGGTTGAAAAGTCCCGCGGTACCAAGCACCTCCCTTCCACCTTCAGGCTTTCTTAATTTTGATGAAGTACAAATTACCACTTTTTAATTTTATGGGCCATCTTTTTGGTTTAATGTCTGAGAAATATTTGTCTAATCCAGAGGCTGGTGAGCATTTTATGTAGTAACTACAGAGTAGAAAGTAGAGAGTATTTTAGACTTTGTAGGACTTTTATAGTCTCAGCATATTCTTCTTTTATCCATTTTATTAAACACTTTCACAAGCTACTACTTAAACATGTAAATGCACTCTTGTTTTCTGATTGCTACAGGCTGGCTTTGACCCACAGGAAGTCCTTGCTGACTCTCATTCTACTCAAGGTCATAAGCAGCTCATCCTGTGTTTTCTTCTAGAAGTTTTACAGCTTCAAGTTTTACATTTAGATGTATGATCCATTTTGAGTTATATCTGTTGTGTTCTGTATACAGTACAAGCTATTGATGAAAATGTATTGTTTTTGGATCTGGATATCTAATTTTTTCACCACCATTTCTATAAGGACTATTTTTTCCCTACTAAATAATCTGCTTTTGTCAAAAATCAGTTGTTTGTGTATACATGCCCATCTGTTTCTGGGAATGTAAAATTCACTTGCATTAATCTATTTATCTATTTGACAATATAATACTGTCTTGGTTATTTTATTTTATGTTTTTTGGTGCTGGGGATCGAACTCAGGGCCTCCTGCTTATGAAGTGAGCATTCTAACCACTGAGCTAAATCCCCAACCCTTTGTCTTGGTTATTTTAGCTTTATAATTTACAAACTTGAAATTATATGATGTTAGACCTCCAACTTTTTCATCTTCTTAAGTTGTTTTAATTATTTGAGATCTTGTGGATTCCTATGTAAGAGTTCAGAAGCTTTTTGTTAAATTTCTATGAAGATGCCTGCTGGGATTTTGATTGGCATTGTTGAATCTATAGACCAATTTTGGTGGGGGGGTAACATCTTAACAATATTGAGTTTTCTGACCCATGACCAGGGTATATCTCTCAATTTATTTGATCTACTTTAATTTCTCTCATTAAAGTTTTGTGGTCTTTCAGTGTATAGTTGTTACACATCTTTTGTCAGGTTTATCTCTGAGTATTTTATATGACTTTGATATCATTATAGGTGATATGTTTAAAAATGGCAGTTTACAACTGATTGCTCCTAATAGATACAGATGAATTTGATATTTTTGTATATTGGTTCATATAGAACGTAAGTTACTTGGATCTTTTAAAACATAGACTTGCTTGGTCCTTGTGCACTGAAAAGAATGTATCCATCTCTTTCTGGGTGTTTTCTATAAATATCTTTTAAGTCATGTTAGTGATAGTGTAATCAATTCTTATGCATCCTCACTGATTTTCTATCTCTGCATGCCATCGAGTATTGAGAGCGGGGCATTAAACCTCTCTGACTGCAGTGGTGGACTTGTTTGTTATTGCCCAGAGTTCTGTTGGTTTTGGCTTCACATGTTTTGCCATGTTATTGGGTGAATCAACATTCAGGATTGTTATGACCTCTTGATAAATTGGCCCCTTTGTCATTATGCAATGAGCTTCTTTATTACTGGCATTATTCACATTCTGAAATCCAATTTGTCTGATAGTAACAGAGCTGCCCAGCTTTCTTTAGACCCCTAGTGTTACCCTTTCATAGCCACAGCAACCTTCCTGACCCCCCAACCCTTGGCAGCCACTGATTTTTCTTCATCTCTATTATTTTTTCATTTCGAAAATGCTGTACAAGTAAATGTATTAGTCAGGGTTCTCCAGAGAAACAGCCAATGTGATGCGTGACATCCAAGCCGTGGCATGTACCCACAGTGTTCTCTTCCCATTCCTCCCGGGTACTCACATCGTATCGTGTGTTTAACCATTTCCCTGCTGAAGGACACCTGTGTTGTTTCCAGTTTTTGAGTACTATAAATAAAGCTAGTATGAACACATGTGTACATGTTATTTTGTGAGCATAGATTTTCATTTCTCTGAGGTCTGAAATATGCAATTGCTGGGCCATATGGAAAGTGAATATTTAGTTTTAAAAAAAGTGCTGAATTATTTTCCAGAGCGACTCTTCCATCATATATTCCTACCAGCAGCAGATGAAAGAGCTCGATCCTCTATGCATTAGTCAGCCTTCATCCCTGGTGTCAAGGAGTTTGACTGTGATGTGACTTAGTGCAGTTTCCTCCCTATTTCTTGTGCTTCGTATACATTGATCTTCCCAGATTTGGAGCTTCGTGATGCCTGTTATTATAGTTTTTATCAAATTTACACAATATTCTGCTTTTTTTTTTTTCAGAGACATGCACCACCATGTCCAGATTTCTGCTATTGTTTATTCAACTATTTAAGTCTTTTCTTCTGTTCCTTCCACTGTCTCCTCTCCATTAGGGACTGAAGTAGACATATGCAAGGTGATTTAAAATTGTCCCATTGATGCCATTTGTTTTCTTCCTTCTTGATTCTCTTTGTGTATCATTTTGGGTAGTTACCTGTTATGGTTTGTGCCTAGATGTCCCCTCAAAGACTAATGCGATCATAGATGGGGCTTTCTCAGAAGTGTGTGACGCTGGGATTCAGGGCGTGTGATTACCAACTCAATCCACTGACTGATTTGGCACCACCCTCATCCCAGCATTCTGGATAAGATATAAGGGGCAGAAAGAAGCTGCTTAGGTCCCTTGCTTGCCTTGCTGCCTTCTGCCTGTCTGCCAGGCCACCCTGCCTTGGAGCTAGCTGATTACCGACTGAAATTTCTACATACTTTGAGCTTAATAGACCGTTCTTCCTTTAACTTTGGGTGCCGGGTATTTTGTCTGAGCAACAAGAAAAGTAACTAAGACATTGCTTTTTGTATGTCTCCAAGTCTACTAGCATTTGACCCTCCAGTGTATTTTTTCATCTTGCATATCGTAGTTATCATGTCAGTGAGCACTTTTATGTACTTTCTTATACCTTCACACTTACACTTAATCTCATAACCTGTACGCACTTGTGGTAACCACTTTAATGTTCTGTCTCCTGTATGAACTCTGCCCGTCTCCTCCAACTCTTAGGTTTGTAACTTCAGTATGCTCCCTTGATGCTTCTCCCTAGGCCAAGGCCCAGAGTGCTGCTGCCATGGGGACCCTGGGAAGCCTGGGTGGATGGCGCATTCCTTCAGAGAAACTTTCCTGTTTCTATGGTGGTTTCCACTTAGGGTAGACAGGGGACCCACCTCTGTGAACATCCAGAACTGCACCTCTGGCACATTTCAGAAGGTATGTGTCCAGAGAAATTCTTTTTCTTTCTTTCTTTTTTTTTTTGGTGCCAAGGATCAAACTCAGGGCCTTGTGCTTGTGAGGCAAGCACTCTAACCACTGAACTAAATCACCAGCCCAAGAAATTCTTTAAGAGTCTTTGTGGACACCAAAATTAGGCACTGATTTAAAAAATCCACTTATGAGCAAGTTTATGTCAGAGAAACACATTTTGTTCAGTGAATAGCACATCTGGGGAAGTTGGGTGATGCACTGTACTGTGGTCCTGAGACGTCGGGAACATCGTGGGCCTTAGGAATTCTCAGCACTGTATCATCTTACAGGGCCACTGTCGTACATGTGGGCTGTTGTTTACTGAAGTGTTGTACGATGCACGGCAGTATATATTGAATGTGTACTGTGTGTCAGGGACATAGGACATGGTTTTTGCTTTCAAAGCAGTCACAATCTAGTGTGAGAAATAGACAAGAAAATGGTCACTCAGAATATTAGGTGGCTGGTTTCTGTCTTAGAAAGCTGTAATAAGGGCTTGATTTGGCTTCTGCTTATTGGCTCTTCAGTTCCTAGGGACACAGTCACTAATATTGGTCAATAGCCTGATAGATGCTAGGTGACATCTCCACTCAAGAGAGGACAGATGTAGCCCTGTGAGTTGCAATAATCATTTGTAGAAAATATGATTATTTACAAGGAAGCCCAAGAGAAACAATTGAGTAACTTATTAGAAATAATGACGACCAATGACACATTTGTTATTAGGTAGTATTATTTGGCTGAGAGTATCAAAGGTCCTCAAACAATGCCTTTTATAAGTTAGAGAAACGCATGGGACTTAGATGATGAAAACAGCCAACTTGAACAAGGGACATAAAAAGAATTGAGTGTTAGTAACATTTTTGAGCGAGTGGAATAATATTGTGGAGATACTGAACTTAATACGTAAATCTACCACAGTGTCAAATGCTGTATTGGAATATTTTGAATTTGCAAAGATGAGTTCACCTGGAGAAAGCAGCAATGTGAAAACAGTCAAGATAATGTTGAAAAAATATTTCATGAAGGAGAATCGTCTTCTCAGATACTGAAATGCCTTTTAAAGCTACAATCAATAAAATAGTATTACAGCAATAGAAATAGACCAAAAAACCATTATGATGACAGGAGAGTCAAAAATGTGTGTGCTCATTATATAGATAAAAATATAAATTTATTTGTTATGATACATGCATGTATACTCCATGAATGATAGAGTTTGCATTTCAAAGCAGTTGGTAGAATACGGATTGTCCCATATTGGGAAAATTGTCTGAACACTGGAATAATTGCGATGCCATGCATCACACTGTACACCAAAATGAATTCTGGATGGAGTTAAAATTCACGTGTAAAAAATGAAAACAAATATTTGAAAAAGTTATATAGGTGAATATTTTATATAACCTGTTGCAGGATGAATTTTTCTAGCACAACATCAAAGGCATAAAAAATATGATAAGATTTAAGTATATAAAAAACATGAAAACTTTTGTGCTTCAAAAATCATCATAAATCTTAAGGCAAATGCAAGTGAAAATGTTTCTGTGAGACACTTGAAAGATGAAGTGTGGTGCTTTGTCACATGTGGAAAACCCACACAGACTAATATTCAGCCCGCCGTGTCCTCTTCCTTCAGTGGGGCTTCACTCACCCCCAGACCGGGCCTGTGGTCAGATGACTGGGCCTCCCAGAACTACTGCACGCCACACACACCTCTGATGCTTGCTGCACTCCTCACCCGCTCTGCTCTTCCATAGCCCTCTGTGAGGGCTGCCTTTCTTGCCCTCCGAGATCCTGGAGGGTATTGAGAACACAGGTAATGTGTGATAAATGTGTGCTGAGTGAGTGGGAAAATGAACTGGCTCGCTGAACTTAGACCACTGAGCTTCAGTACTGCCTAACTTGAGGTTAAGTGAGATAGTTGAAGCAGTGAGTCCTAGCATTTTTTAATCACTGACCCCTTTGGAAAAATCTTATAAAACTGATTCTCTTAGAAACATGCAGGTATGCAGAGTTGAAACTACTCATGTTTGTTGGAAGTTAGCCTACTCCCCCTTCTGAATAGATGAAACTTTTCCCCTATTATCTTCTGAGCCCCTTCTGTGAACCTGTGTTACCAGTAGCAGTTAGAAAACCTTGTTATCTTGTGACTTCTTGCAGTCCACACATATTTCTACCTCACAGAAAGTCTGATCAGTATCAAGCTGGCTTGACTGTAGCCCACTCAGCATAATCATTCAGGGATCCAGCCTTAAGGTGCAGCTTCTGAAGTTATTGGAGCATTGATATCAGCTGGTCGCAGGGAGAGAGGTGTTTGTGGTGCTGCTGGAAGCAATTCATATCTCGAAGGTCGGACCTTTAAGAAATGCTTAAGCAATATTTTCAGGTCTTTAAGTGCTGTTAGGTGATGTTTTGCACAGAGCACTTTTACACAGAGGATTTCATGGTGTCCATAGTTATGGAAGCTTTCTGAAGCAAAGGTTGGGACCCTAGTTGGGGAAAGTGATCACAAAGAGTTTTCTTCTTGCCCTTAAACTTACATTTCCCTGAATGTGCCTTGAACAAACTCCTACATGTTCAAGGCCTACAGGGCTCCCACACCCTCTATTTTCTCATCCTTCTTCATACAGTGCCAGTGGTGCCTCCTACAGGAAGATATTTATAATCTCTTCCCACCCTACTCTGAGGCAGCTTTAATTGCCTCCCCACCCAAATCCACCATGTTTTGAGAGTCACATGGTTGAGGCTTGCAGTTCAATATTTGCCCTGTGCTGAACGTTAGTCCTTCAGAGGAAATGGCTCAGCCTGCTACTCACCTCCTAGTTCTTGTCTGGGCAAAGAGGAGGTGCTCAGTAAGTGGTCATGAATAAGTGAATGCTGTAGAGAAAACTGTTTCCATTGGGATCTGATTGTGACTAGAGAGAGGTATGGTCCTTCCTGCCCTCTTTAGGCTTCTCCCCACCCTCCCATCTCAGGATGGAGATGCAACAGCCAGGCTTGCAAGATAAACAGCAACTGGAGATTGTAGTGTAATTTGTACCACCTGGTCAGGTGGGCCCAGATAGGCAGACCCTATCTGGTGACCAGAACATTTGGACCCAACCTCTCCTCCATTCCGAAGAATTCATTTGTTCTTTCCATGCACCCTTGCTACATGACTGATTTCCCTGTTGGATCAATATTAACCAAGCAGCTATACTTGTAATCCTATAGGTTGATTGCAGTTTGACACATGTTGTACCCACATTGTGACTTTGCTATGTAAATTACCCCTGAAAAAGGGCCTCTGTGGCAACCCCCTCAGGAGCTCTCCTGGAAATCCAAGAGCTATTCTTCTTTTTCTTATTTCCAATAAAACTCTCCTAACTTCCTCCTTTGGTTCAAGACTTCCACCCTCGATGTTGTGAGACCATGAACATTTGACATCTAATGGGTTGGGAGTTGCATTTTTCCTGTATCATTGTGGTCAGATTCTCATTGTGGAAGCCACAAGAGTCTGAATCTGAGGGGCAAGAAGAGAGCCAGGCAGGTTTCACTGAACAAGTGTCTTGGGGTGGTCAGTGTGCTATAGGTGTTGCATCTAGGGGCGTGAGCACTGCTCTTCACATCTGCGGTGGGTGGGCAGCTCCAGGATTCATACACTCCATATCAATAAAGGATTAAAGATACAAAGTTTAAGGAAAGGAAGATATTTTATTGGATACTTTGTTGGAAACAGAGAGAAAGGAGGGGAGATAGTTAACTTGGTAAATAAACTTAGAGGCTTCTGGAAAGATGGTGGACCCAAGGGCCCTTTGTGCTCATCTGTTTTTATTGGGTTCTAGGGCCCTCACACTACTGATTAATTTGTCATAATATGATTGATTTCCTGGGCTGTCATAGATGGATCCCAGGCCCCAAGACTCCTAATTCCCTGCGTCATCATCTACATGTACATTCTTTTTTCTTTAATGTATTTTTAACCAAGAACATGTATTGGTATGTTGTACATATAATGATCATATTCATCACAGTTATTTTGTACCTGTACATGATGTATCTTGGTTCCCCCCCTTCTCCACCCCTCCCTTTGATTCCCTCCTTCCCTATTTACAGCAGGTTTATTCATTTTTTTCCATTATTTCCCTTTCCCATTTCTTTCCTTTTTTTCCTTCCTGCTTTTTCCCCTTCTTTCTAGTTCCCCTCTCTTTAGAATATTATCTTCCTTTTATATAATATCTATGACTCTTCTTTGTCCTTATTTACACTTATGGTTTCTCATATAAGAGAAACAATTCTATGTGTACTCATAAGTGTCTGATTCATATCACTTAAGAGTATGTTCTCAAGGTACACCCATTTACATACAAATGTCTCTAGTTTATCCTTTTTAATGATGGTGTAGTACTCCATTGTGTAGAAAAACCACATCTTTAGCCATTCATCAGTTGTTGGGCACTTAGTTTGTTTCCAAGACTTAGCTATTACAAATTGTGTTGCTGTGAACATGGTTGTGCATATATTCCTGTGGAATGATGATTTTAATTCTTCTGCAAAGATCCCCAGTAGGGGGATACCTGGATCAAATGGAACCTCTAGTTGTAGTTTTTTGAGGAATCTCCATATTGATTTCCAAAGTGGCTGGACCAATCTACATTCCCACCAACACACCAACAGTGGAGGAGTGTTCCCACCAACAGTGGAGGAGTGTTCCTTTTTCCCCACAGCCCTGCCAGCACTTGTTATTGGTTGATTTTTTCATAAAAGCAGCTCTTTCTGGAGTGAGATGGAATCTTAACGTTGTTTTGATTTCTCCGTGTACATTCTTAAGTGTTCTTTATTTGATTTTGTTCGTTCTGTCAGACTCTATTCTTAGAATTTAAGGGTTGTTTAAAAGGAGCCTTACATAAAAGGTCAAGTTAGTGATTACAGGAAACATAGCAAGAGGATATATTTATCTATATCTGTCATCTCTATCTCTATCATTTCTACAGTAAATAAGAGCTGTCTTTTAAGTCTCCTTTGCAAGGTGGGGAGGGGCGGCTAGGCTAATGTTCTTCAGGGCACCTAAGCTAACTTGACTGGGGGGACTGCTTGGCTTATCAGTTTTCTTTTGTCTTGTTAATTGCTCCTTTATTAAAGTTTTTACTCCTTCTGGTCAGCATTATCCAGAAAACCCAGCAAGGCCTTTCTCTATTTTATAGGCCCCTTTCCCCTACATTTCCTTCCTCTGAGACTTCCTTCCAATTGCTCTTGGGGAAAATGGGTGATGACTGATCTAACTTCTTCAAGCTGAGTGGGTTTGTTGTCAGGGTGCAGTGGATGGAAGTCCTTAGCAGTAAGGGTTGTCCATTGAGCCTCAGCAGAAGGGAGTCTAGCACCTTTACCACGGGTTTCACCTGTATGATCACTTGGAGCTTGGCAGCCTCTAGGTAAGACTAAACAAACTTTACCAAGATATTAAAGCACATATAACTGAAGCATGAGCTCTAGAATGGAAAAGCAGATTGGGGAAAGAGCCATGTCTAGACATTGTGCTTAAGGGATTGGAATAGCAATAGTAACCAGCTGGCTCTTAGACCTGTCTTCAGCCAGGAAACCTCCAGCAGGAGTCAGTGACTGGAGCTCAATTTTTATATTTATCCTATATTGCTATTATTTTAATACATTTTTGGTTATACTTCTCTGCTCTGTGTTTAAGACCAAGTTAAAGTGAGACCTGTGTTAAGATTAGCCTCTTGAGGTCTATCTATCTGCCTGTCTACTATCTATCTATCTATCTATCTATCTATCTATCTATATCTATCCATCTATCTCAAGGTCAGTTAAGCCTCCTTGGGCATTACTTTTGGAACTGTGTACTGAGCCTTTCAGCTCCTCTGTCAGTGTCAGCTCTCAGGATAGGTCATGGCCTTGCTTGACCATATGGGTTCTCATGGAAGCAGGGGAGACATTTCTCTCTTTGGTGACCCTCCATTTTAGCCCACTGTACATTGGTTGGTTCTTGTCCTCTGGGGTCCAACAATCTCCCTGCTCAGGAGGTTGGGTAACTCACCAGTGTTGTAGGATCCTGTAGAATGGTCCCCTCATGTCCTGGGTCCTTGCCGACCTTGGAGCACCAGGGCTGTCCTTTTAGCCCAGTTACTTTTCTAGCTCTGGTCTCCAAATCTCAGTTGTTGAACACCCAGGAGATTGGTAGGTTTAATTTTTATCTAAATATCAAGCACCTTGAAATATATAATATAACCAGGGAGCTGTTATTTCTTTTCAAAAAATGTATCCTCTACGACTCTTTCTTTTCACATACTTGAGACTTCTAATTTTTGCTGCCATCTCTTTCCCCCACCCCCTACTTTTTTTTTTTTTAATCCTGGAAGGGCAAAAAAATCCCATCACACAAAATCTTCTCACATCAAAAATACATCTTCATAACAAACCTTCTAGTCAGCCATCCCTATCTAATTACAGCATATTGAATGACATAAAGAGAATTTCACTTAAATTTGTCATCTGTTGATAGTACTATGAGGGAGAATGCACCTGTACATAGATGCATCTTATAGGTTATTAATTTCAAAACTTTAGTTTCTAGGGTGACATTGTCTGGACTGCACAATGTTTGAACATCTCTGAGAGTTGCATCACATACATAACATGTACATCACATAAGCCTTGAAAATGTATAATTTGGCTGGTGGTCTCTTGCTGGATTGACATGTACATCTTTTCATAAGCAGCTGGAGCACAAGTAAGGAAAAGCCAGATGTTTGAGCATAAAAAGAAAAGTTTATCACCCTAAACAACTTTAGCCTGGAAGTCACCATTGTAATGAAATGCTTTTCAGTTTTGAATCCACGAAGACCTGTACACTTGGAAAACATGAATACATTTAATACACCATGAAGTCTGCAATAATGAGTGTCACAGCTATAAAGAAATCTTTGTATACATATACTTAGTTCTTTCTTTCTTTCTTTCTTTCTTTCTTTCTTTCTTTCTTTCTTTCTTTCTTTCTTTCTTTCTTTCTTTCTTTCTTTCTTTCTTTCTTTCTTTCTTTCTTTCTTTCTTTCTTTCTTGCTTTCTTGCTTTCTTGCTTTCTTGCTTTCTTGCTTTCTCTCTTTCTCTCTTTCTCTCTTTCTTTTTCTTTCTTTTTCTCTCTTAAAGCAAAGCTCAGGCTCCCTTTGACAGGCTTTACGGTGTTAACTATATTAACAAGAATCAAAAGACATCCTTCAAGCTCCTGTATATCCAGAACATGGTGCTTATGTCCAACAGACTGTCTGGGGCAATGTCCCAGGAAGAATTTCCGTTTCCCCTATTTTTGTCTCCCTGGGCCTAGAATTTTTATTCCCCATTCCTGGTTGGTTCCTGTGACTGAGTTTTTCTTAATCCCTTCTAATGGGGATTTTATGTGGATCCTGAGATTAAGGTCCTCTCTTTTCAATTTTGGGGGTCTAATTTTTGGAGGAAAAGGCAGACTGATTGAGAGGATCTTCTCACATCAATAGGCATTCTCTGATGCAGGAGATTGCTGAGTTCCAAGGCCAAGTAGTGGAAGAAGGCCAGTCAAGTCTCTAACATGCCTACCAACGATAGCCTGTCATGAGCCCCAATTTTCCCTGCTGCAGATTTCTACCTATGGCATTTTACTCCCCGTCTGGCCTTTAAGGTAAGGACAGGACATCTTCTGTCTCACCAGAAGGTCCAACTGTGGCCTCTACCTCCCATCCTGGTTCCCTACCACCTTTGAGATTCGTCTGCACTGTATTCCTGCACGGATTTGGGGCCAGTGTCCTTGATGAGTCTTTCTCTTCTGGGAATTGGCTCTAGTAATAATGAAATTTAAGCACCCCTCCCACCAAGGCTTTTTGTGTACTCTGAATTGTTTCTTTGTGCATTTAACTCCTATCTAGGAGATAGCTCAGCCACCCATTTGACTTTTGAAAATGCTTTGACCATGAATAGACTCATTACTCAACACACAAGTGTGACTCATCCATGTAACAAAATATCTCTTTAATCAAAACTCTCAAAGCTCGATTTAAGTAACCAAGGCCCCAACAGTAGAAAACATGAGAAACCATCCTAGCAGAATACAGAAATTTTGTCTTTTAATATAGGTTTGTAAATTTAACCAAGAGCATCTCTTAATAAAAAAAAAAACTCATTGTTTTCTTTATAGAGAAATTAACCTTCAGATGGTAGCCAAGGCAAATATATTACAATAATATAATTTAGTGATGTTTGTTGGGGCGTGTCTTCTATAAGGCTTTGAAAATGACTGGGGTCCCATCAGTGAATAAAAACTGAAATAAATTTGATTTCAGGCAGCTGCTCTTTAAATCACCAAGGGAAGTGTTGTCCAGCAGTTTTCTCAAGTCTGAGGGGGTCCCTACTTAGTTATCTTAAACATTTTTCCGGATGACCTAGAAGAACCAGATCACAACATTTAACACATTAACTTCGATCAATGAAAGATTCTTAAATTATTGTATACAGACAACAAGCATTGTATTTGTAAAATCAATTTTTGATATCATTTTGGTTGGCTGACAACCTGGGTAGAAGCACTTTATTGGCTTTAAAGATAGTTTTATTTTTACCTGTTTATAAGCCAACTTTAGTTGTAGACCTAAATGTTTTAACAAGTTTTGTTGTCTTAAGAACCTCTATAAACTGTTCTCCCCGGAAATCTCAAAAAGAGAAAAAAAAAAAAGAAAAAAGAAATTGTGGAGCTCAAACAAAGCAGCTACAGGTGTTGTGACCGGTTACTAGTAGGGCTTGAACACACAGATGGACAAGCACACATGTGACAATTGCTTTTAAGCCAGAGTACGCTCAGATGTACAGGTGGTGGCATCTTTTATGAATCAGGCAACAACCATTCTTTTAGTTCATGACATAAACTGTATCTGGAACTGCTGTCACCCTGCTGTCCGTGCCCTCTCTCACATCTCTGCCAGGTCACAGGGTCAGCTGAGCAGAGGTGGCTCCAGCTGTGCTCTGCTGTGAGTGACAAAAAAGGGGAACTGGCAGGGGGCCTCTCTGTGGCCGCCACCACCACACCACTGCTGCCTCTGCCTCCACCATCGCAGAGGTCAACATTGAACATAACTACTGAGTTTGACATGCTTCTCATCCAATTCAGTTTGCAACAAGAATTGTGGAAAGAGTTAAGTTAATGAATATATATATATATAATATTTATATATATATATTGAATATGGCCTTTTAAATGGCTGCCCCTTATCTCCTTTGTACGGTGGGGAAGTATTTAGGCTAACTTGGTTAGGGCACCTGCCTGCTTTAGCGGCTTTCTCTTGTCATGTTAATTGCTCCCTCAGTAAAGTTTTAACTCTTTCTGGTCAATATTAGCCAGAAAACCCAATGAGGCCTTTCCCTGTTTTATAGACGTCTTTCCCCTACATAGGTGTGTGCTGTCATTTGGGGCATGAGAGGGAACAATAAGCCTCTCTCAGGTTGGGAGGGGGACAATCTTGTGGACAAATAAATGATGGACACATATAAGCAGGAGCTAGCCAAGTGGGGTTGAGGGGTGGTGGTGGCCTGTGTAGTGGGCACATGTGGGAGAGGCTGGTGGGGGCCAGACTCTGCAAGCTTCTGTGACTGCTTGGAGTGGCCTTGCACAAAGTTGACTCCTGCTTCCTACTGGGACAATGGGGGCTTCCCCTGGGAGAGGGAGGAGAAGAGGTGATTAAGACTGGGCAGAGAGCTGATGGATTTTAAATTTCTGAGAAAAGAACTCTTCCTCCGCCTCTCATTTTGATGCAAAGAGTTCCCCATAAAATGTCTTCATACAAGGCAGCCTGGCTCCCACTGACAAGGGAGCGTTGATGAAGGTTCTCTTTGCTCCATTTGCTTTATAAATACCTAATGCTTACTCACTTAGTCAAATTCTCTGAAATCCCAGATTATTCCTTTGGGGATAACCTGTCTAGAAAATGAAACAAGAGCCTTCAGGGGCCGGCTGTCTAAGCAGCCTACTTTGCCATTTAACTAGATATCTCCCCTAAGAAAACACTAGCAGTAGCGGGATCTCTGATGGGAAGTGTTTTCTCTGCTGTGGTGGAGTTTAGTGACTCCGCTGTTTTTGCAGATTGCTGGGCAAAGGGTGTGCCATTGTAACCAGCACCACAAAATAGAATTTTAAAAGTTAGATATTTTTCCTGTAGAGAAAATCAATTTCTCCAAACTTCCTCTTGCTGAGCATGTAACCAATACCCCCTGCTCTCCTCAGCCCTAAAGCTGTGATGGAATACAGTATGCAGAAGCCCGTCCAGGAGGAAGGAGCCCAATTTCCTTTCTATAAGAAAGGGGCTGTGGTGTACTTATTATTGTGGTCAACTTCAGCCAGAACGCCCAGCTGGACTTAGCTGGTGTGGTTCTGGGCACAGAGGATCCACCTGAAGATTGCGGCCCACACAACATAAAGGAGAATGGGAGCAGAAGATGGCGGCTGGCTATTTCCCAGGAGAAGCTCTGCTGTGGCTGGTTCTCCCTAAAGGAACTCAGATGTTCTCATCGAGGAAGGAGCTCAGGGCCTTGCTGTCATCTCGGATGGCTGCTGTTGCTTCGGGAGAGCTCCTGTCTTCATCTCTGCTGTGATCATCGTATCCTGGTTCCCATAAAGATTTCTTCAGCCATCATCTGCAGACACGGATGTACACGGGACAGTGCTGTGGGCTCCTGGCCCTTGACTGGATCTTTTGGGTCTCCGGCGCATAGACAGACATTCAGCACTCTTCCTGCATTTGGCTTATGGGTGAATGCTGCAACTTGTAAATGTCCTGTATTAAATCTGCTCCCTTGTAAACCACTGACTCTAGAAAGGTAACTAATACAGGGGCCAATGAGCTGAAGGTGCCGGAAGTGCTAAAGCAAGCCTGGAGTGCCACATTCTCTCTCTGCTCCCCTCCCCTCTGTTCCTCACCATAAAAGACTCCAACCCGCCTGTACAGGGGAGATGGTGGTTTCAGGCAAATGGGCCCCTCTGTCTCCTTGGAGGTGAGCACCGAGTGTGTAAACCCAAGAGGCCAGTAACAAACGTGAAGCTTTTAGAGCAGTCACACTTCCTCATGCTCGCACCAGTCTGTGCTTCCCTGTGAACTTTGACAGTGTAGGGAGGGAAGAGTCAGTTACCGCCCTTTGAGAAGAGGAAGGGAGGGCGGACCGCAGACTGGACTTCCGGCCGCATGCTCGCTTGTGTTGGTAGAAGCGGGAGGGGACTGATGTTTCCCAGCTCCCAGCGGTCTCTGAGGCTCTGGGGTTGGCATCATCTCTCAGAAGACGTGCTTGTGACCATGCAGGGGTTACATCATGTTCTGCTCCGTTTACCAAAGTGTGTGGCTCTAGTTGCTTATCTATTTATGCTTGTTACTATTAAGATATTTAAAACAGACATTGGCACAAACTTCATAAGAATGGTTACAATGAAAAATTTTCCTTCTTAGAGATGTATGGTCCTACCGTTTGAGTACTCTTTATGTGGATAACCTTGCAGCGGTCTTGGCACGATGACATGGGACGTGTTCTGGGCCTTGTGGGACACACAGAGGTTAGGCAGGTTGCTGACAGCTGCATTGAACGGGATAATCTACTCAGCGCCAGGTCCTCAGCTCTCAGGGCTCAGGAAGCCGACCTCCTGGAGGTCCCAAGGTCGGCTTGGGCTCGGAGAGCCCACTGGAGGGCTGGTCTCATGGAGGGGCTCACTTACTGATGTAGCGCGAGGAACGCAATGGCCAGATGTTCTTATCTCTCTCATGTCCACATTTTCCCCTTGTAGTTAAGTTACAAGCGAGTTTTAAGGGCTGCGTTTGACTTGGTGTTACAGGGTACTGGCTTCAGGGCGTGTGAGGCTGTTCCTGCTCCTCAGGGCTAAGCTCGTCACTCAAACCAGCCACCCTTTTACGCTGACAGCATCTGCCCCGGGAGATGGCTGATGGGCACACCTGCATGCATCTTGTGACTCAGTGACACAGATGTTTCTGTAGCTTTCACTCTAACAAAAATGGCATAACCATCCTCAATGAGGAATGAGATAGGTAGTGTCACACAACTCCATTGACACTTAAAAGATTATAAGGAATCATTACAAATAACTTTATCTCAGTATATTCAACACTTCAGTGAGATAATCTTAAAGATCATTGAAGAGGAAATAGGTAAGCTAAATAATCCTGTGTATACATTTAAAATATTAAATTTTAGTTGAAAATCTTTGTAGAATGAAAATTCCAAGTCCAAAAGACTTCATTAGTGAATTCAGAACATTTAAGGGGAAAATAATATCAAGTTTACCTATTCCTTCTGGAAAATAGAACAAGAGGGAGTATTTTCCAACTCTTTTATTAAGGTCAGCATTACCCTATATTGATACAGAATCAGGCAAAGACTTTGTAAGAAAAGAAAACTACTGACCAATATTCCTCATGAGAAAAGATTAAAAAATATTCTAAAGATTTTCTAGCAAATTGAATTTAACAATGCATCGGAAGGATAAGCATTATTATCACGTTTTCAAATTTAACGTTTAAAAATCAGTCACCGCTTTTCACCATATTATCACACTTAAAAAGTAAAACTGCATGACCATTTTAAGGCATGCTGAAAAAAATGTTCGATTCAATAAACATTCCTGAAAAAAGTTCTTGATAAGTCAGGAATGAAAGAGAAACTTCTGCAACCGATAAGAGGCACCTACTCAAAACTTGCAGGTGACATCATATGTAACGTTGAAAGTCTGAACTCTTTCTCTCAAAGGTCAGGTGAAGGGCAGTGACAACCACTCTCATCATTTCCTTTTAATAAACTGGACATTCTAGCCAGATTAACAAGACATGAGAAAGAAATAAAAGCTCTCCAGATTGGAAAGGAAGAAGTAGGGCATTTTACAGATGGTCTATTCATCTAGGTAGAGCCAATGGAATTGACAAAAAAAGCTACTTTATTTTGCTAATAAACGAGCTTAGCGAGGTTGCAAGACATAAGACCAAAATACAAAATCAGCTATATTTGTATATAATAAAGATGATCAAAATTGAAATGTAAAAACCATATCACTTACAGTCATATAAAAAGTTTATAATACTCAGGGCAAAGTAAAACAAGACACATACAAAATTTATATAGACTGATAACTACCAGGCATTGCTGGAAAAAATACCCTGCATATATGGAGGGATATATCATGTTAATGGGCTGTGACACTTGATATTCTTTTATTTTCCTTCCTCTGGATGGGAGTCCTGCTTGTTGCACGTGATGGACTCAAACTCCAGGGCTCAAGTGAGCCTCCGTGCCAGCCTCTAGAGCAGCTGTGATGACACACACATACTGCACTTGGCAGACTCAATGTTCTTCAAAGCCAGTTCTTGTCACAAAGACCTTTAGATTCCACATGATCCCAAACAAACCTTTAGCAGGATTTTTTTCATGTGGAAGATGACATTCTAATTCTTAAATTTATAATTCTTCAATTCAAATTGTCTAGTGTTGGCCAAACAACTTGAAAAACAGCAAAGTAGAATGGCTCTATGATTTTAAGATGTGGTAAAGCTGCAGTAATAAAATGGTAGACACAGGTGAGTAGATCAGCAGAACAAGGCACATAAAAAATAGAACAACCGAGTTTGACAAGGGCACAAGGAAAATACAGTGGAGAAAAATTTCAACAAATGGTTCAGGAACATTTGGATATCTGTATGAAAAAAGGAACTTTGACCTATTCTTCACACATACAAATTATAACATATGTAAAAATTAACCTAAATTTATCACAGACATAAATGTAAAACGCGAAACACTGAATCTTATAGAAAAACTACAGGAGAAGACCAGAGAATCTTTGTTGCCTCAGTTTAGACAAAGACTTTTTAGATAGTACCATGATACAGAGAGGAGAATAATAAACTGAACTTCATTAAAATAAAAATTTCTGCTCTTTGAATGGTATTGTCAAAAAAGTGAAAAGACAAGACACAGATTGGGAGGAAATGTTTACAAATCATATATCTGATGCAGGACTTTTACCCATAAAATATAAAGGACTTTCAGCATTCAGCAGTAAAAAACAGAGCAATAAAAATGATCCAAAAATTTCAGCAGACATTTCCTGAACAGGATATGCAAATGCAGTACATGAAAAGGTGCTCAGTTTTATTGGTAATCAGAGAAATGCAAATTAAAACTACAGTGACACATTTTTCATAGAATACTTAAAATTAGAAGGAAGCAGGAGCGGGCAGGGGCCCGGGCTGCCATGCGGGTGGGTGACAGCTTTTGCCACTGAGCAGGCGGCTCCAGGCGCTTCACCTGGCCAAGGCGTCTTCCTGCACTGATTAGTCACTGAGGTTTGCTTCCAGTGCCATTTCTCCCCTTCTAACTCATATTGTTCTACCAGGTCACAGAGGGTGTGGATCGTGAATTACAGTCCTTTGGAGGGTGCTGCATTCCTGGGAAGGAACAGCCAGAGATACATCTATATCTCTATATCTATATCTATATGTATATCTAGAAAATTCCACTAGAAATCCACAGCAAATGACAGCAACAAAAATATATTAGCATTGTTTTTGGAATAAAGTAGCATATTAATAGCTTGATGATAATAGCTGGATTCCTCACCTCTCCCTCTAATCTTTGACATTTTTAGCAAAAAACCTCTAGGGAGAATCTTTAAAGTCTGGCATAATAGACACAAAGAGTTCTAAATCTGTCAGTTCAAATGACAAAAGATATTCAGAGATGTTCTGAAAGAGAATTTAAAAATGAACTTAGGGTGAGGAGGACCTAGCGTACCCAAGAAAAGCACCTGTAAGGCACCCAGTTCCTTCTTCCCGGGGGTGAGACGCCTGTTCCAACATCATATGGCATTAGAGCTTAGATCTAGAGCAGTGATGGCGAACCTTTTAGAGCCCCAGTGCCCAAACTGCAGCCCCAAACCCACTTTCTTATTGCAAAGTGTCAACACGGCAATTAAACCTGAATACGGAGGTTTTAGTTTAGAAAAAAACGACACATATATTAACATCTTTTGTTTTAAAAGAAAAACACAGTAACACTCGTGCCATAGGCTTTGCTACCATTGATCTAGAATGTCCCTCAAGGGTTCACACGTTCAGAAGCGGAGCACTGGAAGGTAATGGGTCCCGGGGGCCCTGTACTCGGCAGCAGACCTGACGCCTGATGTGCTGTCGGGAGGTGGGGCCTGGTCACGGTGGGTCAATGGGGGTGTGACCTGGAAAGGTGTACTGTATTTCCTTCTCCAGTGACAAAAAAAGTGGCGAGGACACACGGTGACAGGAAGGGGCTGGGATTTCGCTCTGAGTCCCTACTCCATCACTGACAAGCTGGGGACTTCGGTCAGGGTCAGGTTGTTTAGCCTCTCTGGGGGGCTTCTGTGATCTTTTAGCGAGTTGTGTAAGAAGAAGCAGCAGCAATGGGCAAGCTGGTGATGTGTAGATTGGGCTCTCCATAAACAGAGGCAAGATGGGGTGCTCCTCTCCAGGGACAATCCCAGAGCTGCTTAGTTGCTGGCCTTGGGGTTGTTCAATAGTATGCTGCATCCATTGGTTACTCTGATGAGTAGATTCTTAGGAGCATTCTTAATGGAGGCGGAGGCAATGGAATGGTGTGTTCAGAAGACAGAGTTTAGGAGGCGGAGCTGAAGGAGAGCCCTGGGCCAGGGACAGAAGAACTAAGGTGCCAGGGAGCGGCTGAGAATGGAGTAGAAGAGAGATTATGAAGGGATCGTCACATATTGGAAACTTGCTTTCACTGTGGAGGCAATGGGGAGCCAGTTAATGTTTTATTTACTTAATTTCCTTACTCTTTGGCATACACATGATACAAAATTTAAAAGATACAAAAGGTGCACTGAAAAGTGGGTCTCTCCAACCCCTGCCTTTGTGCCACTCACTTCTTTTTCGGAGGTAACCATGCTACCAGGATCCCAGATGTCCCTGCAGAGATGCTCCGTACACAGGGAGCATTCTGCAGACTGGCAACACCTCAGCTCATCCTGGGGCCGTGTGGGACAGGTGCCTGCCCTCACTCTACCTGTCTGCAGTCTCTGGCCGTCTGCTTCTTTGGAGCTACTCAGAGCCTGTTCATTAGAACATTAAAGTCATACATTCTTGGTTTATTTTTGTGGAACTCTATTGTGAAATATGACACTAAGTAAGCTAAATGAATTATATTGTCTAAACAGGCCTGGAGAGAGACCCTTGCCCTCACTTTGGCAGGCCGAACTACCGTCCCCAAACCACGAACCTTCCCTTGCGGAGCTGGTATCTATGCTACGTGTGTGGCAGTTACTCCCTGCTTTATTTATGTTCTTCCACTTATGAAGCCATCCTTCTCCATTGCTTCATGCAGTCTGAATTCTCTGAGACTGACTTTGCTCCCTATTATAATTGTGGGATTTGTCCTTGTTGAGTGTAGTTCATTTTTTTTTTTTCTTTGCGATTCTCTCAAATGTACATGCTTCCAGCTTATTCTTGATGGGCATTTGTGGGTCCTTGTTTTTTGTTTCTTTATTTTCTGTGTTTTTTCTTTTATGTAATTAGGTATACATTGCCATGATTACTCTTATATTCCTTACAGGTGGGAGGAGCAGGTATGTCTGTGGGCATAGTGGTGGCCATCGACCTGGACGCAGAGGCTTGGTGCAGACCTCGCTAGCTAATTATCCCGGAGGGAAGAGCATCCTCAGGACACTGGGCTAGGTGCATGTCACACTTGAGGAGTATGACAGTTGTCTGCTTACTGTCCCCAGCCCACTTGCTGCCTTGTCCAAGAAGAAGATCCTTAGCCCTGCTTGGGGCCTGGCTGTGCTTGGTCCTTCATACCAGCCTATCGTGCAGGTTCACATGTTGGCCGTGGGCCGTCTCGGCTGTTCAGTAAGGGCAGCTCCCACGCGTGGAGAAATTACAGAGAACTGCCCAGCTGCTGAAGGAGTGTCAGGCCATGTGAGCCGGCTCCCCGGCTGTGAGCGAGGCCTCTGCTGCCCATTCCTGTTTGCCATCGGCGATGCCTGGGTGCTGGTGAGAGCCCTGCTTCTCCAGTGTGCAGCATTGGTAATGTCTGCGGACGGAGGTGGAGACTGAAAGCCACCTTGCGCTCACCAGCATGGCAGAGAAGATACTCGCACGCCGTCTCAGGAGTTCACACATGCTCACACACCTGGGCACACTCCGAAGCACACACTTTCTCCGAAGAGATCATTTCATGTCCAAAACAACCCACCGGGCATGTGTGAGTCAGGTCATCCTGGTGAATGTATACTCAGATCTTTCCGGCCACACTGGGCTTTGAAATTTGATAAACAGTCACGAAATGACACACAGTGGTACGAACCTGCTGTGGTCTCTTACTCTGCCTTTCATCTTGCCCATCAGCGTGAGGAGGATGCTGAGGGTGTTGCCTGGTGGCGCTGCCAGGAGGCGGGGTGTCTCTTCCCACAAGGTACTTCCCTGAGGTCTGCATCAGCAAATTCCTTTCGAGGCTGTCCCCTGACCACACACACAAGCTGCACTCCAGAGTCCAAGCCACGGGCACTATATTCAGTCTGTTTTCTATTGCTGTAATAAGACACCAGAGACTGACTACTTTATGAAGAAAAGAGCCCTATTTAGTTCACAGGTTTTGGTGGTCTCAGAGCATGGCACTGGCGTGGGCTGGCTCTGGTGAGGGCGTGAAGGCTACATCACAGCCTGGTGCTGAAGGGCCTCACAGCAGGAGAGGGAGAGATGTCTGTGAGACAGGAAGCAGAGAAAGCCAGGACAGCCAGACCCTCTGTGCGTCCTCACAACCCGGCCATCTGCCACACACCTCCTTGGCCTCTTAAGGCCTGCACATTTCACTACCACACTGAGGACCAAGTTTTCAGCACAAGGACCTTTGGGAGACACATTAAACCACACCTGGGCCATAGCAGTCTCCTTCAGCTGCACCCCCCATCCCTGTTCCTCCTGCACACAGGCTGACAAGATGTCTGCCGATCCTGGCCATCTGCTGGGGGGCTGCGGCCGCCCGCCCCTCTGTGTCCTCTCCCTCATCTCTTTCCCAGGAGCTCAGATGTGTGTTCTTGGGGAGGCATCTCCCCTCCACAGCTGCGGGCTCAGCAGGACATGGTTGTTTGTTTGCTGTCTGCCTGTGTAGCTGCACAGTGGTGCGTTCAGACCCCAGCCACCCCTCGGCCCTCCCTCACGAGGGCCAGGTGCTTGGTCCCTCTGAACCCCTTCCCTTCTCTGTACAGCCGGGACAACAGAGTGTCTAACGCCTAGTGCCACATTAAGATTCCAGCAAGGATGCCACCTGGCGGACAGCTCCCGAGTTGTGAGGTTCCAGCCACTTTCCGACATTCAGGCCCCCTGTCCCTCCTTCCCCAACCCACAGGTCCAACTCCTTGGGGCCAAGTTCAAGCTTCCAACCCCTTCGTATGGTGTTCAAAGCCCGTGAGACCAGACACTCAGCACTGTGTCCCTTGGGTCTTAGTGGGACTGGTGTTTTCACTCGCCTGCCTGTTATTTTGGTGTGGCCTGCAGGTCCGTGGCAGCCCAGGATGACAGGGTAGCAGCTGTCTCGCCCCTTCTCATGGGAAGCTCTGGTGTACACATGAGACACACTCAGTGTGTCGTGTTGACCAGGGGGAAGTGACAGGGAGAACAGTGGCTCAAAGGCTCCTGGGGGATGATGACGGTGAGGTGTGGGGAGCTAAGTGGGCTTGGCCTTCCAGCTTTAGCTCAGAGTGCACTCCTGCCAGACCACCCCACTGTCCAGTTGCTCCCAGCCTTGTTGTGCTCCTAGAAGGGTGCAGGCTACACAGGTCACTCACAGTGGGTCACTCACAGGACACCAGCTACCTGGGGCAGGAGCAAGGCCACGGGTACCTGGAGGTGCTAGTGACAGCCAACAAGCAGTCACTGCATGGGGCATTGGCCAGAGTGACCAGGAAGGCTGCATGAGCACCACGGGGTCTAGTGTTGGGCCAGCTCCTGCCCAGCTAGGGCCCTGCAGCCTGCTGTGTTTCTGGTTCCCTGATGCAGGAGGAGGCTGAGTCATGTTGTGGTTGCTGCCCAGGCACTGGGCTACAGCTAGCCAGGTGGCTCCAGCCCAGACGCTGGTACCACCCTTACGTGGTGGGGCCTTGCTCGTGGTCTGACCCCTGTGGGCCTCCCTGGCACACTAGTCCTTTCCAGGTACTGGGAGGATTAAATGGAGCAGCATTTGGGAGGGTAGGTGTCTGCCTGCTGTGTGGACAGAGAAGAGAGGGTGACCCCAGCTCCCTGCCACTCCCGACGCGCATACCGAGTGCCTGATCTGTTGGAGGGGTGATCAGATGGGGCTCACTTGGAGCTGCTTCATGGGCATTCTGGGCACCATGTTCTCACTCACTATCTCTGTCTGGAGGGCTGCGCTCAGCCATAGTGAGACTGGGGCCTCAGGTCCTCCATGCTACAGAGCTCCTGCCTCCCCCACTCCCTGCAAGCACAATGCCTTCCTTCTTGGAAGCTTATTGGCCACAGCCATCTTCCTGGAAGAAATAGAAGGGTTCCACAGTGTGAGTTCTTCAGTGCCTCCCCCTCACATGTAGGACAAGCCTGCAGCCTCTGTGTGGATGACTGGCTGGGGCACCTGCCCTTGACTCCTGGGAATGTGGTACTCTTCCATCTGAATGGCTTGAGGAGCCCACACCTCGTGTGCTTTCCACCTCCTTTGGTTATGCTGTTTACTTCATTTGCTTGAAATCGCCTTCTTTTCCAGGAAAGCTTTTACTGATCCTTCAAAGCCCCATCCCAGGCACTGCTTCCTTACAGAAGTGACCTTGTTTCCAGCTACATTACAAGCAACCCCTCTTTGCTCTTATGGCCCCCACCCAACATTTCCATTCATTTTTTAGTATTTCCATGAAAACGCAGTTCTAAATTCATAATCCTAATCTTAACTCCTGATACCTCTCCCTCCGCATTTTGTGCTTCTTTAATCTTCCCCATCTCAGGTCACAGGAATTCCATCCTTCCATTTGCTTAGGTCCAGATCCTCGGAGTTATCCTGAGACTTGTTTTTCTCTCACACTCACATTTGTCACATCAGTAAATCCATACAAGTTTTACCTTCAAGATATGACCAGAATGTGACTACTTCTGTGTGTCTCCTCAGATGCCGTTGAAGGGACCACCATCTCTCTCACCTGGATTGACACACCAGACTATTAATTAATCTCACTGCTCCTCCCTGCTGTCCTAAGCACTGAACATAGGCAGTTCTGCTTCACCTTGGCCAGCCACAGCAGCAGGCCCAACATCCGCTGCTTGGTCATCTTCCTCTACTGTCCTGAATTCAAGCTCATCGCCCTAACCAGTGATGGGGAACCTTCAGAGACGGAGTGCCAGAATGCAACCCAAAACTCACTTATTTACCACAAAGTGCCAACATGGCAATTAAACCTGAACATTAAGGTTTTAGTTTAGAGAAAACAACTCTACATTAACATCTTTTGTCTTAAAAAAAAAAAGAACCACAATAACACATGTAGGCCAGTAGTGGATGTTTGCCACTACTGGCCTACATCCGTTTCTAAGAACTGGACTATGTTCTGTGTGATTAAAAAAAAAGCAATACATCACTTAACAATGGGAGTGCATTCTGAGAAAGGTGATTTTGTTATTATGCTCACATCGTAGAGTGTACTTACACAAACCTAGATGGTATAGCCTACTACATACCTGGGTTACATGGTACAGCCAATTGTGCATAGGCACAGATTTGTATAGCATGTTACTGTACTGAACACTGTAACACAGTGATAATTATTGTGTATCTACTATACCTAAACATGGAAAAGTTACAGTGAAAGCACCAGGAGATAGGAATTTTTCAGCCCTATTATAATCTTAAAGAGCTACTTTTGTACCTGTGGCCTATCATTGACCAAAATGTTGCCACGTAGCCCATGATGAGAGCACAAAAACAATTTAAATAGAATAATGTGCACTTCAGTAAGCAAATACCCAGCACGGCTCCTTCAGACAGTGCACTGAAGTTGTGTGGGTGGGATTTTCTCTTGAGCCCAGCTCTGTGTATGTCTGGTGTAAGCAGTGTAAAGGCATGGCATTCCTCTAAGATTCCTTGTGCACTTATACCCCTTGGCGTTCATGCAAAATGGAGCTGGTTTGAACAGTAGCCCCTGCCTGCTTACATCTGGGGGATGTCACAGGGTCTGGGACATGGCAACTCTTTGGGGCAGACAGCGTGCATGGTCCACCAGAAAGGGCCAGCAATGCCGCCAAGCTTTGCCACAGCCAAACAGCTCCTGCAAATTTCTACCAATCTCTCCAAGGGGCATTCCTGTCCCAAGAAGCAGCAACACATTTCTGAAACACCCTAGAACAGTTAAGAAGCAGAATGAGGTCCTGCATGCACCCCTGATACCCTCCAGCTTCTGCCCACTGTCTCTGTACAGGTCCATGACTTGCCGAGCACCTCCTGCAGGCCTTGTTCTGTCTGCTCCCTCTGCTCCCTTTGTCCTCTTTCTCCTGAGGCCCTCTCAGATCCCTCCTGCAGTGTCTCTGCAGGTATTAATCAGCCTTGATGACATCTTGTGGTTCTTAATCCTGATCTGTCAACTCCATTGGATTAAGAAATGCCCAGCAGATTAGTAAAGCATGCTCCTGGGTGCATCTGTGTGGGTCATGGAGGCGTGGCCTTGGGTAATATACATGGTCTCTTGCTCATTCCTTTCTGGCACTGCTTCCCTAATCTGCTTCCTGGCTGCCATAAACTAAGTAGCTTTGCTCTGACACACCTTTCCACTATGAGGTTTCTGCCTTGGAGTCTGTCAACCATTTACTGAATTTCCTGAAATCATGAGCTAAATTAAATCTTTCCTCATTTAAACCATGGGTGTTGGGTATTGTGTTTTAGCAATGGGAAAGCAAATAATACAGAAAATTTTGGCATGGGAGAGTCAAAATCATTGTTGTGACTATATGGATCATATGGTTTGAAAGCCTTTGGAATTAGTTTGCTGAAGGAATTTGGAAAAATTTGGAGGTAGAGCTAGAGATGCCTTACAATGTAGTAAGCAGAGCTTGATGAGTTATTTTGGTCAGAGCTCAGAAGACCAGAATGTTGATAGGAATGTGGTCAATAAAAGCCAGGCTTAGGAGGTTTGAGTTGGGAACAAGCACTCCATTGGCATCTAGACTGTAGGCTTTGTATCTTACACTTTGACAGAAAATTTGTCTGCATTTTGTAAATGTTCTAAGACTTTATAGGAGACTGAGATGAAAGGCAGTAAACTAACTAATCTGGTGGAGGAAATTTCAAGAGAGTCCAACATTCAGGCTATCACATGGGACCTGCTGACTGCTTTTAGTTAGATTTATAGTGAAAATCAGGGACAAAAGGAAGGGCAGAAAATTAAATTTGCATGAAAAACTTAAATTTTGGCCCAGAAGGAACCATATGCAAAGTTAATGTCAAAGAAGTTGTGACTGTTAAAGAGATTAGTACCATTAAAAAGAAAGCAAGTACTTTGTACAGGGACAAGAAGAAAGATGACTTGAGGGCATCTCAGGAATCAGCACGACTTCATCTGTTGTAGGTTTCAGAGTGCAAACATGTAGACCTTTCATTTGAGAAACGAGTTCCTGGGTTGCCTGCTGGAGAAGGGGCCCCCAGGGAACAGATCCCGGGGATTCCTTTCATTGTGCTGAGCCATCCAGACAATTAGAGGCTGCTGCAGCCGAAGGGCTCTGCCTACTGCTCGAGCTGGCAGTTAACCTTGATGTCATCCACACGATGCTGGTTTTCTTGGCATACAAAATGCAAGAATTGTAGATCAGGAAGACTTCAGCTCAATTTCAAAGTAAGGCCTGGGAGGACAGGAGGACAGGAGGAGTCCCTGAGGGGACAGTGAGTCAAGCTGGGGGAATGAAGCCAAATGCACAGTAAAGACCCCAGAAAGTTGGAGATCTTCCAGGAATCTGGAAGGTCAGCTGAGGAAAGCTGCGGTCCAAGAATGAAACCAGCCTGAGAGAGGCTGTAGGGGCTGCAACCAACAAAGCCACAGTGCTGGTGCTGCCTGAGCCCCCTGGAACTCATATCTCATGACCATGTGTCCCAGATGCCAGATATGGAGCTATGGGACTTAGTGTTTGTCCTGCTGGGTTTTAGTCTTGCTTTGGTCTAATTCTTTTCTAATCTCCTACTCCTTCCTTTTGAATGGGAGTGTTTACCCTGTTCTGGTGTGCCTTGGGATTATATAACTCATTTCTGATTTCCATAGTTTGCCGTGAGTCTCATAAGAGATTTTGGAAAATGCCATAACTGTTGAGACTTTGGGGGAGGGAGTATTGCATTTTAGATTCATGGGATAGTTGTATTTTATTAGGCAGAATTATGAACTCACTATTGTCTTTATTTGGTGATTAGGTATGGTTTAAGGGCTATGTTTGGATGCAAAGTGGATTGGGACCATTATTCCTGAAATATCTACTCCATTGGATTAAGAAATGCCTGACACAGTAGTAAAGCATGTTCCTGGGTGGGTCTGGGTGGGTCACGGGGAATGGCCTTGGGTAACACAATTTTCTCACCATTCCTTCCTGGCGCTGTTCCCGTACTCTGCTTCTTGGCACCAGAAACCAAGCGATCTTTCTGTGTCGTGCCTTTCCACCATGAGGCTTCTGCCTTGGAGCTTGTCAATATACACTGGATCTCCTGGAACCATGGGCACACGTGGTTGTGGTGGCTTCTAACTTAGCTGGAACTATCTTCCCTCCATTAAATTCTGGGTGCTGGATATTGAGTCTCAGTGATGAGGAAGCTGATGAGTACACGTTCCCACCCTTCTATTGAAAACATCTTTTTAAGGATTTTTAATTGACTCATGGTAATTGCATATACTTATGGGGATATGATGAGATTTTTAGGTACATGTATACATTGGGTGATGATACATGATTACATTGATCAGTCAGTGTAATTAATATATTCAGCACCTCAAACATTTACCATTTCTTTGTGATGAAACATTCAAAATCTTCCCATCTAGCTATTTTGAAGTATATGATATATTATTGTTGACTGAGGCCACCCTACTGTGCAATAGAACTCCAGCTGGTATGCTTCCCATTTAATTGTCACTTTGTCCCTTTTCCCCAGCTTCTGGTAACCACCATTCCACTTTCTTCTTGTACAAGATTAACTTTTTTAGCTTCCGTATATAAGTGAGATAATCTGGTTCTTGACTTTCTGTATCTGGCTTATTTCACTGAGCACAATGTCTTGCAGCATTATCGAGGTCTTCACAAACAACAAGTTCTCCTTCTTTTTGTGGCTGATGGTATTCCATTGTGTAAAACCTATTTTCCTCCTCACCCTCTCACTGCTTTAATTTCTCATTAGCATGCATTAGCTTCAGGCATATCACATGTTCCTACATGTTTACTTCTTCTCTGTCTCCTCTCATTTTAAGGTAAGCTCCACGGAGATTCAGCAGACACTCAGAAATAACCCACAGAGGAGTAGCACAGAAGGAACTTGTCTGTAGCTGCCCACTGAACTGGGTGAGATGAAAATGGGGCTTGGGCTCTGCTACCTTCTCATGCAGAGCCACACACCCAGGCAGGCTTGTTGGTTGACAAGCTAAATTGGGATCTGAAGGAGGTGGACTGGGGTCTAAAGGAAGGCAGTGTGGGATCTGAAGGAGGTGGACTCGGATGTGAAGGAAAGTGGTGTGGGATCTGAAGGATCAGATGTCTCCTGAACTTTGAATTTCTATCATGTGGCTGAGAGGTGTGCCCTGGAGAGCTTGTTAATTGGTGATTATTTTTTAGCGAGTGACCATTGCATCTTTTTGCTTCTTCTCCCTGATGTCTTTGAATAGTTTTATCTTTGCCACAGTCTTGGGGAAGTTGTCGCTGTGACGCATGTCTTTTGGGCTCCAGGGCTGAAATGACAATGTCCATTCTCAGCATAGTAGTGATGGTAGCAGGAGTCGCTCCATGGAAATGACAGCAGGCTTCACAGGCCAGAGAAAGTCTACATTACCGGGAGGCAGGAGCTTCCTCCATATGCACGACCCTGGTGATCAGGAAGCCTTTCAATAATTCATCAGACCGGGTGAATGTATTGTAAAGTGGAAACTGGCAGAGTATAAAGCAAGACACTAGGCAGCGAGCTCAGATTGAATGCCAAGGACAGTGCCCTGCTGGTCTGTGTTGCAGGAGGCTTCTCCTAGCACAGGCTGGCTGTGTTCTTCCTCTGGTGGGTGTCCAGATCAGAGATCCGTGGACTCTCAGTGCCCACAGAGCGGAGCGTGTGTGCTCTTGGCAGAGGCGCACTGACTGTTACTCTGGAGTGGCCGAGGACGCAGGGTATCCTCACTGCCCTGGTGGCAGAGTTGAACTCTACCCTGTCAGAATCTGATCACCGCCTGCCTTCATGAAAGTCACGTTGGCTGACCAGCACCAGGCTCTGGCCTAAAGTCTGTTAGCGGGCCGGCTCACCAGGGAGAGGGTGGCCGAAAGCCTTTAGCTGCTCTCTTCCTCATCTCTGCTTGGCACATCCTCAGTGGCCAGCACCTGGGCAGGCTTCTCTCCAGGTAGGGCTGTAAGAAACGGCTCCAGTCCCTCACCAAGGGGCGGCCTGGGTACATGTCCGCTACTCCCACGGGTCTGTGCCCAGGGTTAGTGGCAGGGGCCGGACAGAGGAAAGGTCGGAACTTGTTCCTTCCTTTGGCGACACCACCCCTGAGCCTGTTTCCTCCTTCCCTGGAAGAGGATGGAGACCCTGCAGGTTGCTTTGAGAGCAAGAAATGTGTGACGTGGCTCGGGGAAGGTACTGGGGACTCTGTAGAGGGGAGTGTGCGTCACCAGCTCTGTCTCTTCAGGGTTTAGCAGGGCCAGCGTGGCCTCATCAATTTTGAAAGGTGAGCAAGGAGCAGAGAAACCAGCCGGCAGGAGGAGCAAGACCCTGTACACACACACACTCAATGGGCACACTCTGAAACTCTTTCACAGAGGCACGCGTGCTGACACACAATGGAACACTTGTGTCTACTTCAACACACACTCATAGACATATGGACACTTATACACTTACTCTCCAGACACGCACTCACACATAATCTCACCCATGCATGGTCCCTTATGCTCACTTTCCACACGCACACACATTTACTCATACACTCAAACGCACCCTCCTAGTCAGGCGTGGTAATGTGTACCTGTAATCCCAGCGCTCGAGACGCTGAGACAGGAGGATCACTTTGAGTTTGAGGCCAGCCTGGACTACATAGTGAATTCAAGGCCAGACCCTGCCTCATAAAAAAAGCAAAACTAACAAAGAAAGAAACGCACACCCTCCCCAAATCCACTCCCACAGGGACTTGCGCTCTCATGCTTGTGTTCACATGCTCAGGTCCACAGAGTGCTGGCTTGCCCATTCTCCTGTGGCTCAGGGCCCCAGCTGGTCCTGCTCCAACCTGCATCCTTCCCGCTCCCCCTCTACCATCTGGCTCCAGTCAGTCTGTGTGTTTGTGGATTCTCTGGATGGTGATCCGTAGGGCTGCATGGCTTTGCAAGAGGAGTTCCCTCCCAGGAAACCGCTCCCTGCTCTCTCCAACCTCTCTCCTATCCTGAGCTCAGCTCCAATGCTGATTTCTGTGAGAAGAGCCCCAGAGCGGTCACTGACAAGCCCCTGCTCTTGGAGTCCAGCCAGGCACCTTGTCCTTGGTCCCTGCTCAGTGCCCTGCTGCCCCTAATGACACAGTGACCAAAGGCATGGCCAGCGGCCAGCAGCCAGCCTGCAGCAGCCCCAGCCTGTCAGAAGGGGAGCCCCAGAAACCACAGTCCAGGGTCTTCCGCTGGGAGAAACATTGTTTCTGCCTCTGTCAAGAATCATTTACTGTGGAATTCTGTATTAAATTTGAGATGCTGCATCTTTCTCTGAAGTTCCTGACACCCCTGATAGATATAATTTTAAAATACACTAAGCTGCATTCATAGTTTATTCTTTAGTCAAACAAGAAGGGAGAAGAGTATCAGATGTGTGTTTCTCTCTGCCGCTGGATCCCATTCTGCTTGTCACAGTGTGATGCCCTGTGCATCGGCCATGATGTGTGACTTCACAGCTTTGGAGGATAAATAGTTATAATCTTCATAACTTCTCCTTGGGTGAGCTTCCTGCTGAAACAAAGTGACAAGCCATGAGCAGGATGCTCCTGTCGTGAGGAAGGCCTGTGATTGTTGCTGGAAGCAGGCACGATAGCCCTGCCCAGCTCTGCTGTCTCCTGGGGCACCATGCCCACTGCCCATGAGCTTCTGGTGCTTCTCTGTACTTCAGATATGCTTTGGGGAGTTTCCAGTAGAGCAATACCACCTCTAAGTATTAGTCAAGAGAAATGAAAATACATATCCACAAGAGACATGTAAGCCTTTTCACAGAGGCTTCATGCATAGCAGCTAAAAACTGCAAACAACCTAAACACCCACCACCGGTGAATATGTGAGCCCGGCAGCAGCATCTCCACACACCACACACTGCTCAGCAATGGGCTGCTGCTCTGTGCACCGAGGAAGATGCTCAAAGCATCATGCTGGGAAAGAAACCATGCTCAATGACAACATACTCTGGTAATCATATACGTGAAGCTCAAGAATAGGAAGACTAGATCTCTGCGGGTAGAAACCAGAGCACTTATCATCTGGCGAGGCCAGAGGAAGACTGGGAAGGGCCATAAAGAGGCATCCAGAGTGCCGGCTCCTGGCAAGGCCCCCAGGAGCAGTCTAGGCGGAGGTGGGAAAACCCAGGAGGCGCCAGCCCTGCTCGCACCCCTCACAGGACATTGGGGAACCTGCAGCTGGTAATGGGAGCTCTCTGTGGGGGTCCTTGGGGTGACAGTCTTCATCATAATACTGCAACAGCAAGGAGAGTACTAGCCTAGGTTCCTCTGAGTGTGAGGGATAGAATTTCAATGCAGTTTAAGCTACAAAGAAACACTTATGGTGAGCATTCAGGGACACTTGGTGGATCTCAGAGCAGGAAACGGGCTGCACAGAGACATTTAAATCCCTTAGGAATTTCAGGCTTCCTTCTTTCTCTCATTCTCTCCTCTTTCTCTTCTGCCTCAGGACCCTTCGCTTCCACTTTTCTGAAATCAGCTTTAATCTTTTTGCACACTGGCTTCCTCTATTTTTTATGCATATGGCTAAAGGAAGCCACTCTCTAAATGTCGCCTCAGCTCCAACTTTACCCATCTTTAGTGCAAACTTGGGTCTGCTGTCTTCAATCCTGGTCTGATCGATTCTGCGTAGGGTGGGGCAGTTCCATAGATATGTATTCTGAGAGTCATCAGTGACGTTATCGATATTTATAATAGTACCAGCTGCCACATACTGAGTTCATGTGATGTGTTAAATGCCTTCTTGTGTCATCTTACTTAACTTTCATAACAAAGCAGCAAGGCACACATGATCCTCACTCAGTGGGTGTGGAAGTAGAGGTCTGAGGAATGAAGCGGCTCTCCCACTGCCCACGGGCAGGTGGCAGAGTGGCAGTTGGAGTGCGCGATGGCCTGACCACAAAGCCCACGTTTGTGCCATGACCCTGCCTTGTTTTTTCGTGTCTGCCCTGTGAAGGCTTAGTCTAAGGTAAAAATCGTGACTGATGCAAATACAAAGCAAACTTATGTCAAAGAACTTTTTGCACTTATTAATTAGTGACAAAACCAGTAGAAGGTCAAAATCAATCCAGAGAACATTTGAGGAGCGAGGCATTTACAATTTGGTAAAAAATTTAGGATAAGTTCATAGGGTCAGATATGAAAGTCGACAATGCCCTATGGGGCACGAACTGTACCCGTTAGGCAATTGACTGTCTTTCATCAGACAAGGTCCCCTTGGGGAGGAGGTGAGGGAACATTCTTTAGGGTGCATTTTGCTGTGTTGGTCCGCCTGTGGGATGAGGCTACCTTGATTCATTCCCTTTTGCTATCACTAAACACTAGAGACCGCGTGATTTATAAAGAACAGACGTGTATTTGGCTCACCATTCTAGAGGTTGGGACGCCCAAGAGCATGGTGCTGGCATCTGCCTGACATGTAGTGAGGGCCTCATGTCGCATGGGAGCACAGCAGAGGGCGTCATGTGGAAAGACGGGGCAGGTGTGCTAGCCTGGGTCTCTCTTCCTCTTATGAAACCACTAAGGGCACACAGGACTCCACCCTCATCCCTCCCCCAGTCCCAGTTACTTCCCACAGGCTCCACCTCCTCACACCATCAACATATGTATTTGGGCACATGAACCTTGTGGGACTCACTCAAGTTACAGCAGTGATGGGTAGTTGGGCTGTAGGAGGAGGCCTGATCCCCCTGGTGTCAGGGTTTGGGGATCCCATGCTGTGCTTGCCACCCCGCATTCTGACAAAGAGATACATCTTACCATGATGTCAGGGGCACAGTGGTGAGCAACAAGGTGTGTGAAGGTACCCAGCCCCATCTAGTCTGGAAAGTGATTACACAAACAAATGAAAGTGCCAAAGATCACACATACTCCCAACAGCAAATGGTGCCCGCTTGGTCCCTGGGCCACTTGACCCAGTCACCAGGAATGCCAGCTGCTATATATTCTGAGTAGGATTTAGAAATCTGCTTCAAATTCCCTCAAAACTAAATACATAAAATATTGCATATTAAATAATGTGATTAAAACCATGGATTTCCTGGTATGCTTACTTGTTCTCCAGAGATACCTGCTTTGGGAAGTCAAATGAAATAGGGAATAAAATGAAAAAAAAAGAAAATGTGTAAGCGGTGTCACCACAGCACAATAAAGGTGCAATAGCCACCCTACCAACCTACTTCTTCCCTGTGGTCCCCACTGTCTGAGGTGCTGACCCTTACCCATTTATTTCTCCCTCGGTCGCCCTACTTCTGTGATCCGGAGACACACAGAATCCAAGGACCTTTCTTGTGCGGTCACATTCCCTAAATTAAAGCCCTCGGTTTGTCCTCATTTTCATAATATCCAGCACAGCTGGGCAGGTGGGCAATGGGAAGGTGGAGACAGCAGGTGATTTGGACCCAGGGAGTTTTGGGGATAGATTCCAGTTCCTGTACCTTCTGGCCATTCAGTGTGGTGCAGAATATTTCATCACTTGAGTCAAAGTGTCTTATTGCCAAAATGGGGTACTAAAGACCAGAGTGCCCCCCAAAGGCGCTCAATGGAAATGGCTGCTGTTGTCTTTAGCACACATGTTTGGCCAGAGACAGAAGAACAGGCTGAGATGAGTCTCACACCTCCTTATCCAAGTGTGAGAACGGCCTGTGAGAACCTTGGCTTCATGTGGTGCCGGATGTTCCAGGGCAGTGTTGTGGAGCTGGCGGAGTTTACTTTTCACTGTATTTTTGGAGCTCTGAAGGGCTTTATCTAAATTTAATTAGAGTGGAATTAGCCAAGTCTAGGGGATAAAGTGTTTCTATCCTTGGAACAAATTTCGTGAACTCAAGGTCAACTTCCTTGCTCAACCATGATGATGCGCTAACACCTCAGTGATGTCACTGGAGAAGTGACTGTCTGCAGGACGAGACCTCCCTCTGTGGGGAAGACTCTTCAGAAAGCACCTCGGTCCTGCTAGGACTCACTGATGAAAACTGAGGCCGTGTTGTTGAATAATAGGAGAGGCCCCCTAAGTGACTGAAGATGCTCCTGGAAGGGAAATGGAGGTGGAGAAGTGGCAATAGCTTTGTAGTGGAGCGAGGGGGACCCACTGAGGGGAGGCATATGCTTATTCAAAAAGGTCAGGCAGGCCATGACCACAGAGGTAGGGCTCCCGTTGATCAGACAGAGCTGATTTTCCCAGAACACCCCATCACTATGCCCAGGCTACCATTTGCTAATGCCTCACTCCAAGGGCGATGGGTCTGCAGCCAATTTAGGGATTCATTTGTGTGAGTCTTTTCTTTCCTTCTTTTTTTTTTTTTTTCCCTTGGTTTAAAGTGTTTCTATCCTTGGAACAAATTTCGTGAACTCAAGGTCAACTTCCTTGCTCAACCATGATGATGCGCTAACACCTCAGTGATGTCACTGGAGAAGTGACTGTCTGCAGGACGAGACCTCCCTCTGTGGGGAAGACTCTTCAGAAAGCACCTCGGTCCTGCTAGGACTCACTGATGAAAACTGAGGCCGTGTTGTTGAATAATAGGAGAGGCCCCCTAAGTGACTGAAGATGCTCCTGGAAGGGAAATGGAGGTGGAGAAGTGGCAATAGCTTTGTAGTGGAGCGAGGGGGACCCACTGAGGGGAGGCATATGCTTATTCAAAAAGGTCAGGCAGGCCATGACCACAGAGGTAGGGCTCCCGTTGATCAGACAGAGCTGATTTTCCCAGAACACCCCATCACTATGCCCAGGCTACCATTTGCTAATGCCTCACTCCAAGGGCGATGGGTCTGCAGCCAATTTAGGGATTCATTTGTGTGAGTCTTTTCTTTCCTTCTTTTTTTTTTTTTTCCCTTGGTACTGCGGGTTGAACCCAGGATACTTACTCTGAACTACATCCCCAATTCTCTTGTCTTCTTTAATTTTTGTTTTGTTTTGAGGGAGAGTGTCACTAAATTAATAAGTTGCCCAGACGGGGCTCCACTTGTGAGCCTCCTGCCTCAACCTCTCAGACAGCTGGGAGTCTAGGAGTGTGCCGCCACGCCCAGGTAGCTGCTTGAGGCAATTGAAAGTAGATTTTTTTCTTATTTGTCCTGGTCACCTAAATAGGACTTAAAAGTCACTTAAACAGGACTTTCTCCTGCAAAATAGTTGTAGAAAGAGATGGAGGGAGGAGTGAGGGAGCAAGGGAAAAAAAATACAGATGTGTTATGTAAACACACCAACTCCACATTACTAATGTAATCATTAAGTACTGTACACATGTACTAATAAACATTTAAAAATTATTCAACTAGTTAGTAAAAAATAATACATTGTAATATTTAAAAATATTAAAAAATGGATTTGGGGATTTAGCTCAAGTGGTACAGCGTTTGCCAGTGAGCACAAGGCCCTGATACTGAGTATCATTTCGTGTGTTACTTGACATCTGTATAACCTTTTCAGTGAAATGTCTATACATATCTTTTGTCATTTTATTTATAATTTTTTCTATTAGCACTTGTTTTCAATACATAATGTTTACTTTCCTTGAAGTCAGTACACCTTGGTCCATAACGCATCTTAATTCCTTTTTTCATCCCTTTCCCTCCTCCTCTTCCCCTCCCTCCTTCTGAATCCCCTTCCCATTTGAGAAAGATCTGTGTTCCTACTTCTTATTACCTATTTTTACTCTGCCCTTTATTTAATATTTAGATCTCTCATATAAAAGAAACAATGTGATATTCAAGGTTGGATGTCTGATTTATTTCATTCAACATTATTGTTTCAAGGCCTATCAATTTGCTTACAAAGGACTCAAGTTTATGCTTCCATATGGCAGAATAGTACTTCACTGTGTGTAAAAACCTCATTTTCTTTATCCAGTCATCTTTCAATGGACATATAGGCTACTTCCAATATTTGGTTACTATGAATTGTGCAACTATAAACATTGCTATGCATGTGTCAGTGTAATATGATGTGTTTAACTCTTTTGGGAAGATACCATGACAGGGAATAGCTAGATCAAATGGAGTTTCTACTTTTTAGTTTTTTGAGGAATCTTGATACTCATTTACATTGTAGTTGCACTAGTTTACATCACTACTGTCAGTGTAGAAGGATTCTTCTTTTTCCTGCAACCTCTCCAGCATTTGTTACTATTTGATTCCTTGAAGACTGCAATTCTTTCTGGGGTAAGAGGGGATCTTGGCGCTATTTTAACGTGCATTTCTCAAATGGCCCGCAATGTTGACTATGTCTTCCTGTATTTAGTGGCCACTTGTACTTGTTCTTCTGTGATGTGTCTATTCATTTCATATGCCCATTTTTTATTGTCTTTTATTTTTAGGGGATCTAATTTTTAAAGTTCTTTACATATTCTAGATATGAGTCTTCTGTCTGAAGAATGGCTGGCAAAATTTTTGTCCCATTCTTAGATTGTCTTTTCTCTCTGTTGGTTGTTCCTTTTGCTTTGCCAAAATTTTTAAATTGCTGTGATCCCATTTGTTGACTCTCAGGACTATTTCCTGTGTGACCAGGGGTCTGCTCAGAAGGTCCCTGCCTATGCTTATGACTTCAAGAGTTTTATGTATCTTGTCTTCTAGCAGGTTTAACATTTAGTTCTTTGATGTAATTTGATTTTAGCTTAGTACGTGGTGGAAGATACGGGTCTAGATTCAATCTGCCACATGTGGCTAGTGAATTTTCCCAACAACATTTATTAAAGAGCTTATTCTTCCTCCAGTATACGTTTTTGGCCCCCTTGCCAAAGGTCAAATAGTCAGATGTGCTTGGAATTGGTTTTGTGTCCTCTGTTTTGTTCTGTGGGTCCTCATGTCTGTTTTTATGCCACTACCATGGTGCTACCACTATCACTGTAACTTTATAATAAAACTCGAAATCCAGGATTGTGATGCCTCCTGCTTTGCTCTTGTTACACAGAATTGCTTTTGCTATTCTGGGTTGCTTCTGGTTCCATAAGAATAGTAGGATTAATTCTCCAGTTCTGTGAAGAATACTATCAGTATTTTGATTGAGATTATATGAAATATCTATATTGGTTTTATAAATATGACCATTTTGACTCTATATGGGTTCTATTTATCCAGGAATGGGATATCTTTCCATTTTCTGTCTTCTTGGATCTCTTTTTTTTCAATGTACTGTAGTTTTCAATGTAGAGGTCTTTCACTTCCTTAGTTAGATTAATTCCTAAATCTTTAATTTTTCTTGGTGTTATTGTGAATGGTATTTTCCCCCCTAATTTCTTGCTCAGTGTATTAATTTTTAGTGTACAGGAATGATATTTATTTTTGTGTGTTGATATTTTGTCCTGCTACAGTGCTGAATCTGTTTATTAATTTTCTCAGAGTCTTTTGATGAATTTTTTGGGTCTTCTGTGTAGAGGATCATGCCATCTATAAATAATGATACTTTGACTTCTTCCTTTCCTATCCATATCTCTTTTCTTTCTTTCTCTTACCTGACTGCTCTGGCTAATGTTTCAAGTACTGTGTTGAATAGGAGGGGTGGTAGTGGACATCCTTGTCTTGTTCCTGATTTTGGAAGCAAAGCTTTCAATTTTTCACCATTTCATATGATGTTTGTAGTAGGATTGTCATAAAAGTGTCTTATCAGATTGAGATAGGGTGCTTCTATACCTATTTTCTTCAGGATTATTATCATGAAATGATGTTGGATTTCGTCAGAGGATTTTTCTGTATCTATTTGGATGATAGTATGATTTTTGTCCTTGCTTCTCTTTATGTGGTGTGTTACACTTAATGGTTTGCATATCTTTGCATCCCTGAAGTGAAGCGTATTTGATCATGATGTATGATCTTTTTGATGATTTGCTGCATTCTGTTTGCCAGTATCTTGTTGAGGATTTTTGCATCTACTTTCATTAGAGATTGGCCTGTGGTTCTCTTTTTTGGCTGGGTCCTTGTCTGGCTTTGGAATAAGAGTAATGCTAGATTTCAGGAAGGAGTATGGGAGTACTTCTTTCCATTTAATTTTGTTAAAGAGCTTGAGGAATATTGGTATTAGATCTTCCCTGAATACCTTGTAGCATTCAGCAGTGGATCCATCTGGACCAGGGCTTTTCTTAGTTGGTAGGTTTTTAAAATACTGCTTCAGGGGCTGGGGATTTAGCTTAGATCTTCCCTGAATACCTTGTAGCATTCAGCAGTGGATCCATCTGGACCAGGGCTTTTCTTAGTTGGTAGGTTTTTAAAATACTGCTTCAGGGGCTGGGGATTTATCTCAGTGGTTAAAGTGCTTGCCTTGCAAGCACAAGGAC
>QZML01013991.1:0-12297 GCA_016801275.1 Hystrix brachyura
CTTTTGCCCAACTCTTGGGTTCAAGCTAAGCCCTCCTTCTAGCCAGAGCCAAAGGGACACAGAGATCTTAACAGAGAAGCCAACCCAGCAGACGTAGAAAGTCACTTTTTTTTTTTTTTTTTTTTTGGTGCTGGGGATTGAACTCAGGGCCTTGTGCTTGCTAGGCCAGCACTC
Source organism: Hystrix brachyura (assembly GCA_016801275.1). Taxonomy (NCBI): domain Eukaryota; kingdom Metazoa; phylum Chordata; class Mammalia; order Rodentia; family Hystricidae; genus Hystrix; species Hystrix brachyura. The sequence continues at coordinate 175 of QZML01013991.1, forward strand.
TAACCACTGAGCTAAATCCCCAACCGAAAGTCACTTTTTTGACAGGAATGGTGGCGCATGCCTGTAATCCCAGCAATGCAGAGGCTGAGACAGGAAGATTGCTGTGAGTTCAAGGCTAGCCTAGGTTACATAGTGAGTTCAAGGCTAGCCTGAAATATGCAGTGATGGGGGTTGGGGATTTAGCTCAAGTGGTAGCATGCTTGCCTAACAAGCACATAGACACAGACACATATGCAGATATGCACATCCACCCATGAGGTGCTGAGGTACTTAAAACAAAACTATGCAGTGAGACCTTGTCTCAAAAACAAACAAATAAAAATCCCTTTTTTTATCAGCTGGGACATCTCAATGTCAAATGAAAATAACTTTTAGATTAATTCAGGATGTCATTGGGATTATGATTCCACTGAGGATGTGTGTGTGTGTGTGTGTGTGTGTGTGTGTGTGATAAGCATTGTCTGTCTGGGGCTATAATACATTCTTTTTTTTCTTGTTTTTGATGCTGGTGTTGGAACCCAGGGCCTCACAGTAACTAGGCAAGTGCCATTGCACAGAACTGCCCCCCAGCTCCTTGATGCAGTACATTTTTGGCAATTTACTCCCCATACACAGAACCTGAGCAGCTTCTGTCCTTCGACACCCAGGACAAAAATAACACTTCTTACTGGGCATGGCAGCATATGTCTGTGATCCCAGCACCCAGGAGGCTGAAGCAGGAGGATCACTGTGAGTTCAAAGCCAGCTTGGGCTACATAGTGAGTTCAAGTCCAGTCTGAAGTACATATAGAGACCCTGTCTCATAAATAAATAAATAAATAGCCTTACTCCCTGAAGCCTTTGACCCCAACTAGCCACAAGAGATGGAGTCAGAGGAGTAACTGGCCATTTGTTCCGAACTATTGCTAAAAAGAGCTGGGCCCCTCAGGTACTGGGCACCAAGTGGAGTACACAGACTGCTGCCGAGGCTTCTGCTAGAGATAGCACCTGTGAGGGCAGCCTGGGGACCACCCTGCAGGTCTGCATCCCAGGGTCCAGACAGATGGGTGCAAGGGCATCAGAGAGAAGATCAAAGGCTGCCGAGGCCCCCTGCAGTCAGGACTGTGATGAGTGCAGCATCCTCTTAGCCATCTGGGACTCCTCCCAGCACCTTTATCCTTTGTCACTGCTTACTACTGCCTCTTCCCACTGTGACCTCCCCCCAGCCTCTTTCAGAAGCACTTGGCAGGGTTCTGCCCACCTTGTCCCACTGCAACTCTCCCTCCCCAACAAACCTGTAGCATCTATGGAGAGAGATCTTCTTACCACTTGTCATCAAATGCTGGTCTCCCCTTCAGCCTTCTCACTATGTACTTCCCATTATACCTGTCTACAAAAGCAGAGGCTGCCATGCGCAAGGATGTGGGAAGCTCATGTATGTCCATGTGTGTGTTTGTATGCTTGCATGTGTGTGCGCACCTATGTGTACATGCAACTATGTGCGTGAGTATGTGTGTGCATGACTGTTATGTATGTCTGTGCATGTGTAGCCATGAGAGTCTGCAGGTGGGTAAGATAGTGGCTTCCCCGAGGACTGAGCCTCATGTGCCCTGCAGGTACTTCAATTGCAGCTCTCCAGCGGTGCAGGCCTGTAGCCTTCCTGCCTCTTGCTGTATCAACCCACAGGAAGATGGAGCCTCAGCAAACACCCAGTGCGGCTTTGGGGTACTACACCTGGATCTGGCTGCAGCAGGGGAAGTTGTACACCTGGAAGGCTGTGGGCCCAGGCTGCAGCAGTGGCTGCGTGGGAACATCCAGGCCATGGGCGGCTGTGCCATTGCCATCGTGCTGGTTCAGGGAGCTGAGCTCCTCCTGGCCATCCAGCTTCTGAGGGCCCTAGCTGCCCAAAAGGTAGCAGGGGACCTGGGGCCAGGCCCTCCCTGAGCACGGAGCTGCCTATGCTACCTTTCCTGCTGGGTGGGGCCAAGGGAGGAGAGTCCAAGGTACAGGTGGGGCTCTAGGCTTCCCCCAGCTGGCCTGGTGGTGGGGGGTACTCCAAGTAATTCACCTTGGGCCTCCTTCCCTCTCCACCCTGTGCCCCCTTCCTGCCCATTGTTCCTGAGGCCTACAATCAACCTTGTATCACTACCTGATGTCACTTTGGCTTTCTTGAGGACCCACATATGTTCCACCCTGCTACTTGCAAAGGCCATCATGGTCTGCGTCTGGCCATGTCTTTTTCCCATCTGACTTGTGTGAAGAGCACAAGTTGGGGGTTCCTGCCTCTGACCCTGGACCTGACCTGCCTCGGGCAAGTTCTAGCCCCTCATTTCCTCGCTTGTTGGGTCCCTTCCCTCTCTGGGGCCACCTTCCCCTTTCTAGTTAGTGGTGGGGTTCAGGGTAAGGCCAAGGCCTCTCCCGCCAGAAGGGATTTTTGGGAGGAGGGTACAGTGGCCACCAAAGAGTACCATTCCTATAGTAAACTACCAATCTCAAGGGGCCAGGTGAGGAGTTCTTACACCGTAGAACTCCCACCAGGTAAAGATGAAGAAGTTGCCAGCTACCCAGGCTCCCCTGCCCCAGAGGTCAGCGCAGCTCTGACTTCATCTCCAGGCTCAAAGTGGCCCATTTGTGATTGTCCTATAAGCAGAATCACAGAGGACCTTTCTGAGAGTCATTGTCTGATCATTGCTGTGGGAAGACACAGCCACCCTGGTCAGGAGCACTTGGGACCCCATAGGCTGCCTCCAGGAGAGCTTGCACAGGTGTGTGCAGGTGACGTGCTCCTGTGTAATGTCAGGACTGGGATCCCCAGATCATGGTGGGCACACATTTGGCTGGACTGTGGGCTCCTGACCAGACCTCTGTGCCTCAGTTTCCTTGCCTAGGAGGTAGGGAGATGAGCTTCTACCCTTGGTATGTGGGCCTTGCCCATTCCCACCTTCCAGGTGAGGACAGCCCTGGCTACCCACATGCATTGCTGACTGTGGCTACCGGGAGAAGGTGGGGACATGGCCTAATTCATGTGTGGTGTTGCTGAGGCTCTGTAATCTGGATATGCGATTGATGGACTTTGTGCCCTTTCCACCTGGCCAACCCCTCCTGACCCCACTGCCCACCACCCTGGATCTTCCTCCATGTATTTGAGCAAAAGCAACTCTCACTTTCAGGTCTGCCCCCCGCCCCCTACAGATGTGCCTCAGACACAAGCAAGGACACGCTAATTTATTTTGAAACAGGGACAGAAAGGTTGGTGCAGTGAGTAGAGGGATCTTGTCTCTCACCACATCTGCCGAAGACTCCTGTCCCACCGTGTCCCACCCTGGGCCACCCAGCTGGGAGGGAAGTACAGGGCGCCGGGGTGTGGGGGACACTCCTGTGTGCATTTGTGCCACAAAGAGGGGACAGCCTGGGACTGAGCTACCTGCAGACTGGAGTGGGTGGGCTGGGGTCTTTGGAAGGTAGGTAGGGTTACCTGGGGGAGGTGGTGGGCTCCTGATAACTGCTGTCCAGGGCCTGAGGTTATCCTACCCTGGATGCCAGATGTCAGCGGGGCTGGAGGCTCTGGACAGGGACCCTGAGTGGGGCTCACAGTGGGCAGATGGAGGGACCAGGGCTCCGGGCAGCTGTCAGGCTAGATGATGCCATACTGGGCCAGCTCGTGCAGCTCCAGGTGGTTGAAGGCCTCCCATGGGCAGATGACTGTGATGTCTGCAAGAGGGGCATGGTCAGGGAGGGTCCATGGCCCTGGGGCCACCCCATCCCCAGCTCTGTTTTCTACATCCCAAGAGGAGACCATTGATTTGCCCAGTAAGAGCACATATCCTGGGTGCAGACCCTCCCCAGGATACACCAGCTGGGCCCCACCCAGCAGAGAGGGGTGCAGCAGGCCTGAAGGAGGAGCTGGGGAAGGAGGACCTTGTGAACAGGGGACCAGTGATTCCTGCTGGTCTTCATGCTGGTGGACCTATCCCATGGGACTCTCACTCGGTGGGGAGTGAAGCTTGATTTGGGGCCGAAATGGGAAAGCTCAGGGGCAGTACCCTGAGTGCCCAGCAGGGGAGGCTGGGAGCACAGGGGCAGCTCCTTGGGATTCATACCTGTTCCCAGGCCTTCCATTCCAGGGATGTCATCCCCAAACCTGCAAAGAGAGAGTAGTGGTTGGGGATGGTGGCCCAAGGTCAAGACCAGCCTTCCCGCTGCTGGGCTGGTCAGAGAAATTCCTCCTATGGACACAGGGCAAGGTGGCTGCTGAGAAAGTCACACTGAGCCCCGGGCTGGTGGGCAACTGTGTGGGAGAAAGCAGAACAGGGACTGTGGTGGGTGTGAGGATGGTGTGAGCATGCCTGCTGTGGTGTGGGTGTGGTGTGTCCCTCAAGGGCTTGTGAGCTGGAGGTGCAGTCCCCAGGATCTCCGTACTGAGAGGTGGTGGAGCCGTAAGGGTGCCTAGTAGAGGATGATGAAGTCATGAGGGTACATGGATTAATGGGGTTGTCACAGGAACCACTTATAACCCCACAGCAAGCATCAGCTTGGGCCCTCCCCACTCTCAGCTTCCCATCACACCACAAGATCCATCTGTCCCCCTCACTGGTGCTCCTACATTCATACCTTCCACCATGTTGCAAGGTAGCCACAGGGCCCTCCCCAAGGGTGGAACCAAGAGGCTTCCCCCACCTGGGACTTGCAGCCTTCCAAATTGTGAGCTAAATAAGCTGCTTCTCTGGAGAGAGTAACCAGCCTCTGGTGTTTTGTCATAGCAACAGAAAAGGAACAAGGCAGCCTCTGGGTGTGCACATAGCTATGGCAGGCTTGTGTACGCAGAGGTGAGTGTGGAGGGGGTGCATACACATCCCCGAGGTGAGGCAGTGGCGGAATCTCTGGGAGGCAGTGGTTTCCCTTCCAGACCTCTGTGGCAGTGGCACCTGGAGTGGGTGACAGCCCTCCCCACCTCAGGCCTCAGGAACTGCCTGGCTGTGGCCTGGAAAGTGGCAAAGCCTCACCCCAGCCTCTACCTCATCTTCCTGTGTGGTTTGGGGAACCGCCACTCCTCCCTTTCCAAGCCTCCCCTTCCCTGACCCCACTTACCCTTGGACGCCTTTCTTGGGAGGCTTGCTCTTGAACTGCCTGGTTTGCCGCTGCTTAAACTTGGGTGGCCCCTTCCTGGGGGTGACAGGTCCTCCTATCACCCTGGTGGCTGACCGTATCTCGGCCTTGGGTGGCTCCAGGTTCATGGTGAGGATGGCAGAGATACTGTAGTGACCCTCCTTGGCTGCTGGATGCCCTCAGGCTAGGCAGGGCTCCTCATGCGGGCTGAGGGCCAATCAGGCAGGGGTCCCAGTCAGCCCTCCTGCTCCTGACCCCCACCCTGGAACAAAGGATTGGCCCTGCCATCCTTCAGTGGCCTCTGCCCCAGGGAACCTCCTTCTGGCTCCACATGGGTCCCCCTAGTGCTCTCATTCCTGTGCCTGGCCCAGCCAGAGACCACCCCCCACTGCTGCTGGCCATACACAGCTCTGGGTGTCCCTGCACCCTGGTCTCCCTCGCCTCCACCCCACGCAGCATCCACACCAGACCCATACCCCTGGTCATGATGGCCCAAATCAGGACTTCTCAGCACCTGTCCTGCAAGTGGTCACTGAACTTCTGCCCCTTCCTATAGCCTTGGAGTCTGAATCCAGCTGTCACTGTTGAACACCTCTTGGGGGACCCTGCTAGGGCTGGGATGACACCCCCACGAAGCCCCTTCCTGGCCCAGCAGGTCAACCTCACCAGCCTCAGGCCACACGGCCATGGGCCTTCCCTTCTGTTTTTTTGGGGGGTGCTAGGGATCGAACTCAAGACCTTGCACTTGCTGGGTAAGTGCTCTGGTTGGAGATTTACCTCAAGTGGTAGAGCACTTGCCTGGCAAGCACAAGGCCCTGAGTTCCATCCCCAGCACACCCCCCACTCCACCAAAAAAAAAAAAGAACAAGCTAGGTAAGTGCTCTACCACTTGAGCTAAATCCCCAACCCCCAAGCCTTCCCTTCTTAACAGTCAGTCTTGGGCTGCCTCACTCTCCCCGGTCCCCCTTAGAGCCCTTCTCTGCCCCCACCCCATGTTCGCTTTGTCCCCAGGTCCGCATTTATTTATTCATATCACAAATTACCCCAAATTCCTAGATTATTAGTATGCTCCTGTGACTCTTTTCTCATATTTATGTGCTTATTGTTCTGTTTATTGCCTGTCCTTTGGGGTGGGACAAAGTAATGATGATGAATAATGCCCCACAAAATGAGAGAATAGGAGCAGCTGAAAATTTAGCTCAGTGGTAGAGCACTTGCCTAGCAAGTGCAAGGCCCTGAGTTTGATCCCCAACACCCCCTAAATATTTTTTTTAAGTGAGAGGGCAGAGGTAACCTAGGGGAAGGGTCTGTGTTGTCTCAGGACCAGCCACCCGCTGTGTAACCTTCACCTTCCTGGCCCCATTTCGCAGACCCAAGCTGAGGTACAGGGAGGGTAAGCGAGGCTGGTACTCTCCTGGGCTCCCGGTATCCTCCCTCTGTCACTGTGCCTGGAGCCCGCTTTGAGTCAGGATCACCTCCTGGCTCTGATATGACTGTTCTGCATAAGACATTGTCCTTGCAGGCACCACCCAGGGTGACCTCCCCCCTCCCCAGAGCCTCTTCCAGATGCCCTAAGCCCCAGTGACCTTGGCCAAGGGCAGCTCAGCTTCCTCTAAGCCTATTAGACCAGAGAGAGAGAGAGAAAGACTCCTAATCTCCCAGGGAAGCTTTGCGCAATGGCAATATTGTAGCCAATGAGGTTTATCCGAGGTGCGATTATTGCTAATTGAAAATTAATCCCCCAGGGACTCTACGCAGAATGCTTTGCACATGCTGCCAGAATATTCTGAGGCTACACATGCAGCCATGGACAGGAGACACTGTCCCTGGCCTTAGATGCCCCAGCAAATAACTTTTGGGGTCCCCTTTCCTAAATGGCTCCAGCCTTGGGGCACCACTAGCTGTTTGCTGGAGCATTGAGGCTGAGGAGACAAGGACAAGTGGCCCCTTCTGCCCCACCTTCTGTCCCTGACAGGCAGTCTCTGTCCTTGGGACTCGCACCAAGGCTCAGGAGTCTGGTGGTCCTGGCTGCTCAGCCCTGTGGCCCCCATCCTTTTGCTTCTTGGTAGAATAGGCCAAGGTAGACCTCCTCTCCAGGCCATGGGCTCAGGGTAGGCAGCTAATATCCTGATGGAGGTCTAACTACTGAATACTGTGCCCATGGAAATACCCCCTGAGCTGCCCCAGCCTGGCAGCCAATTGTATGTGGCCTGAGGTTCTCAGACCATCACATCATGGGCCTTGGGGACAGTGGTCCACCATCTCATACCGAGGAGCAAAAGAGGCAGCTGGCAGTATCCCCTCTGAAGGATAGGGTGGGGGAGTGGACTCCTGAAGACCCCAGAGCTTAGCTGAGGTGGTAAAGGCCTGTGGGCTCCTATCTTAGGTAAGCAACAGAGTGGGTTGCTACTCACCAGGCGCTGGACAGGTCTCAGGGGCCACAGGTGCCAGTGGCTGGATGTGGCTCAGCAGATCACTGGCTCTGGCATTTATCCTGGTGCCAGTGACCGGATTAGGACTCCTTTCTGATGTCACACTAATGAGATTGTTGGGCCTGCACGGATTCTGGGGGCAGGTAGAGGGCTGAAGTGCAGTCAGGGGCCTAAAAGAAGGATGCTTTGGAAACAGTTGAGACAAGAAGGGAGGTGTGATCCCAAACAGCCCATGGGTGGGTCTCTCCCTCCAGAAGCCACACAACCATTTTATACAAGGCTCTTGCTGTTGGCTCCCCGCCACACACACAGAGACAGGATATTGCTTTTGAGACAGGATATTGCTAAGTTTCTAAATTGCCCAGGCTGAGCTCGAACTTGCAATCCTCCTGCCCCAGTGCCTATATTTTTTTTCTTTTTCTTTTTTTTTCAGTACTGGGCTTCACACATGCCAGGTAAGCACTCTACCACCAAGCTACATCTTCAGCCTTTTAAAAACTTTTTATTTATTTATTTTTATTTATTTATTTAGAGACCGGATCTTGCTTTTAGTGCAGACTGGGCTTGAACTCGCTGTGTAGCCCAGGTTGTCCTCAAACTCTGGGCAAGTTTCCTGCCTCAGCCTCCTAAGTGCTAGGGTTACAGATGTGTGCCACAAGGCCAGGCTTGCTTTTTTTTTTTTTTTAATATTTAAAACAGGGTCTCACTAAGTTGCCTAGGTGTCCTTGAATTTGTGGTCCCCCCTTCTCAGTTTCCTTAGGAGCTGGAATTACAGGAAGGCACCAACGAGCCTGACTCTGTTCCTTTATTTTGGTTTTTTTGTTTGTTTTTTGAGACAGGGTCTCACTTTGTAGCTCAGGCTGGCCTTGAACTCACAGTGATCCTCCTGCTTCTGTTCTTTCATTTCTGAAATAAATCCTTCTACATTGCCCACAAGTTCAGGAAGCCCTGAAGCACACCAAGCCCTGCTGTACTGCCCTGTCTCTGTGGAAAATCTTTCTCTTTCCAGCCATTTCTGAATGTGTATGAGTTGGGGTTAGACTAGATGTTCTTTGACGGTCTAGATAATAGACAGGGTCACCATATGCATGCTTTTCCAGGCCCACCTGGGGCTGAGTGTTTCCAGACCATGTACATCAGCCTTCCAAGAGGCCAGCCTGCCCTAAGGGTATCTTATGTCTACCAGTAAGGCACTACCTTATGGTCTCATGGTTCTGTTGTCACAGATCTACATAAAACAAGGTACATAAGAAAGGTCTGTGTATCGGTAAAATCCTTCATGAAATCATTTCTAGCTTTTCCTTTAAATGAGGAGGCAAAATAGGTATACAGATGCTTAATCCCAGCCCTGAACAGGCTATTTGCAATCACAGCTTGGAATTGCTCAGGGAAGGGGTCCAGGTGGGAAAATTTCCATGAAATGGGGAGGGTGATGAGCACTGAGGACCCTAAGATAAAGTCCTACCTTGGGTCGTGGTCTGGTGGCCAGGACTGTAGCCTAGAACTAGGCTGGTTCCTGGCAACTGGTTCTGGGGTCGGTACCCCTGGACTCCTGGTCCTTCCATGCCCAACTGCCTTGGGATCCTTGGCCAGGCAGGCTGGAAGAACAGGTTCTAAGTAGTAGAACAGGTTCTAAGTAGCCCCTACTGGGCTAACCACAGTATCTAGCTGGTAGGAAGGATGTCTTTCTATACCCCATCAGGGACTGAGGGCAGCTGGATGGATGGCGTCCTGCCAAGGGCTTTCCTCTAGGTGACCAGGTGGCCCTCTCCCAGGTACAATGCAGAGTGTTGGCAAAGCTGACCTTCAGTGGGACATGCGAGATGCTGGGACCTGGAGGGGCATCACTTAGACATTCAAGTACAGGGGATCTTATTTCACTCTCACAGGGTAGTGAGGGCTGCAGCTGCTCGGCAGATGTATAGCACCAACTGGTAGCCATTTTCTTTAACAAGGCATATGGGCCTTATGGACAATACAAATGCCTCCTGTTTAACTGGCATGGAGAATGTATTTATTCTCAGGAAATTCAGTAAACAATTGTACCTATTGGTTGCAAACAAAGGTGACCACTGCTGCTTCCTGAGCAGGAGCCACCAGGCTGGTGTCCCTGTCCAGGGTGAGGGTGCCTCAGCCACCGCCACGTGTTCGGAGCTGGATCTCCATCCTGAGGAAGGCCTTGAGGTTCTCATCGGCCACGTGCTCCTCCAGGGCAGCCAGGGCTCGCTGGCCGCCATCCTGGTAGTGCTGCAGCAGTGCCTCCGCATACTCCACCCACACGCAGTTGGGGCAGCCGCTCATGCAGCAATTTGTTGGGGGCTGGAGCTCAGGTGGCAAAAGGCAGAGGGGTTCCGAGGGGCCCCTACTGGGCAGGGAGGCCTTGGGCTGCCTGGTGCTGTCTGCATCTGTTTCAGAGCCCCTCTCCGTGTGGTCCATCCCGGACTCTCTCCGGCTATCACCAGCCCGCACTCCGCCATGCTGTCTGTGAAGAGCACTGCCTCCTCTGGGAAGGCCGGGGCAGCAGTTCCAGCTGGAGAGCCAACCGGCTCGCTGAGGACACAGATAAACATGATTCTTAGGGAAGCTGGAAAGGCCTGGCCTACTCCTGGTTCTGGGGATCTTTCAGCCTTCCTGTTGCTAAAGGACAGTACTCCATGTTCTCAGCTTCCCCACTTCCACTGGACCTTAGACAAGTTAGCTCACCTCTCTAGACTCAGATCCCCCATCTGCAAAATAAACACAAAGATGAGGAAGACATGGCATGACTCATGAGAGGTGCTAAGTTCAGGGCCAGGCGCTAGGTGTGCATTCAGCAGATGGGGGCATGGGACGGGGGGGGTATCCCGGGTTCCCAGTCTCAGGGCTGCCTCTTGAGGTCTAGCCAGCGCGGCTAAGCCTACCCCTCCTCTTATGGACCATTCCAAAGAATCGCATCACCTTTACCGTATTTCGCTGTCACATGAGATGCCCAAGGCTTTCGGGTCTTAGACTCTAACCCCAGCAGGCTGGGGTCTCCCCCGCCCCCGGATTCGCCCAGCTACCGGGCCACCGGCTCCCTGTTCAGGGTTTAGAGGGCTCGCATACAGCAGGCGCTCAGTAGATGCACTGAATTCGAGGGGAACAGGGGCCAGCTGACCTTCCCAGTCCTGGGACGAACCCAGACAAACTCCACGTCCCCAACTCCCCACCTCCAGCATGCCGGTACTTGCCGAGGTTCGGACTGTGATACCTATGACCCGGCCTGCCTCTGCGACCATCCGCGGTAGCATAGCAGCTGCAAGCCGTGAGCGGCGGCGGCCCTGGCCAATCTCAGCCTGAAGAGAAGCCGCGCCGATCCAATGACCGCGGGGCTGGGCGCCGGAAGCGAAGATAGTGCTTGTGGGCGGGGCCGCACTGGAGGGTGGAAATGGCTTCTCTCTCAAAGCGCTAGGTATGGTGATGGCGGGTGCTGGTCGGCGATCTGTGGCCCCACCGGGGTCCGTGGGACCTGGAAGCCCGGGACGGCCGCAAGTGCGGCGACGGCGGGAGCAGCAGCCGCGACAGCAGCATCAGAAGTGCTCGGCCCCGCAGCCGGGGCAGCGCAGGTGGGTGACGACCCCGGAGTAGCGAACTGTCAGCGAGCTTTCCTGCACACAGTCGGAATGGGCCTCCTAGATGGTGCCGTGGCCCACTCTCCGCAAAAATCTGTTGAATGTGTGGAGACCTGAATGCATTTGGTTTTGCCTGTGCTGCGTCCCCAGTGCGAGGCCAGCGATGCTAGCTCCGCGGATTTTCGGAGCGCCTTTCGTCCCAGTACGCTTGGAGTAAGCAGTTCAAGGGACTGGGGGAGAAGAGCGGGCCCTGTCCCTGTCCTACCTGTGGCCCCGCTGTTCCTCTTTCCGGCCTTGGCCTCCTTTTCTGATTCTGCTTGTGTTTTACTTGGGACGGGCCTCACACCCGGATTTTCTTTCCTAGAAAAGAAAAGAAGAAAGTGAATTGCAAACCTGAGAACCAGGATGAACAGGAAATCCCTTTCCGGCTTCGAGAGATCATGAGGAGCCGTGAGGAGATGAAAAAACCCCTCAGTTTCAAGAAGAGGAGGAAGGAGGGTATGTGTTGGCCCCTGCTTGGTGACAGAAGCTTTGTGTGTCTGAATCCCCCTAGTAAATGCTATGCAGAACAGTAGCTCAGGTACTGTACTGCATAGCATTTCAGGCAGAGGAAACATGCCAAGACTCAGTGCTCAAGGAACAGGGCAAGGGAAGCAAGACTGAGAGAAGACCAGTATCACCAAAGCCAAAGCAGGGGCTGGTGGAAGTGTGGTTCCAGAGGAAACTAAATAAAGGAGCCCCACAGGAGTGGGGGCAGCTTAGGGGAACCTCAGGAGCCAAGGGAAGAAGTGTTGGATTTTTGTTTGTTTGTTTGAGACAGGGTCTTGCTATGTAGTCCAGGCCGAACTGTAGTCCAGAACTCACTGTGTAGCCCAGGCTGGTCTCAGACTCGTGGTGATCCTCCTGCATCTGCCTCCCAAGTGCTGGAATACAGGCATCTGCCCCCACACCCACACCCAGCCTGAGAAGTGTTGATTTCTCGTTGTTTTTTTTTTTTTTTTTTTTTTTTTCCCAAA
>QZML01013991.1:12387-27175 GCA_016801275.1 Hystrix brachyura
TTGTCTCCCAAAGTAATGGAGATCCATCAGGGGGTTTTAACCGGGATGACCAGTTTAAATTTACTTTGAGAACAGATCACCACATGATGAAAGGAGTGAACGGATACAGCTCACCAATGAGGCTCTTACCAGTAAGAAGTCATAATTCCTTAGACCAGGCACTAAGCAACAGGCAGAGAGAAGTGGGTGGATTTGGGGATTTAAAGAGGAAGATTGATCACACCCTTCTGAAAAGCTTGCCTTTCTTATTCCCTATCCCAGTGTCTAGGTTGGACCTCATGCCACTGGGTATCTTGGACAATGGTATCAATGTGTGTGTATGTTTTTATGTATATACATATTTGTTTTTCCAAACTGATTTTACAGCAAGCTGTTTTTTGGGGGAGGCAGGTGCTGGGGAATTGAACTCCAGTCCTTGTGTGTGCTAGGCAAGTGCTCTACCACTTGAGCTAAATCCCCAGCCCCTGCAATGCTGTTTTTGAGGGGTTTTTGTTTTGTTTTGGTTTTAGGGTGCCGGGGATCGAACTCAGGACCTTGCACTTGCTAGGCTAGTGCTGTACCACTTGAGCTAAATCTCCAACCCTAGAAATGCTGTTTTATAATTTATGTTTAAACTTTAGCCTTTTTACCAAAGAGATGGTGAAATAAAAAGGTTAGAAGGGACTTTTCTTGGCATAGTCGCATATGCCTGTAATCCTAGCACTTGGGAAACTGAGGCAGGAGGATCTCTGTGAGTTTGAGGCCAGCCTAGACTACACAGTGAGTTCAAGATCAGCCTAAAATACATAGTGAGACCCTGTCTCAGGAAAAAAAAAAAAAAAAAAAAAAAGCAAGCAAGAAAGAAAGGGGCTAGAGGAGATGAAGGCCCAAGTGGAGAATGGCATTTTTTTTCAGTGCTGGGGCTCTGCCCCAGGGCTTTGTACATGCTGGGCAAGTAACCTACCACAGAACTGTATCCTTGGCCTGGGATGGCACATTTGTGAGTTGTGCTGCACTGAGTTGGTACTTTTTTTGTTAAATTATTTTAAAAATATAAACTCAGGAGGCTGGGGATGTAGCTTCATTATAGAGTGCTTGCAGAGCATGTTCAAGGCCCTGAGTTGGATCCCCAGCTCTGGATAAAAATGTGTGTGTGGGCGCGCACATATGTGGTAAAGTCAAACCTGAGAGGTATGAAGTGAAATGTGAGGGGTTGGTAGAGCGCTTGCCTAGCAAGTGCAAAGCCCTGAGTTTGATCCCCAGTACTCCCCCCCAAAAAAGTAAGCCTCCTTGTCTCTAACCTTCGATCCTTCCCCCTGAAAGAAATCATTGTTCATTTTCTGTGTAACCTTCCCTGGAGAAATATTATTCATATTTTCACACCTTTAGGATGTCAAATCTCTTCCTTCATCCTGTATATTGTTTTATGGCCTGTGTTTATTATATGTGCTGCCGAAGCGAGCACATGGCCTGTGTTTATTTATAGGGTCTTTCTACATGCACATGCATAGCTCTATTGGGCTTGTTTCAGTAGCTGGGTAATGAAATTTGTGGATGAGCAGAGGAGAATTCATTCAGTCAGATACTTTTACATTTAGGTTTCTCGCTGCTTTTTCAGTTGTGCTGCAGTGGATATATTTGACGCATACTTGTGGGCTGTGAGGTCACATCTGTGGGGATGACCTGAGCTGGGCATTTTAGAACCTTTTTGGCTGCTTCCACCGGAGCCTGGTCTTCTCTTCCTATCATTTTGGGAGAGGAAATGAGCTTGGATCACTTGCCTGACACCACCAACTCCCTCCTCACCCCCATGCCACACCTTTTCTGGGGTCTCCTTTGTCCTTAGCCCAGGTGGCCTTCAGGAACACTCTGGAGAAGGAAGCAAAGGGAGTGGAGCCGGACATCATGGTTCCCAAGTTCAAGCAGAGGAAGGGGGAATCCAATGGGGCTTACATCCAGCGCATGGAGCAGGAGACCCAGCATGTACTGTTCCTCAGCAAGAACCAGACCAGCCGGCAGCCAGAGGTGCAGGCAGCTCCCAAGAAGGAGAAATCTGAGCAGAAAAAAGCGTGAGTCGGGCAGAAGGGTCACAGTCTACCTGGAGACTCAGGGAAGCAGGGCTGTGGGCTCTGTAGTGACAGCATTTTGTTGCCACATCAGTGCCTGCCTACCTCACAATTCAGGAAAACCAAGGGAAGGAGTTAAAAGTCCTGGTAAGGGCAGAGCTCAGTGGCGGAGTCGGGGCGGGGGGGTCAGGTCATGCAAAGACCTTGTTTTGTTTTTTATTTTCTCTGGAAGAGCGTGGGGGCCTCGGGTAGTTGTCTACCTTGGGCTGGGTGCTAGCCACTGGGATGTCCCCAAGAGGCTCAGCACTGTACGGGGCTCCAGGCGAAGCTGACGTGCAGCCCTGGCCTGGACCGGGATTGGGGTCGTTTCCAGTGTTCTCCTTTCTGGTCCAAAAGAGATTCCAGAGCTTTTGATTTGGTCTTTTATATTAAGTTCTATGATTGCTCAGCCTGGTGTTCTCATCTGTAAAGTATATCAAGGTAACGTTACTGTCACGAAGTTTAGTTATGCTCTTCGTGCAGTTACTAAGGACATTGTCCAGCCAGTAAAAAACCCCCTCTCCCTCCTCCCTTGATTTCCCTCTTGGCCTTTGAGAGAGGGGAGGGAGGTGGTTTCAAAAAGCAGTGTTCTTTTTTTTGTTTTTTTTTTTTGTTTAGGTAGTACTGGGGATTAAACTCAAGGCCTGTGCTATATCCCCAATCCTTTTAAAAAATGTTTTGACCGTGCTTGCTTCGGCAGCACATATACTAAAATTGGAACGATACAGAGAAGATTAGCATGGCCCCTGTGCAAGGATGACATGCAAATTTGTGAAGCGTTCCATATTTAAAAAGAAAAAAATGTTTTGACCTTGAGATAGGGTCCCACTAGTTGCCCAGGCTAGGCTCAAACTTGCCATTCTCCTGCTTCAGCTTCCTATAGTGCTGGGATTATGGGCGTGCACCACCACACCTGGGTAAACAGTGCTTTTTGAGATGCTTTTACCACAACTTTCCAGATTAATCTACCCAAGGTTCTATCAAAGTCAAGGTAAAAACTGTTGCAGCTGCCAGTTATTCCTCTTTGCTGGCACAGGGAGGATATATCTTTTTTTGCTTTTTTTCAAGACAGGGTCTCACTATATAGCCCAGGCTGGCCTTGAACTCACTGTGTGGTCCAGGCTGGCTTCAAACTCACAGCGATCCTCCCACCTCAGCCTTCCAAGTGGTGGGATTACAGGTGTGCAACACCATGCCCAGCTAGGATGTATCTTTTTGATTCTTTAAGATCTCCAAAGAGTAGATAGGTTGTAGAAGCTCCCTGTTTCTGAGTTCTTGTAGTGCTTGTAGTCACATTAGGCAAGAAAATTACATCCTAGAAAACTTAGTTCAAATATGGCCTAAAGCCACAGTAGTCTCCAAACTTATTTTAAAACCTTAAAATTCAAAGTCACCATAATGTGCTACATCCCTGGGACTTTGCTAGGCTGTTTGGTTAAAGCAGCACAGCCAACACTTGGTTCAGATGGTTCTCTGCAGTGTGGTTGTCCTGTGCATTGTAGAGTATTTGGCAGCGTCCCTAGCTCATCCAGTATTATAGCCCAGAATGTCCACAGGCATTATCAGATGTTCCCTGGGGCTGACAGCCACTAACTGGGAACCCTCAAAACCCTCAAAGGGTCTGCAGGACACAGAGCCACTCTGATGGATGACTGTGGATTTGCAGATGGCAAAGGGTATGGGGACTGACAGTAGCTGCCTAGGCTCAGGTCTCATCTCTGCTCCTGGGCAGAGTGTGGTGAGAGGTTAGGAATTTGGAAGGCATCGTGCTTTCTTCCCAGGTTCCAGAGACGGCGACAGGATAAAGCCCGGCAGAAAAAGGAGGAGAGGGCAGTGGAGAGGATGGAGCAGGAGCTACTGCAAGGTAGCCCTTCCCAAAGTGGCTGTGTCTCATCAGCCCCCTCATTCGGCCCCGGGGCCCACTCTTCCCACTAGCCCCCTCATTCCCCCAAGTCCCAGCCAGCAGGCTAACAGATGAGTCCATGTTCTGTGTCCTGGCCTTGGGGGCAGGGACCGTGGGCATAGGAGGGTGGCAAGAGCTCTGGGCACTGGGACCAAGGTGATGTGTAGGCAGCAGGCCTTTGTCCCCTCTGTTCCTCCAGATACAGTGAAGTTTGGAGAGGTCGTCCTACAGCCCCCAGAGCTGACTGCCCAGCCCAGGAAGAGCACAAACAGAAACCAGGTATGCAGGGATTAGGTGCAGAGGAGGTAGGGGAGTTACCAGTCTTTTCTCCAGAGCTGCCAGGGAACGAGAGCCAAGGCCAGTGCTCATGTCTACTGTGGAGCTAGCTCCATCTAGCACCTTCTCACTGGGCTGAGAGCTGTTAGACAGTTGTAGCCCTTGCCATCTCCCTTTTGGCCCAGCCCATGTCTCAGCCTACCCTCTCTCTCCCTCAGCCTGGCAAGAAGTCACTGATGCTGAAGATGCTTTTGAGTCCTGGTGGTGTGTCCCAGCAGCCTCAGGCCACCTCGCTGGCCCGGCAGCGGATTGTGGGAGAGGAGCGGGAGCGGGCTATGCATGCCTACAAGGCCCTGAAGAAACTGCGACGGCAGCAGGGGGCAACACCACCACAGCTGCTGGGCCACAGCTCACAGAGGAAGCCAGAGGCACATCTGTGATGGAGAGACTCAGGAGCCTGGTACCCTTGGAAATAGCCATGGCTTGCCACACCTGAGCCAAGGAGAGATGGCAGATCCTTTTCCTGGACAATGGCCCATGTACCAGCTCTCAGTGTGGAGAGCCTTCAGATCTTTTCTCTCATTTGTTCCCCCTAAAGATTTCCCTTTCCCAGTGACCACTCATGGCTGTGTCTCACACAGGGCTACAACCCCATAGCTTGGGGCCAGTGTCTTGTTTCTGAACATAGCTTCATTCTCCAACAGAAATCCCGGGCCACCTTAGGGAGAATCCAGTCCTATAATCCTGATTCTGAACACCAGTTAATTGTTGAGACTGCTGACACAGGTCAGTTCAGCATTAAGAGGCTCCCTCAGGTTCAGCACAAGGCAGGGCAGGTCAGCAGGCAGTGGGAGAGCAGACAGATGCCAGGGTATGGTTGGTCCCCAGACCACCTGGGGGGGTCTTTGCAGGGAGCCAGGAGCCCTGCCCACCTGTTAGTGGATCCCACAGAGGCAGGGGAACCCTAGCCTAGGTTTGGTTGGGATCGAGATACACCCAGAGGTTAGGAGCAGGTAGGTCTGTGACCCACAGAACAGGTCTCTGGGAAGTGGGACAGGCCAGAGAACCCAGGATGGAACCCCTCTGGGACTCTGGTTAAGGCAGCAGAGCTGGCGAGAGTGCCTGTACAGGGCAGGGCCTTACTGGGTTAGACTGTCCAACCAGTACCAAAGGAAAGAGCACCAACCCGTCAGCACCAGGTGAAAGAAGACAGAGGTGGGGCTGACAGCTCAAGTCAGACATCAGGACAGGACGCAGAGCCAGCTGTTCCTCACAACCTGCTGGGGAGCCTGAGGGCCCTCGGACTGCAGACCTCCCCAGGGTCCTGCCAACCTCCCCACGGTCCTGCCGCCACAGAGGTGCTCCCAGAGATCTCAGCAAATACCCGGTCAGCCAGGAGCATACGTGAAGTACTGGAGTTTTGTGTGATCCTTTAATCCCCTTCCTCAAGTTTGCATTTTCCAGAATGAAGTTTATTAAATTTTTGCTATTTTTGGGCTGGGGATTTAGCTCAGTGATTAGAGTCCTTGCAAGCACAAGGCCCTGAGTTCGATCCCCGGCACCACAAAAAAAAAAAAAAAAATTTTGCTATTTTTGAAATCAGAGCTGTTAGCCTGATTTTTGCTACCTTGTGACACTCATTGGTGGCCCATGTGACTGGGATGGGTTTTGCCGCTTTGAGTTATACCTGGCAGCACTCAGGGCCTCAGGCTGACTAGTGAAGTCTAAGTTCAGACTATACTTGCCACCTGGGAAGTGTGAATCAGGACACTAGGGCCAGAGCACAGCTGCTGTCAGTGATAGTGCAGGTGTCCACATCTGTTCCAGAGGCTGTGTGACCTTCCACCTGAGGCATGTGATAGCCTACCTCTGTAGCCAGCTGTGACTTGGACTGAGAGACTCTGCCTCATCTGCTTCCCTTAAGCCTTCCTGTCATGTGGATCTTGGGAGACTCCTGTCCCTGCCCTTCCTGTGCCTGGTATGGCAAGACTATGCAGCACCTGGTGCTCCTTACTCAGGGCCTTTTGGATTTTTTAAATTAGTATAGTTTAGTAATACAGAACAGTGAGATTCATTTTGGGAAACTGTTACATACATTTGACATATCTTGATCCCTTTTAATCGCCTGCTTCTCAGTCCCTGGTCTTTGCAACTGTTCTGGGCTCTGACACCTGGGCACCTGGATATGTCCGTGAGCCAGTCTGGGAATACTGGCAGGTAGTGGCATTGGCGCTGTAGGATGTCCGTACTGACTTTGTGGGTATCTTGAGGTGTCCATGTGGAAAGCTGATGCCCACACAGTCAGGAGTGCCTTGCCCTTGTGACCCAGCCAGCTGTAGACTTGAGCCCTGGCCAGGACCCTGAACATTCCCAGGCACTGATGCAGGTGTTTAGTTTGTTGCCCAAAACACTGAAAGAACCTAGTGTGGCCCTGAGCCAGAATGCCTTAAATCCTCATGCATTCTATCCCTGACCCCTTGCTGAGGACAGACCAGGAGGTTGCCCTTTTTTTCTTGGGGTCAGATGAGCTGAATACTCTCGGTTCTCCTAAAATGTGACAGAGTCCCCAGGTATGTGTTCTTTTCTCTGGAACCGGATCTGAGGGCTTGGGCACTCCCTTGTGAGAACTCTCATGTCGTTGCTGTTGGGATGATTCGAGTGCAGGTTCAGCGGGTCAAAACAGCACCAGGTTATTCTCTCATCTAGCTTTGGCCTCTCTTGTGGTCTGATGTCCAGCAGGTGTGAATGGAGCCTCTGGTGCCCCTACCAGGGGAGCATATGGGGCCTGCCTCAGCCTCCTCGGCTGCTCCTCCCTTTCTGGGGCATTCCTCCCTCCTCCCTGCCTCCCTGGCATGTAAGATGTTCCATTCCAGAACCCAGGGAAGGATGGTATGGAGCCTGGCACTGCGGCAGGCGAGTCCCTGGCTGACCACAGCCATGCAGCCAAATCAATCTCTGTCCTTTCTTATCCCTGGCAGAGAAGAGGTCACACAAACCGAATGGGCACAAAACCAGGCACCCAAAGGAGCTTCCCTGCACAGGACGCACAGCCAAGGGGGTCCTGACCACCTCATAGCCTCATCTCAACGCCTCCCTTTTCCTGCTTACCCTTCACTTCTAGCATCTTTCTCTTGAGGAGGGAAGGCCAGAGAGGAACCTTGGGGGCCCTTTGCCTCCCTCAGTGTTGCAACGGTCTCTTTCCACATAAAGGGAAAACTGAACTTGTGTATAATTTGGAGGTAGAGACAACAGCAAAGAACCCAGGTGGGTCCTTTACTCCTGAACACAGGCCTCAGCACCCTGGTCATAAGTGCTCACGTGGGAGACTTTGCAGGTTAAGTTCCTCCCAGCAGCCAACTCTGTCAGAAGTATAGTAATGTTCTGTGTTAACATTGCAGTAACAGATGAGGTGATCCTTTGCGTTCGATGGGAGTTCTGGATTGCTGACAGGACGCACAGATGAAGTCACACTCGAAGGACTCCAGTCTCACTAGCGTCACTTCCCAAGTTTCCTGGGATACCGGGGACCTAGGACACAAGAATGTGCACCACTGTGACACTCAGGGTGCTTGGACTCAGAACTGCCCCCAAAGCAGAGGGCCTCAAAGGTGGGGTCAGTGTCTCTTCCCATGAGGAGTAAGGTCAAGAGAGCTGG
Organism: Hystrix brachyura; assembly: GCA_016801275.1. Lineage (NCBI taxonomy): Eukaryota > Metazoa > Chordata > Mammalia > Rodentia > Hystricidae > Hystrix > Hystrix brachyura. The sequence continues at coordinate 20,306 of QZML01013991.1, forward strand.
CAGTGGTCACCCTCTAACCTCCTCCACTTCACAAGACACCCTAGTTGACAATATATGCTGGCTGACGAGTTTGGAACCCAATGGCTTTGTAAATGCAGGCATCATTTGTGGTGGCGTCCTCTACCCCTGTGGCCATGGGCAGTGCATGCGAGAGTCCATGGCTGGACCTGCCCTTAAAAACCTTCAAAGGGGTTGGGGATTTCGCTCAAGTGATAGAGCGTTTGCCTAGTAAGCACAAAGCCCTGAGTTCAATCCTCAGGACCCCCCCCCCAAATAAAAACCTTCAAAGGATTCTGAGGAGTGGCCCCAGCTTCAGCAGCTCTACCAAACATGTTCCCACCTGAGGCAGAGTCCCAAGTTCGCTGACAAAAGCAGTCAGTGGCCTCTGAAACCCAGGAGTCCAGACTACAGTCTTCCCTTTGCCCAGCTCTTTCTCCTGCACTGTGGCACAATCTAGGAATTTCATTGTCTAGGACAATGAAAGGGGAGTGTTCAATGTCATGTGCCATTTGTCAGTTTGAAGTGGAATTTGAGGGAACTGGAATCCTGGCCCATCTGGGCTTCTCACAATGGCCATGGAGTGGAGGTCATGGGCAGCCAGCATTCTCATACCCCAAGGGAAAAATATAGTGAGGCAGATTCTACCACTGGCTGTGACCCAGGGACAGGGGTGGCCAGGGTCTCACTGCACTTAACCTGGGGCCAGATCAAGTGCCTGAGTGCCTGGCCTCAGGTGACCCATTCAGAGCTTGGCAGCCCTCCCAGCACCAGCCTGTTTCTGAAATGTTGCTGCAAAATGCACTGTGCTAGGCCAAAGGGTGAGCTTGAGTGTTGAGAGGGTCTGACTGGGCTGAAGTGGGCTTCAGGCCAGCAAAAGCTCAAGAACTGCATAGGGCAGGGGGGTCCAGAATGCGTAATTAGTGCTAACCCCAAGGCTGGGATCCTTACTCAGCTGAAGAATGGGGATGAATTTCACTCCCAAGAGGTTTTTCTAACACGTGGCAATTTTCATCAGGCTTTGTTTAAGTCCTCTGAAATAAGGAGCCCTCTGAGAGCCAGTATTTCAGATCCCATGCCAACCACTTTTCACTGTTTTTATAATAGTATATGTGCTGCTGAAGCAAGCACTTCATTGTGATAATAAATAGCTGAAATAGAAAAAGAGGTTCATTTAGCTCAGTTTTAGAGGTTCAAGGCCATAATGCTGGCACCAACTCAACTCTGCTGAAGTCCTCTTGGATGGAGTCACATTATGGCAGGCAACAATGCAAGAGTGCACAGGAGCAAGTGGCCACCCTTCAGCCATTTGGGAGCTAAACCATGTATACTGCTTGAAATCTACAAGGATCTATCATCAGGGATCAAAGCATGAAACCCAGGGGTATGGAACCTGTCATTCATACTCTGAGCCAAAGCCTGGGAGGGTCTCAGAGGAAAGGTCTCTCAACCAGCCATGGTGGTGCACACCTGTAATCCCATGACTCAGGAGGCAGGAGGTTCGCTGTCAGTTCAAGACCAGTCTCAACTATACAGCAATACTCTGTCTCAAAAAACCAAAAATAAGGGGTTGGGAATTTAGCTCAGTGGTATAACACTGTGTAACCAAGCACGAGGCCCTGAGTTCAATCCCCAGCAACCGTCTCCCCACCAAAAACACCCCCCAAAAGAAATAAGTGAAGCAAAGTCTCCCTGGCCGCCTCCCATGTCCTCTACTTTGCCCCCATCTCACCCCAAAGTGAGTCACAGAAATCAGAATTTTTAGCTAAGGCAGATCATAGAAAACAAAGCCCCTGCCCCAAAAGCAAGTCACAAAACTTAGAAAGTTATTCTCTTCCTTCTCCTTTGAAAACCTTTATTTTAGAGGGATCTCAACCTATGCACAATGGAAGGAATGCTAGAGACCAAGAAGGATCTTTGCTGGCCTCCCCCTCCTCCCACCATCTATTATTAATACCCTACTGGCCAATTGCGTTTCTTTTTCTTTTTTTTTGTTTGTTTTTTTGAAACAGGGTGTTGCCATATACTTCAGGCTGGCCTCAAACTGGTGGCGATCCTCTTATCCCAGCCTCCCAAGCACTGGAATTACAAATACATGGCACCACGCCTGGCTCTGCTTTTGGTTTTCTGAGACATGGTTTCACTACATAGTTTTGGCTTGGTTTTGCTTTTGTTATGTTTTTTCTCACTATGTAATTTAGTTCAGGCTGGCCTTGAACTCACTGTGTAGCTCAAGCTGGCCTCAAACTCCTGGCGATCCTCCTGCCTCAGCCTCCCAAATGCTGGGATTATAGGTATGTGCCACCACACCCAGCTCAAAGGCATTTCCATATGACTGTCCATCTTCACTGAACATTGTAAAACTGTTCTCCCTGGGTTTTCAGATCTTCATTGATGAAGGCTCTTGTGCCATGTAAAACTTTGACTTAAAAAGCCTGTTACACTCTTCTCCTGTTAACCTGTCTTTTGTCACATAGCGTCAGCTGTGATTACACTTTCCTGCTCCTACGGTCCCAATGGGACAGGGACTGAGACTGTCTGTAACTGTGGGGTGACACATGATGATTTGTGTGGTATGTCAGAGATGTTTCCTGGAAGACGTCCCAGTAGCAGCATCCCAGGATGGCAGCATGACACCTAGCCACCTGCAGGTCTGTCCTCTTCTCCCAGCCCTAGGAATAGTCTTTTCTTTCAGAGCCAGATGTCAGCAGCTTCTGTATGCTGAGTATCTCAGTTTACCCGCTGCTGCATCTCAGCAAGGAACTCTGTCATCTAGAGCTACGTTGGGTTGTTCTGCTGCTATCAGGGCAAACTGTCAGGAACTAAGCAATGCCACTCTCTGCCTCCTGGCCACTTGATGGGCCAGCCATACTTCTCTATTTGTCAGCTGCTGGTTCTATGCTGATCTTGAAGCCAGTGCAGTACTCCAGCCAAGCCAGTTCCTTTCCGGGCGCTGATTTCTGCTATGGTGATGTTCTGCTTCGCACAAGCAATGATGTCTGGAAGCCTGATTAATGACTGAATCTCCTCCACGGTCATGTAACACGGTAGGTCACTGTAGTTAAAGAAGTGCCATCAGAGTGGTGGCTGTCACAAACCTGCCCAATCCCTGGCTGGACCTCTTTATTCTCAAGACATGTACTTGGCTATACCACAAAAATTTCCTCCCTGGGGTCCCCCAACCCCCACAGCCACATGTTCCCTCTTAGCCCATAGACCCATACATTTTATTGAAGAGTATCAGGACTGATGTGTCTGCAAGTTGTTCTGCAGAAAGGAGACCCAAGAGCTGCACACAGGATGCAGAAAGCTGGGTGGGATTAGAGGCGTCCATCATGAACTGGGGAAGAAGAACATCAGCAACACCCTGTGATGGAAGAGAATCCCGGCCAACCTCCTTGCCTGAGCATTTCACTCCTGGTGCTGGAAGAGCACAATGACTTTTGCAGTACTGGGCATCAAACTTAGGGCCTCGAATGGGAGCACTCTACCACAAGCTAAATCCTCCCACAATGGCTTTTAAACAAGGGGTTCTGGGACTATGAAAAAGCACGGGAAATGAGCTGTATGGGGGATGACCTAGTGTCACTTGTTTTTCACTACATGAAGTCTGTATTCTTGTGGCCATCAATTTTCCATCCTAGAACTTGGGGCATGGGCCTTGACAGAATGGGACCAACCACAGAGATGTAGAAATCAAACGTAAATGTAGGATATACCCAGGGGCCAAGGCCTAAGAGAACAGACCCTCAGCAAGTCCTCCCAGAGCTCTAGCATCAGCTTGAGTCACCAGAAACCACACTGTTGCCCATAAGGAAGCAAGTCTAGCCTAGGCCCTATTTCCTCGACTACTGTAATTACCACAGACCCCATACCCCATTCTATGCACAGCTGGGTCCGGGATTTGACAGCTCAGGGACACAAATTATTTCCTAAAAGGAATTCAAAAGATTATGACCTACCAGCAGCGAACGGCAGTTTCCATAGTAACTGGACCAGATGGGGCTCATGCACCCCCCAAGCTCCCGGATGGTGATCTTTCTTGGGGCCATGATGTCGGTAAGGTTGGTACCCACCTGGGTGTAAAGAGAGCACAATGCAAACGTGATCCTGAACTCCAGGAGAGCAGGGCACACACATTTTACTGTGGCTTTAACCCTGGAAGGCCCGTTCTCCAAGGGCTCAGACCTGAAGGCAGGACCGACCCCAAGAATGACAAAAACAAAGTTTCCCGGAATCCTCGAACCACGCTCACCAGGAGGATCGACAGTGGGGACGACAGAGAGAGGTGTGTTGGGAAGAAAGCGGAAAGGGCCGCCGGGAGACAGCCCGGGTGCTCCGCAGGCTCGGCTCGGTCTAGTGGCACAACTGCAGGTCCTGGAGACTTCGCTCTCCGCTCTCGGAGGCCAACACAAAGACCGGCGGCACCGCGGCTTTCTACTGGAGGAGCCTGAGGCGTTTTGCAAGCCACAAAAGTGGCCCGTCTTCGACCCGCAAGAGGCGGAAGAGGCGAAAACCTACCGTGGGTCGCGTAGGGGGCGGGTCCCCCAGGTCGCCCTTGCCATCCCGGGAGCACAGCTGTGCGGGCGGTCAAGGACCTGAGCGTAGCACACGTACTCAATTCTCGCGCCTGGCAACCCCAGGTACGCCCTTCCCCGCCCAGGGTTCCCTCGCACGCCGTACGACGCGGAAGGATATTCTGCAAGCGTTTCATCAGCAGCGTCTTCCCGACACCCGTGGCCCCTAACAAAAGACACATTCCACTGCCCACGCCGCCGGGTACCATTAGCTCGGTGTCTCGGCACTTAAGGCCCGCCTTATTCCCGCTCTCACTGGATAGACGTCGCCTTCGGATTGCTCATTGCCTCTCGGGTCTCACCACCTCCCCGGGCGCGACCCAATCGGCACCCAGCATCAGCCGGTTTGCGGAAGGCCTTCCGCCTCGCGGTGCTCTAGGAGACGCGGCGATGTGCGCGTGCGCGCGCTGGCCGGGAAAGCCGGAAGCGGAAGTCGGGAGGCGCGCCAGCTCGGAGTTGGGGAACGCTCGCGGCGTCGGTCCGGTCCGGGGTCACCATGGGGCGAGGCAGCGGCACCTTCGAGCGTCTCCTAGGTAACGCGCCAGCGGAGGGCCAGACGCCTGTCAGCTCACTTGCCTCCCGGCGCGGCCCCCCGGCCCGCAGGGAACAATCTGGCCCTTCCACGGCTCCTCTGCTGCGGGCCTCCAGGCCGCGCGGTGCCGACCACGGCTCTCGGGTGTGGCCGGCCGGGCCTTGCGCCGCGTCCCTGCGTGCCAGTGAGCGCAGCGCTGCGAGGGTCGGCGCGGGACCTGGCTTAGTCCCCTTCCGACAGCATCAGACCAGCTGGGCCCAAGTCCTGAGTCACGAAGTGGGTGACTCAGATTCGAACCTCACACGGGGCCTATAACTGAATACTGATCAATAAGTGGTGTCGGTAGTGTCTTCCCTGGATCTTTTGAGCCCCTTGGCGCCTACTTCCTGGCCAGCCCCGTGTGTTCCCTGGCTCTGGAAGTGCCCAAGTGTTTCGGAAAGCCTTTCCTCTCTTGTTGGCGATGCTGGCTGATCCTGTCTGAGCTTCTTGATGACTGGAAATTTTATGACGTGCACGTCCATCCCCTTAGTAAAAATGTGGTATGTCTTGGGACATTAGCGTGCTGTTATGGTCTGCCCCAGTCTGCCTCTTCCTGAGGTACGATTTTTGAGGAGACCTTAGATGAGACACTTCCCTTGCTCTTGGGACATGTAGGCTGAGTATCTCATCCTTATGAGGTGGTTCAGCACTTTGAGGATGAATCCAGAAGCTTTCTGAGTCAGTATCAAAGTCGGGCACGGGTTATTCGATCATTTGTGTGTTTTGAAGACAGTGTTGCAGGCAGAGTTGAGTGATAAATCCTCAGAGTCTGTCTGTTGGAAGTTACGGGGGGACATGAAGAGATGTATTAGTGTGGGATCCTTGGAAATGAGTTCTGTTTCCCCCACACAAAGCACCTGTAGAGGATTGGGCTCTGTGAGTCATCTTTTCAAGGCTTGCCTAATGGAAGAGGCAAAGCATCCAAAAGGCAAGGATTCAGAGAAGGCAGGTAGCAGTTAAAAAAAACTGCAGAGCCTGGTGTTTCTGAGTGAATCCTGGTTCTGGGTGGCATGACTTAGGGCAATCGCCTCACCTCTGCTTGTTTTCTTTATCTGCGGAGCAGACGAAGAGAGTACCTAGCTCATGAGGTTGTGCAGGAATTGATGAATTAATTTACAGTGTTTGGAATGGCACCTGGTGTGTAACAAGCATGCAACAGACATTTTCTACAGTTTTCACTCCATCTGCTGCTTGTCCAGGAAGACTGACACTTCAGCTGTCAGTGTGCTTCTGGAGGACTTCCGTGTGGTTTTGGTTTGGTCTAAATGTCTGAAAAGAAGCCAGTCCCTTTTCCCTGTTATTGAATGGGGGCAACCTAGGGAATCACAGAATAAGCCCCTGAATGTCATGTCTCTCCCGCAGACAAAGCCACCAGCCAACTTCTGTTGGAGACGGACTGGGAGTCCATTCTGCAGATCTGCGACCTGATCCGCCAGGGGGACACGCAGTAAGTGAGGGGGACTTGTAGCAGCCTTGCACAATGCTGGGGTCATTTGGTGCCCACTGACTTCCAAGCCTTAGCTGATCACACGAGGGCCTCATGTGTGCCATCAGATGGTCCATACACTGGGAATGGCAATATCTTAGAAATGTAGGAGGCTTTCTCTGTGCTGTTTGGAAACACCTGGTTAATATTTCCTTAAGAGGGTCAAAAGGACCAAGGTAGTAGGCAAATTTTCTCATCTTACTTTCTGGGGCTTTTTTTTTTTTTTTTTTTTTCTTTTT
>QZML01013991.1:33345-57342 GCA_016801275.1 Hystrix brachyura
TTTTTTTGGTGGTGCCGGGGATCGAACTCAGGCCCTTGTGCTTGCAAGGCAAGCACTCTAATCACTGAGCTAAATCCCCAGCCCTAGGCTCATTTTGAACAAGCAGCGTCAGCACATTTGTGTTGAAATTCTGATAATGCTGTGAGGGTGTGGCCTTCAGCCACCACTTGCTCTAGAGGTCTGCATGATCTGGATTGAACTCTAGAAAATCCCTGGCCCAGCTTCAGCATCATAACAGGTTTTGCTGCCATTTCCAGCACTTTCTGGGGATGAGGCCCACTACTGGTCCCAGGGAGCACACTGGGCCGCATCTGGGCACTTTAGGAGGTTGAGTTGTGTTGACCCTGGCCACACGGAAGTTTTGAGGGTCTGTTTCCAGGAGGACTGTGACTTAGGCTGTGACCCATCCACGCCCTGCTGGCTGGACGAGGGTCCCACATCCCTCTTTCTGCTCCCTAGAGTATGGCCATCAGGCTACAAACGCCTGTGCCACTGCCATCATTACTCTGTGGGAGTGTAAGGGAAGAATCATGGTGGGCTAGTTGAGGGCTTAATTGGTGCAGGGCTGGCATCAGTACATGGTCACCTGCAGCATCCCACTCTGCTTCCAGGAAAGCGGAAGGAAAAGCCAGTGCCACTACCGACCTGCCCCCAGAGTACCTGACCAGCCCCTTGTCACAGCAGTCCCAGGTACCTGCCCCCTCCACTGTCCCCTGAGTACTTCTCCCCTGGGCCTCTCCTCACCCTGCCTGTTGTCCTCAGCTGCCTCCCAAACGAGATGAGACAGCTCTCCAGGAGGAGGAAGAGTTGCAGTTGGCACTGGCCCTGTCCCAGTCAGAGGCTGAGGAGAAGGAGAGGCTGGTAAGCAGTGAGAACCAGCCTCAAGGAGGGTCTCCAGGTTTTCCTAGAGGTGCTGGGGGGACCAGAGTTATGTGGAGGCTCCACTCCTGCTGTGCCACCTTTCTGACACCTCCTCCTTGTCCTGCTTCAGAGACAGAAGTCAACGTACACAGCGCACCCCAAGGTGGAGCCCACACCCATGGCATCATCGGCACCCCCTGCCAGCAGCTTGTACTCCTCACCTGTGGTGAGCACACTGTCTGGCTTGGCCAGGCTGGCTTGGTGGTGGCTGCCCTGGTCCAGGGCTCCTGTCAGGGCTGGGGACACCAAGAAGGCTGCCATGCTGAGACCCTGACTGCTGCACACCCCCTCATACTCCTCACTCTAGCCTCACTCCTCTAAGTGGGAAAAGGTGCGGCAGGTTTAGGAAGTCACTTGTAAGCTCTGTGGGGCTGTAGAGAAGCCAGGCCACCACTGGCCGAGTGGAGCCTCCTTCCTCTCCAGCTGGCAGCAGGGCCTCACCACAGCTGGGCCAGGCCAGGCCAGGCACTGCCCTCCACAGTCATGGGGTCCAGTGCTGTGCAGCCTTTTCGTGGCCTTTTTAAGCTCTTAAGCTAATGCAACTTCAGAGAAAAAGAAAGAGCATCCTTAGATGTCTGTTTCAGCAGGAGCCTGAGAGTGATGGGGTTGTGGCATTGGCCAGTGCTGGGCTGTGCTGTCACATGATGCTCTCCAGTCCATGCCTGAGTGGCTGCTTATGACCATGTCACTGTTCCCCTTGGCCTGTGACCCCTCAGACCATCTTTGTCTCCTCAGAACTCGTCGGCACCTCTGGCTGAGGACATCGACCCTGAGGTAAGGATCCTCTCAGTGGGTACTGTCCTCTGACCTCCCAGCCTACACGAGTGACCCACCTCTGTTGCTATGTAGCTCGCAAGGTACCTCAACCGGAACTACTGGGAAAAAAAGCAGGAGGAAGCCCGGAAGAGCCCCACACCATCTGCACCTGCGCCCCTGACAGAGGTGGTGGCACAGCCTGGGGAGGGGCACATGGTGCCCGCCAGCACAGTGGAGGTGAGGCACTCTACAATTCTAGTCCCTGCTGCCTAGTGGCAGAACCAGGTCAGGCAGGAGGCCCCCTGACCCTCTGCTTTCTTCCAGGCTCCCCTCCCAGAGACAGACACTCAGCCTATAACCTCCTCCGGCACCCCCTTTAGCGAGGTAAGCTGTGGCTTTTTCCAGGGCTTGAGGAAACACTGGCAAGCTGGGCTGGACCAAGGGCAGCCAGGCCCATGGCAGCTTCTCACAACTAAACCTGGCTGTGTGGGATTGTGGTCTTGGGTCCAGTCACTCTGTGGATATGACTCGGACCCAAACATTCCTGGGCAGCCCAGACCCACCGGATGAATCCTGCCTCTCCTGGTACTTCTGGGCTTTGTCTCTTGTCAGTCTATGCCTAGTCGGGGCAGAGCTCTCGCCCCAGTCCGTCCTGGATTCCCATATTCCTGTGGACAAGAGCCCGACTGTGGACCTTCCTTTCTTTGTGTGTAGACCAGTTCATTCCAGGTGATGAGAACAGCAGGCATGAGAAGCTGCTCAGGCCTGGCAGACAGGGCAGTCACTGCTGCAGGAGAGGCTGTTCAGCCACTTACTTTGTGTCCCAGCAGCAGTACCAGAACGGGGAGTCGGAGGAAAGCCATGAGCAGTTCCTGAAGGCCCTGCAGAATGCTGTCACCACCTTTGTCAACCGCATGAAGAGCAACCACATGCGGGGGCGCAGCATCACCAATGACTCGGCTGTGCTCTCACTCTTCCAGTCCATCAATAGCATGCACCCGCAGCTGCTCGAGCTGCTCAACCAGCTGGATGAGCGCAGGTGTACGTGCCCACTGGGCCCTGACTCCTGCAGATGGTGGGGTTCTTGTGAGCACCTTTGGGTGCTTGGCTCTGGCTGTTCCTGGGACACAGGACCCGTCCCCAGGGAGCTGGGTCCCCTTGCCAGGCCCTTACTGAGGCCACAGCTACCTTGAGGGGGTCTAAGTGGTCAGTGGTCTCAGGTGCCAAGCAGAGGAATGTCTGTGCCCCCCCAACCCAAGCCCTAGGCCCAGCGAGCCTGGGGAGAGGGCTGAGTATTGCTGATCGGAAGGGCCAGCTGACCGTATAGTGCCCTGCCCTGCCACTCTGCCTGTCTGTATCGTAGTGGTCAGGGCTGTCCTGCTCTCTGCCCTCAGTGTACTACGAGGGGCTGCAGGACAAGTTGGCACAGATCCGGGATGCGCGAGGGGCGCTGAGTGCCCTGCGTGAGGAGCACCGGGAGAAGCTGCGCCGGGCAGCCGAGGAGGCCGAGCGCCAGCGCCAGATCCAGCTGGCTCAGAAGCTGGAGATCATGCGGCAGAAGAAGCAGGTGTCGTGGCAGCCCAGCACGCCAGCCCTTTCTGCAGGGGCTGCGTGGTGCCGCCTGACCACCGCCTTGTCACCTGCCACAGGAGTACCTGGAGGTACAGAGGCAGCTGGCCATCCAGCGTCTACAGGAACAGGAGAAAGAAAGGCAGATGCGCCTGGAGCAGCAGAAGCAGACTGTCCAGATGCGTGCCCAGATGCCTGCCTTCCCCCTGCCCTACGCCCAGGCACGTGCTCCTCTCCCTAGCCTGACCACTAAGGACTTGCCTCACTGTGTTCGCTTCTTGATTATTTTATGGTAGTAGGGATCAAACCCTGCATCCAGCTTACCTGCTGTCTCTACTTTGTCCTCAGCTCCAGGCCATGCCCTCGGCTGGGGGTGTGCTCTACCAGCCTTCAGGCCCCACCAGCTTTCCTGGTACCTTTAGCCCGGCAGGCTCAGTGGAGGGCTCCCCTATGCACAGCGTATACATGAGCCAGCCAGCCCCAGCCACCAGCCCCTACCCCAGCATGCCTGGCACCGCGGCAGGTAATCTCAGGGCAGGGGGCTGGGACCCACTCAGATGACCTTAGTCCACTGCTTTATCCTTCTGATTTTGTTTTAGTCTTTTTTTCAGAGTTATAAGAATAATACAGGGGTTGGGGATTTAGCTCAAGTAGTACAGCACTTGCTTAGCAAGCACAAGGTCCTGAGTTTGATCCCCAGCACCTCCCAAAAAAAGAATTAATATAAATGCTAGATGTGGTGGTGCATGCCTATAATCCCATCACTTAGGAGACTGAGGCAGGAGGATCTCTGTGAGTTCAAGGCCAGCCTGGACTACATAGTGAGACCCTGACTCAACAAAAGAAAAATTTTCCAGATTCCCTAAACGTGAACATTTTCTCACTTGCTGTTTGTATTCTGCCATATGTACAGCTCATATGTGCACATACTTTTTCCTGAACCTCTTTGAAGTATGGAGCAGGTGGTGCTGTGTCACCCAGAATGTTTGCCCTAGAGCTTGATGGGCAGGAGGGTGGGGACAGATGGGACCGTGCCATATCTGTCCAGGTTCAGATCTCTACAACAGGAAACCCCCTGCGTGTGTGGCATCGGCCGTCCCTCCTCCCTCGGTGCCTGGAGTTCAGAGGGCACTGGCCCGGGTCAGCAGTGGCTTCTACTTGGTGATGCCCTGAGGCTGGAGTTTGGGGTCAGAGTGGCACAAAAGGGAGCTGTGTCATTTGGGGGCACATTATATCATTGTCTCATCACTGCACAAGGCTGAGATGGGGTCTGCAGCCTCTCTCTCTCATCAACAGATGTCCTTTGAGAGAGGCTGAGACTGCAGGTGTCTTGGTTCTCCTCAAACTTTGACCTTGCTTTTCATCCAGGTTTAGTGTTTTCTTGCTAATTGTTGCCTGAATTTATTGTTTGGCTTTCTTAAATGAGGTCTTCCTGTGTTGCCCCAGCTGACCTTGAACTCATAGGCTCAAGACATCCTCTTGCCTCAGCCTCTTGACTGGATGGGACTACAAGCATGCACCACCATGTCCCTGCTATTACTTTATAATCTTTGCTAAATAGTGCCTTTCTAATTCTGCCCTTGTCTTTCTCCAGAAGAAGAGGCTTTTCCTTCTCTGCTGTTGTCATCTGTATCTGTGTGGACTCCTGGGCTCCTTACTAAAGGCACAGTCCTTTGCTGTTGGTGTAGGGGATTTTCCCGTCACTCCTGGTGTGACTTAGGGGAGCGACCAGCTGGCTCCTGTGACCTTGAGCCACCTGTCCTCTCCCACCAGTCCGCTGGGTTCTCTGCGCTTGGCTCGTCCTGCTCACTCTTAGTGGAGGACAGCCTTTCCAAGCCAGGGTCTGGGTTCTGGCTGTGCTTTGTTTACACAACACGTGGGTGTGTGTAGTATGAGAATGTGTTCACATATGATAAAGCTGAGAGCTCACTGCAGCGCCTCCCATTCCAGCAGCACAAGGTCACTTGCCGTACTGTCCTCAGTACATGTACTTATTTGCTCATTTTTAGCATAAGCGGAATGTCACTTCCGGAATGCTATGGGAACGTACCCCCCCCCCCCCCTCTTTTTGTTCTGTCCTCTCCCACCAGTCCGCTGGGTTCTCTGCGCTTGGCTCGTCCTGCTCACTCTTAGTGGAGGACAGCCTTTCCAAGCCAGGGTCTGGGTTCTGGCTGTGCTTTGTTTACACAACACGTGGGTGTGTGTAGTATGAGAATGTGTTCACATATGATAAAGCTGAGAGCTCACTGCAGCGCCTCCCATTCCAGCAGCACAAGGTCACTTGCCGTACTGTCCTCAGTACATGTACTTATTTGCTCATTTTTAGCATAAGCGGAATGTCACTTCCGGAATGCTATGGGAACGTACCCCCCCCCCCGTGTTTGACACGGGTCTGTTGTCCTGTTTGGCTCAGGAGTCTCTAGAGTCAGCTGTCCCTGGCTCCTTCAGTGTGACTTGTCAGTCATCTCAAATAGTTTGGTTTGTTTGTTCTGATTTCATTTCACTTTAGAATCCACCTCCCATCCTTGCCAGCTTTATTTTACTTTTTCAAAAGTGAAACAGGAATGGGCTTGGTTCCAAAAGTCACAAAAAAAGAAAATTTTAGAAAATAGCACCCTTCTCCCCACCTCCCACCCCTTGGCTGAACTGGCTCTTGTTTGTGGCAGATCCTAGCATGGTGAGTGCCTACATGTACCCAGCCGGGGCTCCGGGGACCCAGGCAGCCCCCCAGGCCCAGGCTGGGCCTGCCCCCAGCTCTGCCTATTCATCCTACCAGCCCACCCCCGCTCCAGGCTACCAGGTATGTGGGGCACACCCCTCCTCTCCTGCCTGGGCCCCGCCCTTGACTGGTCCCTAGATCACCACTTTCCTCTACAGAATGTGGCTTCCCAGGCCCCACAGAGCCTCCCAGCCATCTCCCAGCCTCCACAGTCTAGCACCATGGGCTACGTGGGCAGCCAGTCAGTGTCTCTGGGCTACCAGCCGTACAGCATGCAGGTGAGGAGCCTGCTGCTTACCACAGCCCTCCACTCCCGGGCTCTTTTGGAGGCCATAGGTTCTCACAGTTGGGCTTTATTTCACTCTCCACAGAATCTCATGACCACCCTCCCTGGCCAGGACGCATCTCTGCCACCCCAGCAGCCCTACATCGCAGGGCAGCAGCCTGTGTACCAGCAGGTGAGGCTTTCACAGACAGCCTTGGACTTCATGGGTTAGGGTGGGTCCCTGAGCCCTGTGGGGCCCTCTCAGGCCAGTTCTTTTGGGGAGACAGATTTATACTCGAGGCCCCTTCTTAGCAGACAGAACTAGGACATAGACATGAACACTCATCCAGGAAAAACTGACTTTATGTGAGAGCTGGAGGTGGTGGGAGTCCAGTGCCAAGCCTGGAGTCTGTACCTTGCCAGGATGCTGAGGTCCTGTCTGCTTTCCTCCCCACAGATGGCGCCCTCTGGCGGTCCGCCCCAGCAGCAGGCCCCCGTGGCCCAGCAGCCGCCTGTGCAGGGCCCGCCAGCTCCAGGGCAAGGCAGTGAGGCCCAGCTCATCTCATTCGACTGATGCTGGGCTGAGAACATGCTATCCACAGTAACACTACCAGTCACCTGAGCCCACCTGTGTCTAACTACCCCTCCCCTCCTTCCTCCCTTCCCCTTCTTCCCTGTAGCATCCCCTCTATGTGAGCAGGAGTGGGCTGTTGTCCCAGCTTCCTCCCCGCCCAGCGTGCTGGCTCCTGTCACTGGCTTCCTGCTTTGGTCCTGACTTGGTCTGTGACTTGTCTCCAGGGCTGGGCCTTGGGGAGGGAAGGTGGAAAGGAAGGACCTTCTCGGGGAACTCTCCAGCCCTATGTGTTGGGGCCTTTGAGAGGTGCAGCCTGCTCTGTCCTACTGGGAGCTGGGTGTGGTGGCTAGATGTGGCCCCAGCTCCTCAGCAGGGATCTCCTGGTTGTCCCTCCACAGCGGGGTGGAGGTTCCAGCCGTCTCTAGCGTCTCTGCTTCTCAGCTGTCATCTCTCCAGTACAGAACAGCGATAATAAAATGTATTTCAAAGCCTATGAGAGTATTTGGTGGGACATCCAGCCAACTTTGCGCTAGAAGGTATGATGTGTAGGTCCCAGCCCAGCGCCTCAGGCAGTTGGGTAGTGTCTTGGTGTGTTTTCCGTTGATATAAGACGATACCACTGACCTTGTAATTTAAAAGAAAATATATTTATTTCTTAACTGTTGTGGAGATTAGGTCCAAGGTCAAGGGCCCTTGTCTGTCGAAGGCTGTATTGAGTTGGGGACTCCGCAGGTCCCATCAGGTACAGAGCATCACAGGGCACGAGGGTGTACCCAAGAGGCAGTGTGAAATGGGCTTTTAGCGCCAACCCACTCAGGATGACCCTTTATCCCATGAATGGACCCTAACCACCCAACAACCTTCACCTCAGTACCTCACGACAGGGACTAAGTTTCAGTGGTGACATTTGAGTCACAGCAGGCAGTTTCATCCACTGTCAGAACTCTGCAGGTCTACCCCTTCGTCCCCCAGCTAAGCTGGTCTTCAAGCACCCAGTGGACACTCGGGGTGGCCCCGCATTGCCCAGCCCACTGCCCACCACCAAGTGGATTCCAGAGCCAGACTCCGGGTGTCTAAAACGGGATCTGACCCAGGGTGTGTCTGAGCTCCACCCCAACCCTTTATGGCTCTCGAAGAATTGAGCAGGCTGGGCTTGAATTTGAGGTCTTCCTAATCAACTACCAGAATAGCTGGGATTAGCCACTGCACCCGGGAATCCCAAACTTCTTCGGAGGTCCCAGCCTCAGCTCTGTGGGTCAGGGACGGCTAGAAATCGCGGGCTGCTGGCTGGCGGCAGGGAACTGAGTACAGGGAGCCCGTTGGGCCACAGGCTCAGTCCCGGAAACTCACAGCCGCCAGGATCTCTGGCCTGAGAAACACCCGCAGGCGGACTGTCAACAACGTCTGCGTCTATGTGTGCGCCTGCGCGCTACGCCGGGTTTCGGGTAGTCTCGGGAGTCAGAGAAGAGGAGCGCAGGCGGCGGCTAGAGAGGCCGTTCTCAGCTCGTATGCTCAGCTGCTTTGGCGGATAGAGCGGCCTTCCCCAGCGCTAATGCTTGGAGGCCTGGCGGCTAGAGTAGCCCGCCTAGTGCGCCTGCTCGCGGCTAGAGCGTCGCCTGCGCGCGGATCCGCGTGTGACCTTCCCTTCCGCGGAGCGATGCTACCGGCGGCTGCTTGCCGCCTGTGGGGCCCGCGCCTCAGGCTTCGGGGCGCCGCGGTCTGCCTCATCAGGTACAGCAAGGTCCGGGGCGCCAGAATGGGCCAGCAGGCTGCGGCGGGTCGGGGCGGAGGGGATGGTGGGCTCATGGCCACCGTCCAGGGCCCGGCCCCGCGGAACGGAGGCAAGGCCGCTCGGCCCGGGCGACCTTGGGGATTCAGGTTCCACTGAGCCCCAGGCTCCTTGCCAGAGTCCTGTCCATGCAGGCTGCAGCGCGGCCGAGAGCCCCACGTCTGGGAAGTCTTCTGGCAGCACAGTCTACCCTGATTTATTCAGTTCACTCAACCAGAAACCTGCCGTTTGGGGTAGAATTACTGCATGTAATTATTTGGGTTCCCGAGGGTCTTTGAGGAATTTTAAGTAGCTTGGAAGCCCTGGCTGGGCCCCAGGAACGAGGTGGTTTCCTGCCCTGGCAGTGGTGGACTGGAGCACTTGGACCCCCTGGGCCCTGCACCCCACTGTCCCTTGCACGGCTGACGCTGTTTCTGGGGGACCAGGCAACAGGTGCCAGGGGTCTGTGCCGCGCGGCAGCTGAGGAGCAGCAGCCACCAAAGGGGTGAGGCGCTGGCTAGCGCACCTCTGGATAATGCCCCCAAGGAGTACCCCCCCAAGATCCAGCAGCTGGTCCAGGACATCGCCAGCCTCACGCTCCTGGAGATCTCAGACCTCAATGAACTCCTAAAGGTAATGGGGAAAGGCTGGCAAAGACCAGGGACTGGCATAAGTCACAGGGGCTGCTATGACTTCCCAGGTGTGAGGACCGAGCTGAGCTTGTTCCTCCAGGAGTACATCTGGGGTCTGACAGCTGTCTACTGAGACTTCTCTGTCCCCACAGAAAACGTTGAAGATCCAGGATGTCGGCCTCATGCCAATGGGTAGCGCGATGCCCCAAACTGTCCCTGCTGCAGCAGTCCCCGAGGTAATCCTCCCTGGGGTCCTGGGCAGAAAGGGGTGTTTCTGTGTGCACATTTCAAGTCTGGATTCCCATGATAGGACCCATTTCTCCTGCTTTTTTCATGAGTCCTACAGCTGTACATCTGCATGTTCCCACTGTGGGCTCCCTGCAACCCTAGCGACTTCCTCCTTGCCAAGCATATGCAAAACATATTTTTAATGGAGGGAAACAGACAGTAGGCTAAATAGTGAGGGAAGCTGTGTCAAACAGAGTAAGTACAAAGGAAAAAATAGGAAAGAAATTCTAAGTTGGAGAGAGGGTTGGAATTTCACAGATAGTCTCAACAAGGGGGTGACATGGAGGAAATTTAGGAAGAAAGGAAAATGTCCTAGCAGAGGAGCTGGCAGGCACAGGGGCTCACAGGCAACAGCATGTCTTTCTGTCTAGATGGGGCTGGAACTAGTAAGGGGTAGGTAATGGGCTGCTGCATCTCCTGGCTGGCTGGGAGCAGGTTTGGGTGTCTAAAAGACACCCAACACACTTGAAGCTGCATGTTTCGTTTGACTCTTGGCTTAGGGATAAGTCTCTTGTCTGGGTCCCTGCTCCCACCCCCTTCCCCAGCAGAGAAATCCAGAATTCCATGGAGTACCCTGCACTGGGGATGGGTAATGTTTTTAGGATCTAGGAAACATCCTCACACACTCCTTCCCTTCTGAAAATGAAAGGTTGTTGTATGTGCGTGTGTGTGTTTTGTTTTGTTTTTGATACAAGATCTTGTTACGTAGTTCATCCTCCTGCCTTAGCCTCCTAAGTGCTGGGATTACAGGGGTGCGCCACCACACCCAGCTGGAAGGTTGTTTTAAAGACTGGTTACTTAGGGCAGTGGTGGTGAACCTATGGCACGCATGCTGCAGTCAGCTGTTACTGTTTAAAGCTCTAAAAGGTTCGCCCTTACTGAACTAGGGTATAATTCAGTGGGGGAGTGCCTGCCTGGCAAGAACCAGGCCCTGGGTTCCATCCCCAGCACCACAAAACGAGCATATACCAAGGCTGATTTTGTCCAAGGCTGGACAGTTGGGACCAGGATGGGGATCACTGTATGATCCATTGTCTAAAGAAGAATGAATGGGGTGCCACTAATAACTAGCAGGAGGTTGGACACACCTGTAATATCACCACTCAGGAAGCTGAGGCAGGGGGATTGTGAGTTTCAGACCAGACTGGGTTACATAGCAAGACCCTGTCTCAAAAAAAAAAAAAAAAAAAAGAAACAGGCGTTATGCCCAGACCACCAGGCTGTGGGACATGCAGGCCCACTAGTGGCACCGGATCTCACTGCACAGTCCTCTGTCCTGTTCGCAGTTGCTGGGTTGTCAGAAGCTGAGTGCTGTGATGCACACCTATAATCCTGGCACTGGGGAGGCTGAGGCAGAGGATCTCTTGACCACCCTCCCTACTTAGTGGGATCCATCTCAGAGAGAGTTGGGGTGTTAATATATCACTGACATGTATGCACTTGGGCTTTTCTGACAACTGAGTATTGGTGCTTTTCCATAACTGTTTTAATAAAGCACTTTTGTATTGCTGTCCTCTGTCTCATAAGTTAACAGTTTTTAGGGGATGAGAGAAGTAGAATTGATGAAAGAGGATTGTAGGGTATGTTTCTGGGCAGACGTGGGAAGGTGAAAGAGCCAGGTGAACCCTGACTAGTGCTTAGGGAGATGTGCAGCGATGGGTGTGGGAATTGACCATGGGCGCCCTCTCCTGCAGCCTGGGCTTCAATGGACAGAGCCAGGGACCTGCTTCCCTGGCCTCGTGTGTCACAGCAGGGCGGCCCAGCAGTGATGTGTTAGCTTTGCCCCATCCTTTCTCACCATGCCACTTTCCTGCTCCCCAAGGCGGCAGAGGAGGACCTCCCCAAACAGAAAGAACGGACACATTTCACTGTCCGCCTGACAGAGGTGAAGCCTGTGGACAAAGTGAAGCTGATCAAAGAGGTCAAGAACTACGTCCAGGGCATCAACCTTGTTCAGGTGGGCGCCCGTGCCCAGGCCCCTTTCCCTACAAGCGTGTGCTAACTGTTCTCAGGCGCTGGTCGCTTACAGGTTGGGCTTAGTTGTGGCAGCTACCGATCCTGTTCACATTTTACTTTCCCTGGCAGGCAAAGAAGCTGGTGGAGTCCTTGCCCCAGGAAATCAAAGCCAACGTTGCCAAAGCCGAGGCTGAGAAGATAAAGGCAGCCCTGGAAGCAGTGGGCGGCACTGTGGTTCTAGAGTAGCCCCCAGCTCTTAGGACTTATGGACTGGAGTCCCTGGGACCTGGGTGAGGCCCTGCCCGCCCACACTGGCCCACTCTGCTCCCAGCACCAGGCTCCCAGGCAGGGACTTGGAGGGCTGGAGCAACTGGCACTAGCAGCTGAGTCTGTCTGGGAGGGATAAGACAGCCCTACTGTGATGGGGAGGGAGGGCAGCCACAGCTTGTACAGAGCACATGGAGGCCACTCCGGAGCTGGCCTGTCAACACACGTTCCTCCGGTGGCTGCTGAGGAAAATATACTGTTGAGGCTGGTGTGTGCGAGTCTGTTGCTCAGGGCAGATCATGTGAGGGGCCACCTGTGGTGGTGTGGCCTGGGCCTTCCCAGGGCTGGTCCTGCCCCTTGTGCCCCTCTGCTGGGCCAGTCTGCAGTCTACAGACATTCTTCAGATCCTGTGTGCAGGGACAATAGTGTCCCTAAAGGCATAGCAGGACCTAGTATGGGGCAGCCAAATGGGGTACCTGCAGTTTGGATGGAGATTGCCCTATGTTTAGATACTGGCACTTGGCACTTTGGGTAGGATACTGGGCCTTGAAGCCAGGGTCGGTTTTTTTTGTTTTTTTGTTTTTTTTTTTTTTTTTTGGTGCCAGGGACCGAACTCAGTGCCTTGTGCTTGCAAGGCTAACACTCTAACCACTGGGCTAAATCCCCATCCCCATCCAGGGTCTTCCTACTGAGCTACATTTCCAGTACTTTTTAGTTTTTTTATTTTTACTTTTGAAATAGGGTTTCACTAAGGTTCCTGGACTAGACTTGAATTTGCAGTCCTCCTGCCTCAGCCTCCCAGGGTACTGGAATTATTATCATGTGCCACCACACCTGGCTACTGGCATTGTCTTCTTGGAGCTACTGGCATTTTTAACATGCAGTATGGCACTGATCTAACTGCTGCGCTGGATGAACCAACAGTGCAGCCCCAGCTCAGGCAACTGGGACCTGAGCCCGACCCCAGAACGCCTGCTGCAAGGGGACTGTGCATGAGGGGAGGGCACACTGGCCACCTGCAAGATTGGGGGCATCAGGGACACTAGGACTTGGGTAGTGTGGCAGCAGGGGCTTGCAGGTATGGGCCTGGCAATGTCCCTCTTGAGCTTGGTGTAGAGTCACCTCCACAGTGAGCCAGCTGGTACTGGGTAGTCTGACCTACCTTTGAGTTGTTCAGTCTCCACCATGCAGCTGGCCTTGATCTGAGGACCCTTGCCCCTTTCCTCTGGCCAGCACCTTTGCAGGGCAGCCTGGCAAGGAGAGTGGATTTCTTCCTAGCTGTGCCAGGGCCCCAGTCTGGTATGGGTGCAGGGATGTGTGGGCAGGAGGCTGCAGTGTATTTGAGCACCCCTTTTGGGGAACATGGTGGGCAGAGGTACCCTGGAGGGTATATCCACTGGCTCAGTTTCCTTATTAGAAGAACCTTCAGGGTCCCCTTTGAGAGGCCACGAGGGGGCACTGTGTCTCCAGGAGCACTGCCTATGGTGGGGTTGAAGGTGTGAAGCACAACTTCCTGGGGGAGCTGGCGGTCTCCAGTGTAGGCCAGTCCAGCGCACATGGCCCAGGCCCCTCCCAAGGACTCCACATCCCCTGACCTGCTGGCTTCGGCAGTTCCTTAGTTAATGATTTTCCAGCAGTATATGTCTGCACCTCCGCCTCAGTAGAGGTGGTGCTGCCATCAGGACCTGGGTATACTGTGCCAGGCGCCCTGCAGATCCCAGGGACAGCCCCAACCCAGCCGCTCCTGCCATCAGGAACGCCCCTTGCTCTCTCAGAGCCAGGGCCAGTGTCTAATCATGGGATGATGAATTCTTGTGCAGAAAAGAGGGACTTCATGCCCTCCTGGGCTGGTGAGAGTGGCTGTTCAATATCGGGGTGACTGCTCCACAGCCGCTGCTCACACCTGCAATTTTGTTGGTGTCCATGGGGGACTTTTATGTCCATGTTGGGTATTTCAAGGTGGCTGTAAAGACCCTGGCTGGGCTGGGGATTTGGCTCTGGGTAGGATGCTTGCTGCTGTCTCACCCCATCTCTTTCCTATGCCTCACCTTTTCCTTCTCCGTTCTTGGCCAGCCCATCTCCACTAGGGCTGGTCCATGTTCTGTGAGCTGCAGGCTTTCTCCTGAGTTTTCCTGGCAGCAGTAGGTTCCTAGTCCCCTCCACCCTTTGCTGCCACACAGACTGGAGGACATTGTGGTGTGGCCTCTAGATCCCACTTAACCCATGGTTTGTCACCTCCCCTCCACTTTTTTAATGAGACAGGAATCTTGCTATTGTGCCGTGTAGTCCAGTCTGGCATTAAACTCTCTATGTAGTTCCAGCTGGCCTCAAACTTGTGGCAATCCTCCTGCCTCAGCCTCCCACATCCTGGGATTACCGGAACATGCCACCACACCCAATTGTCATCTGTACTTCTTGACTTTGTAATATTGGACTTGGTGGACATTTTGGTTTTACACCAAATAAAGCACAGGCAACCACAGCCAAGTGCCCTAGATGGGTCAGGTGGAAGGCTGGGTGGCCGTGAGTAAGGGGGCCATGCCTCCCTGTCTCAGATATTTCCATAAAGAGGCTTCACTTCCCCGTCACAGGCCACTTCCACATCCTAGCTGTAGGGTCTGTCTGCTCTGGGTCTCTGAAGTAAAATCTCCAGTCTCTGAGGTGTGTTTCTCTCACCCCCTTGGCTTCCTTCTGACCCTCTTCCTTGCTGTGGCTGGCCTTGTCCCCTTGGTACCCTCCTCAGTCTCCAGGTGAAGCTGTCTGCATGGATGACACCACTGAGACACCAGACAAGACCACAGCCCAGCAGCGCTCCTGGGCTGGGCTCAGACACCAACCCACAGTCCAGCCCTCTGGTTGGTGACCTAGGTCAAGACCTACTTGGGTCTGGAAGACAGAGTTGCCTCTCTCCAAGTGGCCATTAGTGGGTGTCTGAATCTTCTGCCTCCCACACAAACGAAGTTACCAAGTGCTCAGAGGCAAGAGGTCCCTTCCCCTGGGGACCATCGACTAAGCCAGAACCCTGACACAGGTCCCAGCCCAGCCGGTGTGCCCTTGGGATGGGCACCCACCTGCCTTTCTTTGCTGTCTGTTAGGAAGTGGGAACATAGCGAGATACAAGGGCGCTTCTCCTGGGGCTGGGCACATTCTAGTGCCTCTTATGAGCCTGAGTCCACTTCCTGGCCTCCCTGGGGTACGTGTGCATGTGTGTGCTGCAACTAGTCTTAGCCGCCTTTTGCCCCTAGTTTTTGTTTAATCGGCAAACTCGCCCCACTGAAGTTTTCTGTCCTTCCACAGCTGGGCCCAACAGGGGTCGGGGGCGGAGGTCTACTACTGCAGCACGTGTTCCCCGCTCGCATGACACGCGTGACACCCGAGCCAGTGTCGGGTGGAAGTTCAGGCGGCGGCTGGGGCTGGGATGCTGGCAGGGGCTAGGCCTTCTAGGAGTGGGTGACCTTCTGTGACCTTCGGAGCAGCGCCCTAGGCCAGGATCTGGGACAGGGAAGTGGCCCTTCGGGTCGGCTCCTGGGGGGTGGGGCAGGCTCAGGGGGCCAGCACCACACCTTGCCGTGCCCGTTTTAAAGCACCAGGCCCGCCTCCCGAGGAGGCGTGGTCTCTCCGGTCCCTCCGTCGGGGGCGTGGACTCGCGGTCCCGCCCCCTGGCCGCGCGGGCGCATTGGCTGTTCGGGGCGCGGGCGCACCGTGGCACTTTGAACCGGGAGCCCGGCGGCTGCGGCTGGGGTCCGAGTCGGGTCGGCGGGAGTCGGGCCGGGGCCAACTTCGAGCCAGGGTGAAGCGGGCCGGGCTTCCTTTGCTGGGGCCATGGCAGCTGAGGCGCGCGTGTCACGCTGGTACTTCGGGGGGCTGGCCTCCTGCGGGGCCGCCTGCTGCACGCACCCGCTGGACCTGCTCAAGGTGAGGCCGGGCCCGGGATCAGAACTGCGCCTGGCGCTGGCCGGACGCTGCCGCGCGGCGCCGACAATCAACACCCTGCGATTACCGCGGCCGCGGGGCGGAGGCGCCGCCGCCGCCCACGCCCGCCCGGACCGAGGTCGCCCTGCTGTGTCGCGAGGGCCTTGGGCCTGTGGCGCCTCCTCTGGCGCCCGCCGGGAGGCCCGGACGGAAAGCCCAGTTTATTCTGCAGGTGACCTCCGCAGGTGGCGTCCGGGCCCGCGTGGGCACCCTCGCACTCCTGTTCTTGGCAGATGGCCATGTAGCCCCAGCTCTGCGCTTTAATACTGCCTGAACTTGGCCTCTTGGAGCCATTTCTCTCTGCCCCAGTATTCCAGGGCACTTTGCCTGATTAAAAGCGGTGATGTGCCTGCACCACCCAGTGTGTTGGGTGCTCAGTACAGGCCGTGGAGAGGGGAGGAAGTGAGGGCCTGACCTTTGCCCAGTCCCCCTTGGCTAACAGTGGAGTAGGAGTTGGACACCAAGAGGGAGCAGCACAGCCTCAGTGAGATGCTAGCAGATCCTGCATGCATATGGCCCAAGGAAGCATACACGCATTTTTAACTTTATTTTTTGAGAAAAGTTTTTATGGGGCAAAATAAAACAGAGCTCTCCTTGTTCCCTGAGGCCAGCAAGGGGCCAAGGGGCATTGTTTTCTGACCCTGCCTCACCACAGAGAACAAAGAAGAAAGGGCCTGAGGCTTTACCGAGTCTGCTTGGGGGCTCTGTTGTGGGCAGGGATCAGCCAGTCTAAACACCCCTTGCTCCTGCCCAGAGCCGCCTGGGATTAGCACATAAATCCGGAATGCAGAAAGGTCCAGGCCCATGGCTTGGCCTGGAACCTCTATTTTTTAAAAGGGGAGTTTTTCCAATTAGTAAAAACACTGGCCACCAGGTATGGGGGAGGTACAAGACCTCGCCTGTCCCGGGAGAGGCCTGCTCAGGTTTGCCGGAGGCGGGCGGGGGCGGCCAGGAGGCCGCTCTGGCCACTAAGGAGGCGGAGTCCCAGTGAGCAGGAAGGTGTGACTGGGTTTGGGGAAAGGGCATCCTCTCCTCCAGGCTGTTTTTCTTAATGCTTCTGGCCCTGTTGTCAACTGAAGTCCCTGAGTGGGCAAGGGCCAAGGAGCCTCCCGCTGAGCCCTCAGGGTGTCTGCAGGCTGTGATCTGGTATCACTGCTGTTCATTACTGTCCAGTGCCCCTTTGGGTGTCACTCCTCACCCCCATGCTATCTTGCTGCAGAACCCTGCTTGAGCAGTCAGGGAAGTGTGGCCCAGGGAGCACCCCTGCTGGGTGGACAGTGGCAGTGCCCAGCCTTGAAGGCTCTGGCCAGGGATTTTCTCTGAGGGCTGCTCACCCAGGCCTCAGGGGATAACCCTTTAAAAATTTATTTTGAAACTCCTTGATCTGGGCTGGGGATTTAGCTCAGTGGTTAGAGTGCTTGCCTTGCAAGCACAAAGCCCTGAATTCAATCCCCAGCACCAAAAGAAAAAGAAAAGAAACTCCTTGATCTGTTCCAGTGGCCCCACATCCTGACTTGGTCCTCATGGACACTTCTTGCCTGGACAGGAGCTGCTGCCCATGTGGCCACCCTGGCCAAGGACCCTGCCTCTCTGTCCTGCCTAGCTCACACAGTGGGAAGACACCACTCATGATGCTGAGCCAGGCTCCAGATCCTTCTCTGTCCCCACCCATCTCTGTTGTCCCAGGTCCCTGTCTCCCCTTGGCATGCTTGGGGATAGGGGACCATGCATGTAGGGGGCCTCATTAGCCTGAGGACAAGCTTCCTTGAAGCCATGGCCATGGGTCCTGGAGCTGGGATCCTGGGCCTGGCTGCCTGCCTGGGATCTCTGCTGTCCTAGCCCTGTCTTCCCCACAGAGCCATGGGTTGCCGGGGAAGAAGGTTGGGGGTGGGGCTGTGAGCAGTGATTATCACTGCTGTAAAACCAGAGTGAAAACGGATTCCAAGCTGGGCACAGTCCCCAGCCAGGGGCCCTGAGGAGCCTCTCCACTGCCCCATCTCAGTGTCCCCATCTGTAGGTGGCACTGAGCCCACAGGCTGTTGCGGGAGCCTCAAAGCAGCTGGTTCTGGGGAAGCCTCAGCAGAGATGCAAGGGCCCCAGGCAGCATCTGCACAACCTCCTAGTCTCTGCCGGCCTGGGTGCAGGAGGCAGACCCTGCTGTGTGCAGAAGTGACCCGTCCTGTGCCACAGGTGCATCTGCAGACACAGCAGGAGGTGAAACTGCGCATGACCGGCATGGCACTGCAGGTGGTACGGACCGATGGCATCCTGGCGCTCTACAATGGCCTGAGCGCCTCACTGTGCAGACAGGTGCGGGACCAGCAATGGGCCCCTCTTGGTCCTCCTGCCCCACAGAGCTCTTCCCTCTGCATGCCTTGAAATTAGCCATCCCAGAGCCCATGCTCTGGATGCCAGCACCCCAAGGAGTTAACCTTCTTCCTCCTCTTCCTTCCTGTGAAACCAGTAACCCCAGTCTAGGTATGGGGCAGGGTTCTGCCTTCTACGATGCTGGCTCTTATTTTTATGGCTGGGCCCAAAACCTCCACTTACAGATGGGGAAACAGAGGTTGAGGGAGGTGGGAAAAAGGAACACGCAGCACCTGGGTTTGTGAGTTGGCCCAGCTGTTTGCTGGCCAGTGGCCTTGGGTAGCCCCTCCACAGGCCGCTGGTCCACAAGTGACTGAGGAAGGTGCTGGGAGGCTGGGGTAGGGTGTCCCTGTCTCTGAGTTGGGTCCCCTCTCCCCAGATGACCTATTCCCTGACACGGTTTGCTATCTACGAGACTGTGAGGGACCGTTTGACCAAGGGCAGCCAGGGGCCTGTCCCATTCTACAGCAAGGTACTGCTAGGAGGCATCAGCGGTAAGCACTGGGCAGGAGGGGCCGGGCCGGGCCAGGGGCCAAGACACTGAGAGTCATTAGGACCTGGCATTTTTGTCCCCACAGGTTTAACTGGAGGCTTCGTGGGGACACCAGCAGACTTGGTCAATGTCAGGTTCGTGTGTATCCCCAGCCCCTACGGTCAGGGGTTTTCTCATCTGTGGATGGGCCAGGGATGACCTGGGTCTGCAGCACGTCCATCCTTGAACAGGCCGACTTGCACTTACCCGCTGCCCTTGGGTCTGTGCATAGTATGTGTCCAGCAGCCCCCCTTCTCTTTCAGGATGCAGAATGACATGAAGCTGCCTGCGAATCAGCGGCGCAAGTGAGCAGCAGGCTGGGCTGTGGGTTGTGGGCAGACGGGACCCCTGAACGGCTCTGCTGTGAAGTGGCTGAAGCTCCAACAGACTTTGTTGCCACTAGGGTCACATGGAACGGGGGTGGGGAGGCTGATGGTTTTCAGGAATAAATGCCATATGTGGCTGTCCCAGGGTCATTAGGGTGTGTCCCTTGGTCCCCCAGGACAAGCTGGGGGCTGGAAACTGTCAGCACCTAGGGACAGTCCTGAGCCTATTTCTGGTGTTGGTACGTGTGTTGCGGCGGGGGAGCCTCAGAGACTGAGTGGGGTGCATGAGACGAATGTGCCCACACCAAGACAGAGGCCCTCCCTACCCACCACCAGCGTGGCAGCAGGAGAGTGACAGGGCAGCCACATCCTTTTACAGCAGTGTCTTGTGTTCTCTCTGACCATATCTAAACTGGCTCACCCTCTCCTTGGGGATCCCCAGGCAGTTTCTGGTTTCTTCCTGGGGCCCCATGGGGCTCTGTGGGGAGTGGGGATGGTCTAGGCTTTGCCTGCAAACAGGACCACCCTGAACTGACAGCCCCCTAGAGAGGCTGAAACTGAAGTGTGTCCCCTGGGAGGGATCTCTCGGCTCCTGAGGCCTCTGTCCCTGTGATGCTTCTGCAGAAGAATGTGGCCTGTGATGGGGGTGGATTCCTGGGGGATGGTGGACAGGGTGAGCCTCATATGACCTGTTCTGTGCCCCTGGCAGCTATGCTCATGCCCTGGATGGCCTGTACCGTGTGGCCCGTGAAGGTGAGAGGAGCAGGTGTTTTACATGGGAGCTCCCCTTCCCCGGAACCCCAAGAAAGGGGCTTGAGAATGCAGGGGTGCTAGGCTGGGTGCCAGACTTCCCTTTATTCTTTTTTTGGTGGGGTGCTGAGGATTGAACTCAGGGCCTTGTGCTTGCTAGGCAAGCGCTCTGCCACTGAGCTAAATCCCCAACCCCTTCCCCTTTCTTCTTGCAGAGGGTCTAAAGAGGTTATTCTCTGGAGCAACAATGGCATCCAGCCGCGGGGCCCTTGTCACTGTGGGTCAGGTAGGGTTTCTGCACAAGGCAGGGCTCAAAGAGTGAGGCAGTGGGTGCAGGCTCTACTTGCTCTCTCCTGGGTAGGCACAGGTGGGTCATAGCCACAGCCTGGGTCTGACCTTGGCCAGGTCCCTCCCCTGGTCTGGGCCTCACTTGCCTGCACCCAGGTATGGCAGTGACGCAGGACAGATGCTTGGTCCCTGCTGGGTGATGTCATTGTGAGCCTCTACCTTCCCTGGAGCTGTCCCTGTCCACCTGCAGCTGTCCTGCTACGATCAGGCCAAGCAGCTGGTCCTCAGTACCGGGTACCTGTCTGACAACATCTTTACTCACTTTGTCGCCAGCTTCATTGCGGTGAGTGCCCAGGGTGAGGTGCGGGGGTGAGGAGGTAGGAGGCATGGCTGGAGCCTGGTGGCGCCTCCCTGGGGCCACATAAGTGGACACTGTCAGTCCCTTCTCCATGAGGCCCCAGGCCTGCAGTCTCAGGGCACCTCTGAGGAGTGGGGACCAGGGGGCTCTTTGAGGCTGGCCTGTGGGTGGGAATGCTGGGAGGGACCTGCAGGCCCTGTGACAAGGCCCCTCTGCAGGGCGGGTGTGCCACGTTCCTGTGCCAGCCCCTGGACGTGCTGAAGACCCGCCTGATGAACTCTAAGGGCGAGTACCAGGTGAGGCCACACTGGTGTCCTGTTGCCTACCTCTGAGTTCTCACCCCAAACCCTTGCATCCTGTTCTGGGATGAGTGCAATTCCCATGGGGATGTGGGGACCCAGAGATGGAGCTGTCCCCCAATACACCCTTTCCTTCCATATACTTTTTCCTTCCAGTTGCTGCTCCTCTGGGGAGTCCTTGGTTGGGGAAAGTTGTGCCTTTCCAAGGCCGATGCCTTGCCTTAAGCCCCATTTCCCCTATTGGGCATGGTGGCGCATGCCTATAATCCCAGCACTCAGGAGGCTGAGGCAGGAGGATTGCCACAAGTTAGAGGCCAGCCTGGACTACACAGTGAGATCCTGTGTCAGAAAACCAAAAATAAGGAGAGGTGGGGATTTAGCTCAAGTGGTAGAGCACTTGCCTAGGAAGCACAAGGTCCTGAGTTTTGATCCCCAGCAACCCCCACACACACAAAAAAAGAAAACCAAAAATAAATGAGTAAAATAAATAAATAAACTGGATTTCCCTTGCATGTTAACAGAGGTGCTCAGTGGAAACTGCCCCAGAGGAACACAGCCCCTGCACTGAGTATCGGCCTTGGGCTGCCCCCAGTTACCATCTATTCCCGTGTCCCTGTGGTAACCGTGATTATCCTCCTGTCCCTGACCCTGCCTTGTCACTCGCTGTCACAGTTTTGTTCTAGCCCTCTCACAGGCTGTGTGCGTGCCCAGCGCCCCCCTAGTCCCTGGGGTGCACTGTGAAGGCCCTGCTCGACTGTGTCTGCAGCGGGGTGGCCCTCGCCCCTGCGGTCCCCTGCTGATGTAGCAGGCTGTTCACCTGCTGTCCTCAGGGATCCTAGGAGCACTCAGCACCACCCCACCCAGCTGGTACCAGAAGAGGGGGCGCTGTCCCCCACCTGTGCCCCTGAGTGAGAAGCCACTTCCTGCACTTTTTCACTCTGTGTCTCCCTCAGGGGGTTTTTCACTGCGCGGTGGAGACGGCTAAGCTGGGACCACTGGCCTTTTACAAGGTGTGGTCGGGCGGCAGGGTGCTGGGTCGGGGGTGGCGGGCTGGTCCCTCCTGGGCCCTTCAGACCTCCCTCTGGTTCTTTGCCAGGGCCTCTTCCCTGCCGGCATTCGTCTCATCCCACATACTGTGCTTACCTTCGTGTTCCTGGAGCAGCTGCGGAAACACTTTGGCATCAGGGTGCCCACCTGAGGCCGCCAGCACCAGGCTCAAGATCGTGGGAGGGTGTGGCCTCCGCTCCTTCCTGGCCTGGGCCCATGTGTGCCCTGCAGGCTCCTCCCCTCCCCAGGCCCGTGGCTGCCCCATGTGCTCCCCAGTGGGCCTTTACTGGCCTTGCTGACCTCCCCTCCCCACTAACCGTTCACTCAGGAAGAAGGCGAGAGCGTCCCTCCAGGCTGGCTCCCACTCTCCCGGTTTCCACTCCCTTTGCCCAGCAGGCAGTCATTGCGGAGCTGGGGGTGGCTGGCTGACCTGTGTCCTGCTCTGGCTGAGGTTTGTTCCTCTCGGGGATCCATTGCTCCAGGTGGAAACACCATCTTCCAGCAGCCTCCACAGAGGACCCGGATGGCAGGGCAGGGTGTGGACCTTGCAGCCACCTGACACTCATGAGCATGCACACATTATTCTCACGGGAGGGACCACAGCTTTATCATCCTCAGAGTTAGTGCCTCCCCCAGGTTCCTGCTCTTGGGAGAGGAGACAGAGGACCGATTACCAGCCAGTGCCAGGGCAGCAGGGTCCCCACACACCCCTCTCTGGGTACAGCCCCAGATGCTTTAAAGATTTGCTTTGCCAGATGAAACCTCAGTGCCCGCAGCCTGCTGCTGTCCATGGGGTTGGTGCCTGAAGCCCTCAGATGCCTGCAGCCCTCAGATGCCTGCACTGTCCCCTCCCTGGCTCTCTGTGGGAACAGGGCCACAAGGCAGTGGTGGGCCATGGTGTGTCTTCCAGGACTCTCCTTCTGGTGTGGCCTGTGGTCTCTCCACAAGAGCCCCTAGCAGCCAAAAACCGCCACCAAAGTAGCCTATTTCCCCTAAACAGGACTAGGTTTCTTGTGGGCCGGGGCACTGTGGCTGCCCCAGGGGTATTGCCCTGCAACTCTGCATGGGTCCAATAAAGGGTAGTGACCCAGGTGACCTGCTCTGAGTTTGTTCCTCCACACCACTGGCGGCTTTCTGGTGCAGGGGCAGTACAACCCTCTGCATCCCCAGAAGACTGGGAGGAAGGAGCCATGCTCATACCTTTGGACAGCCTGGGGACAAATGAATGGGTGGTGGCCTCCCCAGTGCAGAAGGGAGGGACAGGGCAGGATGTGGAGAGGTCACAGCACCACCCCTCCCAGCCAGCCCCTGGCACTAGAAGACCTCAGGTCTGCATGTCCACACAGGAGGTACCCCTGGGTCGGCCCCAGGCTGTAGGGCTGTGGTGCGGCTGCCCCGTGTCCAGCCAGTGCCGCCTGGCCCAAGAGACCCTGGAACTGCAGAGCAAACAGGTGAGAGGCTGGATGGCACCCGGGGCCAGGGCAGCTAAGGACCTGCAGTCAGCATCCAAGGGAGGCCTGTGATGTGTGTGCCAAGCCCCAGCAGGCCTGTGATGTGTACAGTGTTACCACTGTGAATCAAAACAGGGTGCTGGGCAATGGAGCTGACTCCAGAGCTGTGTGAGTCCCTAAAGTCGCTGCATGGATAAAGCTGCTCAGGGCAAGGGTATCCCACAGTGCCTGTCCCAGCTTCAACAGTGACCTTTCAGCCCTGAATGTCTGCTATACCTCAGGGGCACTTCTTGGCCCACCCTGGGAATTTAGAAGCAAATCTCAGTCCTTCTGTTATTTATATATAGATATCTAAATGCACTAGTTGAGGGGGTGCATCCCTGTAATCCCAGCACTCTGGGAGGCTGAAACAGGAAGATCAAAGATTCAAGCCCAGCCTGAACAACTTAGCAAGACCCTGTTCCCAAAGGTGTTGGGGGGTGTCGGGATGTAGCTCAGTGCAGAGGGCCTGGGTTCCATCCCCAGTACCGTTCCCTGCCCCCACACACACTTTAGGGGTTGATTCTGTAAACATACCTTGGGCTGGGAGTGTGGCTCAGTGGCACAGCACTTGCCCAGCACTGCCTGAGGCCCTGGGTTGCATCCCCAGCACCACCAAAAACTTAAGAAATATATATGCCTTAAGTCAAAATTACTATAACTAGTAGTAGTTATTTATAGGTAAAAAATGTAATGGTAGATCTTTCACCTCCTCAAATACCCATTCAGTGCTCAAATTTCCCCAAGGGCCACCTGTTTTGTTTTGTTTTGGGAGGTGCTGGGGATCCAACTCAGGGCCTAGCCACGTGTGGGTTTTTTTGTTTGGGGTTTTTTTTTTTTTTTTTTTTTGGGG
>QZML01013995.1:0-10581 GCA_016801275.1 Hystrix brachyura
GAAGGGAAGCATTGCTCCTAAAGAAGTCTAGGAGATTGTTCCACCCCTTTCTTTGTAGAGGCTCTTGGCTAATGACTTTTGATCCAGGCTGATAATAGTCCAACTTCCTTGGTTTGGGTGAGTCTCTATTCTATGGTATCAAAGAGATTCTATATTCACTATGAAACCATTGCACACACATCTTATTCCCCGCCCATGACTGTATCTCTTACTTCCCTACAGTTTTCATCTAAAATCCACTCCTCAAAAAATCACTTGGCAAAAATCTCCATCTCAGAGTCTTCGTCTAAAGGGCAAGATCTAAGTGGTCTTGTTTTCAGGCTGAGTCTCTGATCTGTACTTGTATACCTCCTTTTTTTTTTTTTTTTAACAAATCCAAACGGGGGGCTTTTCTATTTCAGACTTCTCATAATCAAAACTGATCTCCTGATAGTCTCTGCTGTCACTCTCAGGTGCTTCTCTCACTGCCTTTGGGATTATTGTCGTTTTGTTTTAGGATATAACACGTCCATTCTTCCAGGTGCTTGAGACAAAACCTTTTGGCTTCCCCGTCCAATCACTCTGGACCCGAGACGCTGAACCTTTTACCTACAGCATTCGCAGATAACATGCTTCTGGGTGTGGTTTCCTACAGGTTTCAGGAGCCTGCTCCTTACTTCAGCCTATTGAAGGGCAGAGCTTGACACCAGGGCTTGGAAAGTTAGGGTTAGAGTTCAGGTTCTCAGCCTTTGGAACGAATCTGTAACTCTGCCCCTTATTACCACCTCTGTTGCTGCCCGTCTGGTGCAAGCCACTGTTATCTCCTGATTGGATTATTGCAGCGGCCCCTTGACTGGTCTTACGGCTTCTACTCTCCTTTGCCTTTGGTCTACTTTCCACAAAGCAGCCAGTAGGAGCCTCTAAAAATACAAATATGACCATGTCACAGCTCTTTCATAATTCTCCATTTGCTTTTCTCCCAGAGCAGAAGCCCACATTTGCGCAATGCACTAAACGCCCTCTCTGGTCGTGTTTCCCTCCCCATCTCCGAGGCCATCTGCTGCTGCTCTGTCCCCCCTCACACTTCCCTCTCCACTTGGGCTTCTTGATGTTCCCGATGTGCCAGGCGTGACGCTGCGCAGCACCTTGGCCCCTGAGGCTCTTTGTGCTTGGGATGCTTCCCCAGATACTGGCCCGGCTCATTCCTTCGCTTCTTCCAGGCGTTGTCCTTGTCAGCTGTCTAAAGCGCAGTCTTCCGTACTCCACGGTCATCGTGTGGTGTGCCCATTTATATTGTTAGTGTTCGTTTTCATCAGTGTGGTACGAAATCCACGAGGACAGGGACTGGTGTTTGTCTCGGTCCCTGTTGGCACATAGCAGGCACTTCATACATATAGGTGGAGCACGTGCACAAGTGATGTTATTAAAATGAATGAGACTACTTTTATTAATGCGAAAGAATCGTTCTATGCCTGGAAGTGTGCCTGCTAGAAGCTGCAGTGTCAATTGACATTCTCATACCTCCAGACACTTGGGTGATTTTTTCTGGTTCGCTGCTACAAGATTGCCCATCGGTATTAGAGAGCAGGAGCTGTTGCATGTTGCTTTTACATTTCAAGGAGAATTTATTGAACATCTAGATGTGCAGGTCTGGGTGAGTATCTGCCTGCTGAGTGCAAGGCACATATGAAAGCAGGCAGTAAACATTGGAGAAATTTACTTGGTCGCAGCTGCTGATCAGTTAGAGGAATACCAAAGAGTTAAGAGCTAAAAGTAACTATTAATCAAAAACTAATAGCTCATCTTTGACCCTGGTGCTGAGAGAATTCTGAAATAGACTCAGCTCCATCTATTTATAGTGTTTTGCTGCAAATCTTGCTTGTCAGGTCCTGGCTGTTTGGAGAGTTTCCACCCATCTTTAGAACAACTTATTTGACTTGACATTTTTGAATGTTACTACGGCCCCTCTTCTGAATTCTTGAACACGTGGAACCCATAGCGGTGGCTGCTCTTGTGTGATTTGTTCAGGTGAAGAGGGATAATCCTGAGATCGGAAAAGTTCCCAGGATGAGTGGAAAGGGTGTTGTGAGAGAACTAAGCTTTTGGAGTCAGATCAGAGTTGTGAGACAGAGAGTGAGCCTGGATGTGGTCAGCCCTTCTTGGGGTTGTTTTGTGTCACAAACGTGTAATGGATCTAAGTTTCAGTGGTCTGGGTGACTGGCGTTGGTGACAGATAAAAGCTTTTGAAACCGGGCTTTAGCAGTGAACAGCTGAGTTCATTTTGAACTTCAGCGAGCTGAGCTACATGACTCATTATATGAATATAAAAATGACTTGTCCTTTATTATAGAGATGGGGATCTGACACTCGGCAGACCGGGGACAGCGGTAGGGTTTCAGTTCTTTGGAGGATGCTTATTTATCTTTCTGTAAATGAAACCATTCTCAGAAGCCATTGACTAAACTAGGTAAAGCAATTACGAAATACTATTCATCCTCTATTTTACTCAAGGTAATTTTTTTTTTTTAAATGTGAAATCACTCCTGCGTCATCATTGTATGTTTTACAGTAGAACTAAAGTCAATTTCTTTTGAGGGCAAGATGGACTTAATGTTTCTGTTGTGTCCTATAGTTTTTAAAAAATAAAGGATCGGGACTTTTTGAGATTATTGGCTTTTTGTGCTGCTGACAAATTCCGTGGGGCACTAGAATTTGGGTCAGCACTAAAGGCGGGGTCCATTTAATCCTGCAGGGCTCAGATACTAGAAGTCTACAGTTATGTGCCACAGTTAAGGAACTTCCAAAAGACCGTGAGCCATAGACGAGGGTGGTCTCTTAGGATTATAAAGGAGCTGAAAAATCCCTGCTGCTTAGAGCACTGAGCTGCAATGACCTGCCCAGGTGTTTGTCGCGAGCCTGGTGTAAACAAACGTGCTGTACTGCCAGTTGCATAAAAATATAATACAATTATGTACTCTACATAATAGTTGACAGTGATAATCAAGGAATATGTTTATGTATTTAATGCAGCATACTTTTTATTGTCATGTACGAGTGTACTCGTACCTATAAAACAAGTTTGTTGTAAAATAGTATGCCGTGTTACGCCAGCAGCAGCCTCATGCATCTGGTGTTTGCTGAATCTCTTGATTGCAGTACGGGCCACGTCCAGGGATCCCCCCACGCCCTCCAGGTTTGTGTGAGTGCAGGCTACGATGTTCACATAATGACAGAACTGGTGAGTGACTCCTTTCTCAGCACCAGCCACCTCGTTAAGCCACACTTGACTTGTCCTGCTTGCTGGAAAGTTTCAAATGGTGATGAAAAATAGCTGTTCCAGGGACTTAGAAGTGAAATGCATTTAGATCTAAGTCCTCTGTAGGACGATCGAGGAATCCACAAAGAAGCTGGAGAGAGAGGCACATTTCTCAAGTTAAAGCCTAGGACTTGTAGTTATACAAATCGTAGCGTTTCCCTCATCCGTACAGGACACATTTTTTTGCGTGTATTATTGTGGTTGAATTTTTACTACTCTCTTTCTTTTTGAAAAATCACCTCTGACATTTAGTTGGTGGGAACAGATTTCAAGGGGCCCCACAAGAAAGGCTGAGAACAGCTTGCTATACACAACACATGCAGACATCCCAATAAGGTATGAAGAGAATCGTGAAGACGGATCCCTATTTCTTCTCTACATGCAAGTTCTCCTGCTTCCGTTTTCATCGAACTTCTATGCAGACGTACCAGATAAGTCTCGTCAAATAAGTAAATATTGGAAGCATCTGTAGTAAGTATGTAGTGACACTTCAAGATTAACTGGGAAAGGAAATGCTACTAATGTAAGTCAGTGAACAAATGTTTCCTTTGTGCCACTATGTGGGTGGTGTGGAGGCTGAAGGAAGTACAGCCCTGTCCACTGGAAGAACAACATATTTCCCTGGAAGACCCTGGGAAGTGCCTGAAGTGGAAGACTGTGTTTAAATGATTCAGACCTTATACTCTATTCAACACGTACTCTTTGAGTAAACTCTCTTGAGAGGCAGAAGATGAATAGCAAGGAACACACTGTGAAGAATGATCAAAGAGCCATGGTTAATTATTTACAGGTGCCAATAAGAGAAATTTTACAAAGTATAAACCTTTAACCATTAAGAAAAAAACTAGTGTAGGAAAGAGAGACACTGCAGAGTACTTTGGCTGTAGGAGCAGCAACTCAGCAGTTAGGCTGTGGAAGAACATTGTGGGAGCCGGAAAGTCCTGAGGCAGAGTGCAGAGTCCCCACTAGCCCCAGGCAGATGCACACAGTGCCTGTTGTGAGCCTTGCTCTCCTCCCCAGGGGCACCCACAGGAAGCTCGGGTTCTCTCACATCAAGAAGGGTCTGAAAACCACAGAGTTTGAGGCAGCCAGGCTCCGTCCTGCAATCCACAGCATAGTGTTGAGTAAAACAAAACAAATCTTGAGATGCTTTCTCCCGCCTTCTTATGCTATCTAGTCCCACATCTTTGCTTAGTTTAAACTCTATATTCAGTTTAGTAGCTATTGTCGTGCAACCAATCTTGGAAGTGAACTGGCTTTCCAGGGAGGACTCTGCCCAGCCCGCACCCGCCGCCTGCTCTAGCCCTGCGCTTGCCGTCTTTGACTCACAGCATTGGTCCATCTTGGCTTGTTTCTGACATGGTCCCACTCTAGGGTAAGCACCCTTTCCATCCCCGTTTCTCCTGACCAGCTGGTTCTGCAGCAACCAGGTGCAATCCTGCCCGAGAGGTAAAATTGACAAAACATCAAAGAAGCTTGCTTTCTTTTTCTTTGGTTGGAATTTTATGTAGTTTCCATGAATGTGGGGAATCCGCCGCGATGAGAACCTGCTTGGAATCAGCAGTCCCGTCGAGTGTGGCTGATCACGGCTAGACGTCCTCTCAGTCAGCCATCTCCAAGGCACCAGAGAGAATCGACGGTGTCCCAGCCTTTGGCCGCAGACCTGCTTCTCCTCGTGGCCTAGCACAGACTCAGGAGGCGGAGAACATCAGGTTCTGGTTTTGATCTGTATGTTGGAAATTAAGAAGTTGGGAAGGCATGAAATTAGCGCTGCGAGGGGCTAAGTCAAATGGCCGAGGGCTCATAGTGAGCGTGCTGCCAGGTCTTGACATCCCGACCTAAGTTGAGATGCTGATTCTGTCTGCCGAGTGTCTGTGTTGTGACCGGCAGAAAGGCGTCACCGTCAGGGCGCCTCCGGGTTCAGGTCCACCATCTGAGCGCGGGGGCTCCAGTCCTCCGGCTGTGATGGCGATGAGACGGCGCTGCTGGTGACCACAGTGTGCTGCCGGGAGGGATCGGGCAGGTGTGCCGAAGGTTTAACAGGATCTATTAGTCGATCCAGAGGCTGGCAGGGGCGCGAGTGTAACTAACTTTAGAGGATTCGTCTACAGCTGTGTACAGTGGCAGGCCCTTGAACGCCACGATGGGATCTGCCCCGCCCGCCTGTCCCTACTCATCTCAAAGCAAAGCTTCTTACAGGCTAATAAGGAGATCGTGTTGTTTACTCTTCCTTCAATATGTCTGTCTTAGTCCATTCCTGCTGTTGGGCAATGTATAAACAACTGACGTTTGTTCTATTGCCGTTCTGAAGGCTGGCAAGTCTGAGCTCGCAGCACTGTTGGGTTCCCTGTCTGGGGAGGGTCTGCGCCCTCACACGGCAGAAGGGACGAAAGAGCAGAGATGGCAAAGAGGCACCAGGGTGCCGTCATCCTGGCTCACGTCGGCTAAGCCAGCCCTCAGGACTTAATCGTGTCCTGAAAGTCCCTCCACACCCCCGCTCGGACCACCACATCAGCACATTTTAACGGGGGAATTCTAGAAGAGAAGTGTAGACTGCAGCAATATCGTAATTTACCAGTTCTAAAACTGTAGTGATCTCTCTTGATAAAATGTGGTTACTGCAGAAAAGGTAGCAATTAGAACATTTTTATGATCAGAGTTTCCATTCGCTATTCCCTTCAGGCATTCTTCCTCACCGTGAATTGTGCTTACAGGTATGCAGCCCCCCAAAATGTGCAAGGCCAAAGTATCGAACATAAGTGTACAAGATTAGAAACATGAATGTATATACTTAGCCAGGTGTGGTGGGACGTGCCTGTAATCCCAGCACTTGGGAGGCCGAGGCAGGTGGGTTACAAGTTCAAGGCCAACCTGAAGAACATAGCAAGGCCCTGTCTCACAAAAGCCAACAAATAAATAAAGAAACAAATAAATATTCTTTAAAACAGTTTGACTATTCTTTTTGTCTGCAGTGACAGGCATAAGAAAGCCTTTCCACAAGCATGGAAAGAGACTTTGAAGTATGAAAAAATAAATGGAAAAGCATAAGAATACCAAATGATAAATAAGGAGGAAGACAATTCTTACCATTTTCCTAAGAAATCATTTGTTTTTGCAATGGGAAAATTTTAGGACCCTCAGGTACAGGAAAATGTGGTATGACGTATAAAAACGCCATACTGCCTAGGAGCAAAAATATTTGATTAAAATTTGTTTACTTAGAGGAACTTTATCACACGTAAATGTTTTACAGCAATTTTAAATGGAACCAGCTTACATTAAACTTGATGTATTGTTTCAGAATGTTGCTCTTCTTTAAGCCACCGAGACTGTCTGAAGAGGGACAGACAGACCGACAGAAAGACACAGAGACACACAGACAGAGTGGTGGTACATTGGATGACACTGACATGTAAAGACAGAACCAGGATTTAGAGTGTAAGTATCTAACTCAGAAAATTTTCCTCTGGTGAGCTTAGCAAAGTCACTTAAACTTGTTTTTTTTTTTATACTTTAAACATTTATTATGATAAAAGATACGTTGCCATTAATGCCCCCTCCAGTCTCCCCTCGCCTTGGAACACATCTGTCCAGACCACCGTTTTGCCCCTTTCTGAAGCAGTTCTGGGAGTCCTCTTTCCTAGGAGGGTCTTTAGCTGTTGTGGCTCCCCTTATGTCCTAAATCCTTCAAAGTGCGCTGGCAATTTCCACCAAATGAAAATATTATGGTGTGTCTTTACCCATGTTATTTAGCAGACCTGGCGCCGTGTGAGTGCTGGGTCGTCCCTAAAGTTGAATGACCATGAAGGGTAAGTGTTTTGAACACTGAAACTCTTTGAACGAGAGTTTTCTTCACAATTCCTCTCTCATTACCTATTGCGAGAATAAGATGAGGGCAGGTAAATAGCACAGTGCTTGACAGACACTTTATAAATGATATTAGAGTCCAAATGAGGATGAGATTTCCCAATGAAGATACACCAGTGTCGACATCATATCCAACCACCTGGATCACAAAACTATTTTCAAAACTGACTTAAGTTTTTTTCTGAATATTAGTGAATAAGGAAGAAACAACGGCTGCATTCTATCTTGTTGTACATTTTTAGACTAATCAGCCTTCTACACGGAACGCTTCAGAGAATTTGGTAAAGAGACTATTCATTTTCTATTGCCCCATAATTATGACAAATTCAATAACATTCAAATTCTTCGTTCGTGTTTCTGTAGGCCACCAGCCCAGCTATGACACCACCTTTGGCCATCTGTTCCCTCCTCCTTCTGCTTACGTCACCTTTCTTCATCCTTTGTCCTTCTGAACTACCCGAAGACTCTGCTCATCCCTGTGCCTGCTCCTGTCACGATCTTTTCCCCTCAGCGTGTGTCTTTCCCTCTCCACCCTCAGAGGCCTTGCTAGAGCACATGTCAAATTCAAGTTGCAAGCACGGCAGTCTGTCTTCTCGCAACGCCTCCCAAATCCCCTCTCTGGCCTTTCCCCCTCTGTATCTCAGCAGATTTGCTGGCGTTTTGGGGGTCTCAGGAGAGACAGGCCGTCCCGATGGTGAGGGCCGCGGGCTGTGA
Organism: Hystrix brachyura; assembly: GCA_016801275.1. Lineage (NCBI taxonomy): Eukaryota > Metazoa > Chordata > Mammalia > Rodentia > Hystricidae > Hystrix > Hystrix brachyura. The sequence goes on from QZML01013995.1 coordinate 7,877, forward strand.
GGCTGGGTGCTCTGGAGTGACATCCCAGCCCTGACCACGACAGCTCACTTCTGACGGAGCTGCATTTCCTCACCTGGAAATCCAGGCGAGAAACAGGACCTGTCTCACTTGAGTTTTTAAAAGTTGCGTTACTTTTTAATTTCAGCATTCACCTTTTTCCAAATTTGACCAGTAGGACCACTAGAGTCAAGTCCTCCCGTCTTTGGATGTGCCTGCGGTTTTGTTAAATGGTTTTGTCGAGACGCAATTCACATAACACAAAGTTTAGCCATCATCATTTTGTGTGTGTTTACTGCTGAACAATATTGTATTCTGTGTATGTACCATGTTGTGCTTCTACATTAGTCCAGCGATAGAAATTTGTTTTCTCTGCCTTGGAGGGCTATTGTGAATGACGCTCATGGGAACATTTGAGTGCCAGCTTCTATGTGGACGTATATTTTTATGTTTCCTGGGTGTACACCTGGAATCTATGAATCACGTTGTAACTCTGTGCTTAGCATTTGAAGGCTCTGTACCACAAGCACTTTTCAAAAGCAGCAGCAGAATTTTGCAACCTTGTCAGGTGTGCGTGATAGCTTTGATTTCTCCTGTTCCTTGTCAACACTTGTTATTGTCTGTCTTTTTGACTTTAGCCATCCAGCAGATGTGAAGTAATGTCTTGTGGTTTTGATTTCTATTTCCTTAATGATCAATAAGAAGAAATATGTTTTTATGTGCTTATTGTCCATTTTTATACCATCTTTGAAGAAGTGTCTATGCAAGTCCTTTGCCTGATTTTAATTGGATTTTCATTCTACTGTTGAATTGTAAGCATTTTTTATATTTTTGGATGCAAATTCCTCATCAGATATGTGATTTGCAAATATTTTCTCGAATGACGAAGTTACTTCTCACTTTGTTGACACAAAAACATTGTTAATTTTGATGTAATCCAGTTCATGTGTTTTCTTCCTTTAGCATTTAAATTTTCTGTATCATTTGTAGGAAGTATTTGCCTAATTCAAGATGGTGACACTTTACTGTTATGATGTCTTCTAAGGACTTTGTAGTTCCAGTTCTTGCTTTTAGGACTATGATCCAATTTGAGTTACCTTTGGGGATGATGTGAAGAAGGCATTCAACTCCCATTGTTGGTATGTGGACATCTCACTTTTCTAGTATCATTTTTGACACTCAAAACATTTTTACAAGAATTACAACATTAATGTGCTTAAGGAACTTAGAAGAGTACATGGGGATACACAGCAGCAATGTGTATAAATTAATGATCATTATTTCATATCTATTGAACAAGATACCTACTTGCATTTCTTGCAAGAAACCATTGTTGAAATGTGCCTGGTCTAGTGTCTGACAACATAAAATAATGAATGGATCTTGCTGAATGGCTGGATAGTAAGTAGACCTTCTCCTGTGAAATGACCAGCGAGTAAACCACTAGACACACGTCAGCCTCGACAGTGATAATTCTCCCGTGCTGGATCTGGCTTGCGACCCGAGGGCCTCTTAAACATTAGAACATGTTAACAGTGACTTAGTCAAGGCTTGGCACGTAATTTCTGGGTGCAGATCACCTTGGAGGTGTAGCATATCTTCAGCGTAATTTATATGCCAGCATTGCCATCCGTACATTTTGTTTCCTTCTCACTCTGTTCCTGAGTATGAGCCCGGGATGAAACATCTCTCTGATGTTAGTTGAAGCCAAATTTCCTGTGCTGGATCCCTTAGCTTTCACCCTTAAAATATTGCAGCTGCAAGACTTGCTTCTAGCCCCTTTACCTTGTCCGTGTACATTCTTTCCCTGGATGATGTCATCTAGTTTAATGACTTTAAATACCATGTAATTGTTGATGACTCCCAAACCTGTTACTCCAGCCTTAGCTTTTAACTGAGCTCCGGACTTACATTTCAATTTGTTCATTTCCTGTCTCGACTTAGACATCTAACAGACATCTCAAATGCAACATGACCAAAGCAGACTTTCTCCCACAAATATATCATTCTCTCAGCCCTCCTCACCTCAGTAAATGACGGGGTCTAAGGCTGCAGCATTTGATTGCACTCTTCAGTCCCGGCTGCTCCAATTCTACTATCTATGAAATGGCCCCCTAAAATTCTCTTAGAAAGATAAATCACATCATGTTACCATCACTTGGCTTTCATTTTTAATAGAATAATAGAAAAAATTCTTAGGACCAACACAAAGTTCTTGACATTAATTGGTTTTTATTTGTTTATTTTTTTTTTGGTGCCGGGGATCGAACTCGGGCCCTTGTGCTTGCCAGGCAGGCACTTTAACCACTGAGATAAATCCCCAGCCCTACTTTTTAAATTGCAAGATGATAAACAAAGAGATTTCTACCAGGTGTCTTTTTTCTTGCGGTACCGAGGGTCCAGCTTAGGAGTGCTCTACTACGGAGCTAGTACCCAAGCCACTTTTTTTTTTTTTTGGTGCTGGGGATCAAACTCAGGACCTTGTGCTGCAAGGCAGACACTCTGACCATTGAGCTAAATCCCCAACCCAGCCGCCTGATAGAGACTGGAGTTACCTCCGTTTGCAGGAAGCAGAATCCTACCTGGCAGCTGAGATGTGCCTGTATATATCTCTGCTTATTGTGAAACACATACATGATAGAGCTTGCTCAGAAAATCTTTTGTACTTTCCAAAGAGGAAAAACAGAAGCCACTTAGAAATGAGCTTT
>QZML01014155.1:0-26908 GCA_016801275.1 Hystrix brachyura
AACTCGTCTTTATCTTTTCAAATGCTTGATAGAAATAAAAAAAGGATATTTCGCGATACATGAAAATTACGTAGATTTGAAATTGAATGTCCAGGGACAACGTTTCAAGCTCACGTTCTGTGATCCGCGCCTGGCTTTGGGTCTCTGATGCCAGGCCGCACGTGGTTGTGGCAGAGACCTTCGGGCTGCACAATGTGGAACGTTTACTGTGTGACTCTGACAGTCGTCACGTAGCAGCCGCTGCTACAGAGCCGCTTCATTGTTGGTGAGTTTGTTTCTACTTTCAATTTTCCTTCTGTTGTGTGGCGGCTGAACTATAATAAACATTCTCTTCATTCAGGCAAATTCTGGCTCCCTGATAACTACTAACAAGGCTGTTGGGTGTAGTAAATTGAGAACTGGCTCAAAGTGACTTAGTTGTGATCCTGGAAAAGGCTCAAAGTGACTTAGTCGTGATCCTGGAAACGGCTGGCTGCATGTGTGTGTCCTTGGACGCTTACTGCTATTTACCTTCTGGGCCTCAACAAGCTACATCTCAGGATCCTTGTGAATGTGAATTCAGTGTTTATATTCACATCTTTTCTCTTTAGTTGCATAATACATCTTATAGGAAGGTACACATTTTCCTCTGGGGAGAGGATCCTTTTCTTTTGTTTGGGATTCTCAAAACATTTTTATATGGCACCCGTGATGGAGAGAAACCTTCCACGCTTGCCATCTGCCGTGAAGGTTTAAGTTTCTGTGAACAGTTCAAGCTGGCTTCTCGTCTGATGTCCACTCGGCGGACTTTCCAAAGGCCATCCATGGAGGCTTCTCCTCTTCTCTTTCTGAAACTGAACTTTATGATTCCAAAACTTACTCCTTTCCCAGAATGTAAAACAGAATTCATTTTTCTGCTTACTTCTTCCTTTTGATGAATTATAACCACTATATTGAGAGATGCTATCACTCTTCTGGGTAAAAGTCTCCTGTTGGGAAGCACAGTCGTTGCCAGGCAACCCAAGCAGCTCACAGAAACAGCAGCCCTTTCTCCTCCCTTCCCACTGAGGGAGGGAGTTTCCGAGTGGGTAGGAAGGGAGGAGAAAGCCACAATAATTTCGCCATGCTTATCGCTGCCCCTTTTGACTATCCTTAGGGGAGCAGTTTGAAAACTGAAAAGAGCTCTTGCCAAATGAAAGTATTTTCCAGACCTATTTTAAATTTGAAATTATTTCTACATCATACTCTTCCAAATCAAAATGAGTCTGGGAACGACACGATCTTTGTCAGATAGGACGGCCCCTGAGAAGCAGGATCAGATTGAATTTATGCTGTGAATTGGATATATTAGAACCATAAGAAGGAAAGGGAAGAAGGAAAATACAGAAGGACGTTTAAAAGCAAAAACAAAGCGAAACAAAACACCTTCTAAAATGGCCCAGCCATTTACTGCCTGTAAATCCAGCCTTGTTGCTTTATTCTGCAACTTGTTCCACTCCAATTATGAAATGAAATTTGACATACTTGAGATGCGAGCGTATGTACTGATCGGTAGGACAGACTTACCAAGGATTGCTCATTACAGAGCTCAGCCACATTTCTTTGGAAGGATACAGAGTCCTGAGCACTGTGATACCCAGTCTCTCATTTTATCCTGACACTTTGCAGAGAGCTGAGGCGCCGGTGCCTGCCCCGATGGGTGGAATGCACTCGGTCCCCCTCACACTATTCTCATCCATCCGCGGCTCAGTGTAGCTCCCTCCAGCTCCCTGTCTGTCTGTGCTCCAGCTTGAGTCTATCAGGAAAACCTCATGTGGTCAAGTAAACCTTTAACTATCCATCCGGTATCCCAGGTTTATTCAGCAGTTTTAAAACAGGAAAACAGAGGAAACCAAGTCCACGGAGGCGTAGTTAGTTTGAGTATTTCATGGAGAAGGGAAGACTTAGGGTTTAATCGATGTTATCCATTTTCTGTTTGGTTTACTTTGTGAATGATTTTTATTGACCTAGCACACTTCACCTCATGGCACTTTTCCTATACACGTGGCATCTTCATCCCTGTCTTCCTGATACCCAGATAGTGGTTTCAGGAGGTGGAGGTCTATTTCTCTCTTGACTTTGTATCCCTACTCGTTTGTCGTGGTGTCTTATGCAGAGTAAGCGTCCCGAATAAGTCTTTTTCTTTTGATTTAAGAAAGTATAGATATTGACTTGGACATGGTGGGCAATTTCACATGTTCTAACTGTAGCCTACTGATACGGTGGCAAATTTTAAGCACATCTATAGAAAAAGACAGCATTTTACTTAGAATTCCCACAGTAGGTATATGGGGAGGCTTAACCTGTGAATTCTTCTGAAATCTCATTTTTAAACTCAAGAGCTGATCTGCATCCTGTGCCAAAGTGCACGACTTTCTCTTTGTCCTCTGCTCCTCTGCCAGGGTTCTGTTTGAATCAGGGAGCCAGGAGCTTAAGCACTCTGCTTCTCCATGTAACCTGCCACTAAGGAGTTTTAGTAGCCAACCAGAGTTTTTCCTGAACCATTGTGTTTTCTATCTCCTGACTAAAGAAGCACTGAGGCTTCAGTAATGGCTTTGGGTTAGTTCTCTCCAGTCTGGAACAAGGTGTTGGTGAAAACCTTTGGAAAATTGATGAGAAGGTATTTCCTTGATGTTTTTGTTTAGAAATCCCTAAACTTGTGTTCACTAACACTGAAAAAGTATTTTTTCCCATTTCCCAGATATGATATTGGGGATATACAGGAAAACTTTAGATTTTGGCAGTGTCCTTAACATCTTTTTATCCCAAATAAGATCACTTTAAGAAACAAAGACCAGGGCCTGGACATCTTTTGGGGAATAACATTCAATTCATAAAAATAGGCAACTAAATAAAACACTTCTACTGAGGTATAAATAAAGAGGTCTCAGTAGAAATAAAACACACTTAACTGAAGGGAAATGGAGGTGAACACATGAAACATGACAGAACCCAGCTAAAGCCAAAGTGAGAGGAAAATCTACAGCAATCAATGCTCACATTATAGAACAGAAAAGTTCTCAAATCAATAATATAAACTTCCACTTCAGAATTTAGGAAAAAGAAGAGTCAAAGCAGGGAAAAAAAGAAAATAATAAAAGGAAGAGTAGAAATAAGTCAATTTTAAAGTTAAAAAAGGTAATGGAGAAAATCAATTAAAAGAGTCTGATTTTTGGGGGCTGGGGATTTAGCTCAGTGATTAGAGTGCTTGCCTTGCAAGCAGAAGAGTAGAAATAAGTCAATTTTAAAGTTAAAAAAGGCAATGGAGAAAATCAATTAAAAGAGTCTGATTTTTTAAGATCTATGTAATTGATAGAAATTTTACTAGGCTGTTTTTTTCCCTGTATCACAATGACTGCACATTTTACTCATGGCTTCCCTTTAGTTCCAGCTGAACTTTGTGTCTTAGGATGGGCTGTGTGCCTGCTGGAGAAGAAACAAACCAAAGACTGTAAAGTTATCACATACACTGCTCACAAGTCCAGAGTGTCAGGGGAAACTAAGGAACAAGTACAAGGACTCACGCAATTGTTAGCCAGAGAAAATGTGAAGCACCAGCTGAAAAATTAAGATTTTATTGTAATGTGTAACCATGACCATCATCTTCAGCATCATCAATATATCATCATGGTCAGTCATAAAAATAATCCACGAAATTCATAGGAGAAAAGGAAGATACAGATTAATGATATGAGGAATGAAAGAAGGAATGTAACTGTGGACTTCGAAAATAGACAAATGATATTGAAAAGTTGACCACAGTGTTTGTTTTCAAGGTTTTATGTGGGCTGAGGCATAAATAGTAAAAGGAAAGGAGTGTTGTAAATACCTAGAAGAAAAGCATTCCGGGTGAAAGAAACAACACATGCAAAGAATCTAAATTCAACACAAGCATAGAAAATCCCGGGTGCTATCCATAAAGCATAGTGCAGGCAAAGCATTGTGAGTTAGGAGGAATTTCTAAAGGAAAGTGATAAACAGAGGTGCCTGTACATAAGCGTCTTTTCTGTGTCATTGCGTTTTATTATGATATCGTGTGGCAAAGAGACTAAGGAAGACAGGTTGTTGAGTGGCGAGGAAAATGAAGTGTAAAAGGTAGGAATGACTATGGTGGTTAGGACAGACAGAGAGTCGATTTGGATTGGCTTTGGTTATTATTTTATTATTTTTGTTATTATTATTATTATTATTATTATTATTATTATTATTATTATTATTATTATTATTATTTGGGGTTGCTAGGGGTCAAACTCAGGGCCTTGCACTTGGTAGGTAAAGGCTCTATCACTGAGCTATGTTGCCAGCCCCGGACTTGCTTTGGAACCCACTCTGGGAATTGGCAGAGCTCCCTTCTGCCTATGACCGATGGGTCTTGGAGGGGTGGCCTCAGGGCACACCTCTGGAGCCTCACCCCTGCTTCTCTGGCACTGTTCCCTTGCTCTATTTCCCAGCCACCACGGGTTAAATGTCTGCCTCACTGTGCCCTCCCACAGTGGTGTTTCTGCCTGGTGCCAGCCAACTTCAGACTAAAATCCTCTCAGACTGTGAGCCAGTCAAATCTCTCCTCCCTGCAGGTGTAGGTGTCAGGAATTGTGTTCCAGCAGTGAATAGCTGACTAATACACTGAGCTTTTAGTGGGAATGTGTTGCAACATCCAAGGAGATGCCACGTTTGTGAGAGTTACACTATATTTATTAGGTGTACTACGGTCCAGTGAATTTTAAAATGGATATTAGTCATTTGGTTGAAAATATAGTGTGAGAAATTGTAAAAACAGAAACACCATTGTGTTGTGTTTAATGAAGACACAATCTGCTATAGGGACTGAGTCAGGCCAGGCCCCAAGAGTGAACAAATGCGAATATCCACCCTCCGGGGATTACAGGTCTGGCACATTGGTCGGGGGACAGGTGGGTGAGCCATGGCCGTGGTTTTTAGGCTATCCTGAAGCTTCTGGAGACAAGGGCTGGGCACAAGAATAGGACACGGGCAGGAGGCGTACAAGGACAAAGTTCAAAGAAGATCCACAGTGTAATTTGGAAGTGGAACCAGAGTCAAGGACTGGTGAGGCTGGTTGGGTCAGTGGTACAGAAGGGCAATTAAATGAAAGCCAAAGTTTAAGAGACTGAAATAGGTGCTGTAATACCTCATAGTCATGACCAGGGAAGGTGGAAGGATGCTGTGTGTTGCTGATTCCATGACTTTGGGATGATCCTGGCACTTTTAGCAGCCCTTGGTGATCAGAAAGTTTTACCAAAGTTCAGAAGATTAAAATTGGAAAATTTGTCTTACTTTTGTACCATCTGCTAAGAACATAGCTGAAAATCTTGAGTCCAAGTGGTGCACTTCAGTTGTTTTGTCATCTAAGTACTATTTTTGAGAAAAATACTTTATTAAGAAATTTAAATCAACCTGTTAATCTTCAGAGTTTTTGGTATGGATTGCAAAAAGAAGATCCGATAAATAAATATGGAGAACATGGGTTCCCGCTCATGAGGCAGTAATCGTCATTGCATTCTGTAATGGTCTGAGCATTTGAAATCCGTATTTCACAGCCAGGTACACTTTGGGTCATGGCCAAGATACTTCAGCCCCTGCCACGCTGGCTTGTGTCCCATTGCTCCACTGTAAACAGCAAAAGAAGGATCATATTTAAATTGTTCAGAGTCCACTGGCTGATTTCACTCCTCAAATAACATTGAATTCCAAGACCTGTTCTGTAATAACAGAAAAGGGTCAGCCCTTTACAAGGGTTGTAAGTTTACCAGAGAAAGAGTCATTTTATCTATGTTCCTTTTTAATTGAAATAGCTTTATAACTTACATTCACTTGAATTCTGGGAAAATTCTCATATGGCATTAAATTCCATTTATTCAAAAATTCCCTAATTATTCTAAGCTAGTGCCTACTGTGAGAATTAATATATATTAATATTTATATATTTATATATTATATATTATAACTATATATGATATATAAATATATTACAATTAAAATCAGTAATAAATTATACACAGGAAACTAAGAAGTTCATTGACAAAGAATAATGGGATGATGAGGTAACAGAACCAGGCTTAGGGATGCAAATCTGAACTCACCAATTTGAAAATAAAAAAATGTGTATGTGTGTGTACATACAATTTCTACTTTACGTATTCCACATCTTCCTCTGCATGTTCCATACCTCTCTATTTTCATGCTCTCTTAGATCCTTATTCTGGTCTACATGTCTTACTAAAAAAGACCAAGGAGAAGAACCAGCATGTCAGTGTTATTTTTAACACTTCTCAGGTGATGCTATCAGCCGATTCCATCACAACTGTTATTTGATTTTTGTGTTTTGTTTTTAGAATGAAAGATCTGAAGGAGACTGTACACTCAATCTGTAAAAAGGTCACAGAACGCGAGACTGACTAAACAGTTACTCTAACAGTCAACAGTTTTCTATCGAATTAATGTTAACCTGTGTCATATAAGTTCAGACATCATACTGCTAGGAACTCTGATGTATCTAGTTAGGATTCTTACCATCAAAATTCTGGCACTCACAGAGAAGCTTTATAAGTAGGGAATGATAATCAGCATTTTCCAACGTGTCATTCTGATGCACGCTATAAAGAGTAGTGGTTGGGTTGTTTGTACACTATTTCATCAGGCTGAGGGTGCATGAATGTTTGCTTTTCTGGCCTGTGGGTGACTAGAAGCAGTATTCTCTGTAGTGTTCCTGGGGCTGTCTCCTGCTCCCACTCACAGGAGAGAGGGCATCCTCCCCCTCTCGTTGGCCTCCACCCCAGATGTGTGGGTTCATGTCCCCAGAGGGAAGTCACCGTGCCCACTTCCTATGAGGATCTGTTTCTTGCCTCAAGGTAACCTCATTCTGTCCATGTCTCATCACACGAGTCTTCCTCTAGGCTTTTATGTTCCTTCTTCATTTCAATAATTTAGACTTTCTCTTCCTTCTTTTCCGATCAAATTTATATCATTTTTTTTGTTCTATTTTATCAACATTTCTGAAATTTTAGTGTGATTGGGCTGGGGGACATCTGCATTAGGTCAAATTACCTCATTGCTTAAACCAGAAATAATCTATGTCGAAGTTTTGAAATTTGATTGCCTTGAATGTAAAAATCATACTGGTCTCACAGAGTTTGAAATTACACAGTGAATTTTTGAATAGACAAATGCTGGCATGATAGTTTTGGTAATGAGATTTTATCAGTGTCACTCACTATCACATGATATTTGCTGTTATCATGTTATTCAAGACAGAAGTAGTGGGAAATAAGAGAAGAAAATAGTTGTATGAGAAATAAATAAAATTCAATTCAAGGAAATTGATTAGAACACGATTTCATTTGATCTGAGTAGCATGAAAGAGAAATATTCTAATAAGGAAGACTGATACAGAAAGGCAACAGGATTCCAAGCCGGAAACTTGTCAACTCAGAGTAAGACTGGTGGTGACCCATTGGGTATAAATTAGTGTGGCCAAAATCTTCTTGTCAGTGCATGAAAAGCAAGCTATTCTCCTGACTACAGGGCCTGAAAAATATATCAGAGGTATTATCACTCTCTTGGCAACAGGCTGATGATGAGATGAAACATTGCTTATTTTATTGCATGGAATAGTTAGGATTAAAAGTTAATATGTAATTCTGTAGGGAGTAAGAACTGAAATTAGAGAACGAGAGGGTAGAAATATAGATGTAATAACTGCAGGCACCTATGAGGAACTGTGTGGGGCTGAGGACAGAACTCAGTGGTAGACACTTGGCTACGATGCTTGCTTGGGCTCAATCCCTGGCACTGCATTGTAAAACAAGCACACACCACTTTTTGTTCCTTTGTTTGATTTTTGTGTTCTGTTTTTAGAATGAAAGATCTGAAGGAGACTGTACAATCATGTCTGACATCATTTCTTATGACTAACGTCCTTCGAACATTGATCTAGCTCTATTGCAACTTTCACTCACCAAAATACTCATATTTTGCTTTCACTCATATTCTAGATGCAACGGCAAAGAGCAAGGTGTATTTCATACTTGCTTAGAAAAGTAAAATCATGTACTTTAACACTGCACCCTATAAATAGCTTAAAGTGGAACCAAGGATAAGAAAGGCTAAGAGAGGCAATAGTAACCACATTTGTAGAAATCTCCATAGCTATTTGGAGAATTTTGGAAGGCACTTTTCTTTTTAGTGGAACTACAGGCTGACTTAGATAGGGCTAAATAAATTTTAAAAAGTTTAAAGAAAATTTATTTTATTACATTCAAATATACCTTTCATACTAAAGATAGGGAAAGATACTTCCCTTAGACACTAAATGTTCTCCTCACTATTGTATTCCCTTTTTTCTTAAATGAGTGATGTGATTCTTCATCCTCATTTACATCTTAGTCACTTCTAATTAGAGAACTCTGGACCCTTACTGTCACCCTAAATATTTGATGACATTTGTGGGCATTCCAAGATTGAAAACCACTGAGATGAACGACACTTTCTGCCACTTCCCACCACTCTCCTACTTATAAGAGACAAGATAGTAGGTAGCTCACTGCAACTAATTTTTTAAAATCATCAGAAATCTCTGTTTGTAAATTCCAAATATAAGACTTTACATGTGCAATCATAATAAATATTCACAAGATCATTGCTGGAATTTCCAACGGTGTTTCTTAAAGACTCACCTTTGAACTAACTGACATAGGCTCACTGGTATGTGGGGTTAAAATGATGTATGCAGACTATTCCAAGTTCAGATAACAAAAAGCAAAAATTGTAAGAAGGACCATGAATACTTGCATTCGAGTGGTGCAGATTCTCAATGTATTTAAGCCTCATTTCCATTATCTCTGTGACAAGAACAATAGAATCAAAGATAATAGGAATTATAGATAATGGTGCCTTAGTCAGCTTTTTGCCTATAGAGCACAACATTCAGCATTCACAATTGAAGGGAGGAGAGGTTGTATTTGGCTCAATGAATTTCGTGCATGGATGCATTCAGGACAAAGCCATCATGGCAGAAGGCCTGGTGGAAGAGAGCTGCAGACCCACGGAGGCTGGAAGGCACAGCATGGTGGAAAGCGCACCAGACGGGAAGAGTCCAGAGGCCACATGCAGTAGCCAATGTCAGGTCCTCCCTTTTCTAAGCCCCTAAACTACATGGCTCTGAGAACGATCAAGCTGACAAACACCTTAACTCCCACAGATGGAGATACCATCTTGAAGGTGAAATGCCAAAAACAATTTAAACAAATGCAAGCTCTTCTTCCACTTTTTATCTGTAATTGTTAAATTTTTATGAATTACACACAATTAAGCTATGTGATATCAACATGAAATCTTACACCATCCTGCTCACTGTAAAAACTGCACAATCACAATGTTGCCTTCTATTTTAGTGATCTGTTAGTTGTTTTTTTTTTTTGCTTTCTGAAATAGAACAAATAACTGAACTAGTGTTTGTCATTCAGACTCATTTTTTTCTATCCTGAAATTGTCTATTATTTTCTGCGAAATCGTCTTTCAAAATATTCAATTAGTCATAAAGTAAACTATCATTAAAGAATGAATAGTGAACAGTTCTGAATACATTCACCACCCTCTCAGAGGGCACGCAGTTGTTCGACACTTGTCATAATTCACGGAGTCCTTGAATGTTAGGTGAGGAGCTCATCACAGAAGATAAAACAATGTCACTAATATATTTAATCTTTATCTTTCAGTAAAGAAATTCCACTGATTCAAAGATAACACAATTACGGTTTCTGTTTATAATGCTCTTTGTTCACCACCCCACAGAATCAAGTAGAATCAAAAGTAATATGAGAACATAAAGTGACCAAGGACAACATTGCTTAGGATAATTTCTTAATAAAGATAAATATCACCATATTAAGAAAAAGCATTCAGACAAATTGCATCGCTAGTTACAAATTTGAACGCTTGGTGTGAAGGCGTCTGTATTCCCCTCAGTGATCCAGGATCTCAGCAGGCTTCGGAATACAAACTCAAAAATGCAGTATTTTCAGGGCAACATTTGAAGTTTCAGAAACCTCCAAAAGAACAACAACAACAAAGCAACCAGCATCAAGAGTGTGAAAGTGACGCTTCTCTAAATTCAGTCTGGAAGCAGATCTGCCAAGATAAGGACGCGGCTAGCAGGGGAGTCAGCAGGAAGAGGAGAGCTCACGGGTGCCGCTCCGGCCCCTCAGCTGGCTTCTCTAAGGATGCTGCCTCGGAGGGAACATCTCACAGGGAGGGTCTTCCTGAGGCAGCTGAAGAGACCAGATCACCTGAAACTGTGTGGGCAGTTTACAGGCTCCTGCGTGGATTGTGCTTTAGGAAAACCAAAGAGCCCCAAAGGAAACCAAACACAGCCTAGCTCCTACGCATGGGACCTTTGTCCATTTGCAGGAGGAAGCGTGGAGATTTTTCTGAGTATCTGCTGGGCTGGGAGGTGAAGTCCCATTGTGCCTGATGGTAGGTATTTCTGCAGGAGCTCCACGTAGACTGTTTCCTGGCTAACGGGCTCCAGAGAAGACGAAGGCAGATTTTAGTTCATTACTAATCAACAGCAGTCTGGTTAGAGGTTGAGAACTTTGTGAAACTGAGAGCGTGAAACTTAATTCACCAGCTCAACATTATCCTCAGGTTATTCTCTAGAGATACATGAACACTCTGGCCACATGCGTGAGGGAAAAACACTTCACAAAACACGGCGGGCTGACTCTGCCAAAAGGGAGCTATCTGCTTTGCGATCTTGGTGGGTTTTGGCCAGCGGCCGGGCCAGGAGCACGGGCAGCAGAACCCTGGGACTGGAGCAGCAGTGGTACGGAGAGGCCAGGGGGCCTTTGCTTTCGCTGGTCTTCCGGTTCCTTCTGCCAGCAGAACATCTTTTGTAATCGTTTTAACAGAGACAAACGGAGGAAGTTGGCAGGAATTTGCTATGGAGTTTCAGGAAAATAAACAGGATCAAAACCATGAGCAAGAAAATGCTTTGTATGTGACAGGCAGTGTGAGGGGCCAAGGAGATGAAATTGAGGCCTTGACCATAAGAAGAAAGCGGGAGAGAACACATGTCAGATCAGGGTACAAGATCCAGAGACCAGCAGGTGCTGGAGGAGTAACTGTGCAAGGAATCTGGACGTGGGGACACTTGAGGCAGTGGATGGGATGATTTTGAGAGTGAACATTCAGATTAGAAAGATGAAGGGGCAGATCCCTCAGGACCCACTGCAGCCTTCAAAGGCTAAGAAGGAAGAGAACACAGGAACGAGGAAGACCAGACGGTCCAAGGAGCCTGGGAGAGGATGATTCACCGGGAGAGCGGAAGCTGTCACAAGGCTCTTCTGAGGACCGAGGATGATGCGTTCTGATGGCCAGACTTAGGTGAAGAAGGGCACCGGTACGCTTCAGGAGAGCTGTCTCGGGAACATCTATATTCTGGGTTACAACGATGAAGGAGGAAATCCGCCCTGCTTAGCTGACAACGCGCATTCTGTTTCATCATTTACCATTTATTATACAACTGAAGATATTACAGGTCATTACAACCTTTGGGATTTAAAACTTTTGTAGAGACTACATATTGAAAGATTAATGAAAATCCACAATTCTAAATAAACATCCTATGATGACTCAAACTCATGATCATCCACCAAAACTGTTCTTTGATTCTTCCCCATGTCAGTTAGGAAAACAACTCCATCTTCTTAGCTATTCATTCTATTAGCATCGGAAGTAGACGAGACTGCCTTCATTTTGTATTTGATCTACTGGACTACTTTTTGTCAGTCTTCTATTTTCTCTCTTTAGAAGAGAAACTCTTTAAGAGTAAAAGCTTTTGAGATTTTGTCTTCATGCCTTAGTCCTATCAATGCACAGTGTATAGTAAGCATTCAATAATCTTTTGAGTCTAATGAATGGAATTACTTCTCAATAAAACAAGAAAGCATATGAAGCATCATGCTGCTGTAAGGACTTCGTCGGGCTCACGCTTGCTAAAAGTTAGTTTCCCAATGGGTGCTGAGATACAGTTGGGCAGGAATAGAAGTACTGGCCTTCTACACTGCACAGGTGGGGCACTGCAGATACCGGTAATGTACTATCAATTTCAAAAAGCCAGAAGGAAGGAGTTTTCATGATTTCACTGTGAAGAATTTATAATGTTTTGCTAGATAGATATGTGCAATCTAAAGTAAGCATCATACAATACATACATGTTTCAAAAAGATTAATTACTACTCCATAAATATGCACAATTTTTCTTATGTCTTAGTAAAGTCTAATTTTTAAAGTACAGAGTTTAAGTGTGCTGATAGATATGAAGATTTGCAAAGCAGACCCTTATTAGCACTGGGAATTAAAGTAGTATTGCTGATTATAGTTTCTACCACTTGTAAAGTCACTTTTTACCAAAGTCTTTATCCTATTAGTTTAATCCCATTGACACTGCCCTTTGCTATTTCCAGAACGCCGCATACATAGGGAAGAAAGTGCGATGAAGTAACTCCTTGATCTCTGACAATCTGTACACGGTGTAATTCATCTCATTTAAATTTTTAAGATCCTTGAAACTAAGGAATGTGTGTACTTTTCTTTGAAGCTCAATTATGACTAGTCAGTGGTTTAAAAAAAAACAGGTTGGCACATTTCCTCACTCAATAAATAGCTGATAGAAAATTAACTACACTGCACTGGAATGGCTAATTACTTTCTGGAGATAATTAGATAAACCAAGAGAACCCTGAAAGCCATCTCCTGGGAAATAGCTGTTTGCTTCCACTCAGCCAGTCCAAGCTGAGCTGAAACCCCTAACTCTGGCCAAACACAGCTCCTTCCGTCTCTCCATAATTCACCTCATATGGCAGACTTTCTTGGGCTGTGATATGAAAATAAATTTTTATTTTTAATAAAGATACAATTTCATAGGCCAGAATCTCTTATCTGTGGAATCAGAATATCACAGGGTAAGGCCTGAGAATTTTAGTTTTAACAAATCACCCAAACTATCCCTTAACCTTGAAGATTGAGAACCATTTAGCATAGAAATTAGAGGCCAGATCTGGGATTTGTCCATTTCATTTCGAGACATTGTGATTCATTTCTTCTTCTACAGTCTTTGCCTATTTATTCATTATTAATACTTCATTGATATTAACACAGTGATCTCACAAGAAATTGTATAGGCTTTGAGCTGAAACCAAAAATTCTAACTTAATCTTTTAACTAAAATATTTTTAAAAACCAGTAGTGTGTAACAGCCCCGTCAGTGTCTTCGTGGGCATTTTCCACCTGGAGCAAGACTTTTGGAGCAGCAAGCATCTCTTTTATACGGTGGCAAATGTTTCCAGACCATCTTAGAGAGTCAAACTATGTGTGAACTTTATTGGTTCTGTAATATTAACAACTCCCACCAAGGAGACTTGGTGCAACCTGATAATATCACAGAAAATGACCTCCCGATGCTGGCAGCAAGGAGAAGGAAAATCCACTATTAGGTGAACTTCTGATACTGGGAAGAGCGAAGGATCAGCTATTGGCATTTACAGACTACGGAGTTCACAAGTGCAGTGGGGACAAGGCTCAAAACTCCGGGCTGCATTCACACACTGCAGGCACTAGGGATCCAGGAGAAAAGCGGTGGAACTATTTCTGCTGAATAACTTCCTTTTTATTGATCTCTGCTGGTTTCTACAGACCATTTGGTAGAGCAGAGAACAGATTAGATGGATGTGTCACTGTGGGCTTTTACAAATACGTTTAAATGATTGTTCAACCAAAACAAGGTAAATTTAAATCTTGCTCTTTGAATAGCTCTATTGATTGCCAAATACACAAGCAAATGAATTTAAAGAGCAAAAAGCCAAAGAGGAAACAAAAACAGAAAAGAAAAGCATTTAACAATCTGTTATTTTAACTTTCTCTTTTCGTGAATGGTACAGCACCATAGAGGTGGACCACTGCATGAAATCAAATTTATTTGTTAAAACTGGTTTCCACTGTACTGTTATACTAACTCTTACAATGTAAGAGATGTAAGAGGCCTTGGAAAATAGACTCGGGATGTCTTTTTTTCAGTCAGTTTTTTCAAATCCCAAACTGACAATATCACTCTTTTTAATTTTCAGCGGGTCCCTATCGAGTTTTCTCTGAAGACTTTCATACTGTAGCAGTTTAACTGAACCAAAGTCAAACAGAAGTGCGGCACAGTCTCAGTTTACTTTTAATACTACAAGGCCAGTGACCAGAAAATTACCAACCTACCCACCCAATTCCAGGAAGCAGCCTGTCAAAGAAGTACAATGTTTCAGCTTATATCAGTTTAATAATTTCGAGTGAGCCAACTCGCAAATCCCAGGGACTAGCTAAACTTTCCTCCAACTCTAGGTACACTGGGATAGATTCATCATTTCATTCAATATTTCAATGAACTTGAATGTCTATTTTCTGATTTTTATGCTTGAATAATTTGCTCAAATAAATACATGGTGTTTGATAAAATACAACTGAATATTAATTTTGGTAATCAATTAAAAATCTAGGAAGCATTTGAATAAGTGAGGTACTCACATCTCAAAAAGCAATTCCAGAAAATTCTAAAGTTTTAATATTAAACTTAGTCACTGTAGGTTAATGTGCTATTGACATCTTTTATGTATTATCATTACAACTTGTTCAGGTTTGTGTTATTCCCATAGTTTTAGTCCTTCAATACTACCAAGTTTTGTAAGCATCATTGTCTTTTAAGTGATTTTAGAATAGTATATCCTAAATCCTGAAGTCCTTCTAGGGATGCAACCTGTAGCCCCTGTCTGAAATCAACAAATACGATATCTCCTTCTTGAAAGGTATTACTTCACATTTTAGAAATGTAGATCTGTCACTACTTTGTTCCAGAAGATAGGGTAATGCAACAATTTATAAAATGTCTGTACTTGTGTATTCATTATAAATACTGAATAAATATTATTACTTAAGAATCGGATGAGAAATTGTATGGGTTTTAAACTAGGAATTTAAGGAGAAAGAAAAATATTTTTAAATTTTATATAAAGCATTTGCTGCCTAGAATAATGTAGCTCCTTCCTCCTCTCACACGAAATTCTTCAATATGAGAATGGAAATCCTTAAGAATTATATTTAGGAGTATCAGCATCCCTGAGAAATTAATATGGCAAAGCAGAAGTGAGACATTACCAAAGACCACTGCGGGACCCTGGGAAAGTCTTCCCAGCGGGCAGAAGCTGGTTCTCCCTGCCTTCGCCAGCAAGTTCTTCTCTTTCTTTATCATCCCGGTAGAGAATCCAGTTTTTACAGGACAGTTGCCAGTCTGTTAAATGCAATGAATAGCGTTTTACTGCCTCGTTTCTAAATGTGTCACGTTACTGAGAATTCCGGAATAGATCCCCCCTTTCACTCCCACTCTTCCTTCTTCCCTTGCTTCTTTTATTTCTCTGTTCATGTACTGACTAGACTGCATTCCATTCAGCTGGTACATTCCTTGAACAGAAGCTCCTGGGAGCGCTTCACTTCACCTGTGCAGCGGGGGGATTGAATTGCACGCAGTCACACTGCCCCTTTGTGGCTGACACAACTGCTGTTTTAAAGAGATTTAGGATTGTGTGATTAGTGCACTATAAGTGAAGCATGTACGAACTACACAGACTCTTAACATATATGTGTTAATTCCTGAGACCAGCTTCAGAAGAATAAATTTGTCATCCCCACAAGTTTCCTCACGCTCTTTCTAAGCCCTCTTCCCACCCTCTTGACTCTGCACAAGAGTCAGTCTATTTTCTGTCAGTACAGATTAATTTACAATTTCCTAGGACTTTGTATGAGTGATACCCCAGGGAAACACATTCTTTTTTTAATTAATCTTTATTTCTTGTTCAGTATTGCTCATTTGAGATTCATTGATATTTATTGTTAAAATGATACGATAAATTTGTAAACATACTCAATGGTTAATGGACATTTGGGTTGTCCCTAATTCTTAGGTTTTGTAAATAAAACTGCTGTAAGCATTCTCATGAATTTCTCCACGTGGTCTTTTTCTTTTCTTTTCTTTTCTTTTCTTTTTTTTTTTCATTTCTCTTGGGTAATTATTTACAAGTGGGGTGATAGAGTCATCTGCTAAATGTCTATTTAATCCCTCAAGACCTGGCTACAATGCTTTCCAAAACATGTGGCCCATTTAACATTCGTAGCAGCAGTGTTTGACTGTTTCCAGTACTGTACTGGATATACATGTAGGTAAAAAGCCAATTTTTGATTATATGACCCCTGAAACCCAATGTTTGAAGATGAACATAAAACACTTGGAACATTTTAATATAAACTCTATTTCCTAGGAAAAACTACCGTACACATAGGAAGGAATTATCTTATTTGTTTGGATTAGACCTTTACTAAGAGTTGCCCTTTGTTTTGAACAGTCTTCTTATTGATGGGAATGACCTTTGTTATTAGCTGCCCTTACAGTGTGTCTGCTGCTTCATTTATAGAACTTGTACATCTCAGTGAAGGCATCTGACAACCTCATTTTCTTCTCAATGCGGGGTGCCCAAGCAGTTACACGATGAAATGCAAGTTATTTAATTATAAATCCATCTCCTTTGATTTCTCTTATGTATTACAAGTTTTAAAATATTTTAGAAATCATGAGCAAAGATGATTTTTCTTTTGTATTAATTTCAGTGGTTGTGGTGGATTAAATACTGGTACCCTAATGATGCCTATGTATTAAACCCAGGACATGTAAGTTACTACCTTACACAGTAGAAGGGACTTGGCATACACAGTTAAATTAAGGCTTTGGGAAGAAGTGTGCCATCCTGGAGTATTCCAGGAAGCCCAGTGGAATCTCGATATCTTTACAAGAGGGAACCTGGAGAACCAGAGTCAACATTAGGAGATGAGCTTGGAGTGATGTGGGGAAGGGATCAGGACCAAGAGGCCAGGTGGCCCTCAGATTCTTAAGCATACACAGAAACAAATTCTCCTCTCAGAGCTAAAGGTAGGAAGCAGGCCTGCCAATATGTGAGCTTGGGGTCACTGGTTTAAGACTATGAGCTTCAGAACTTAAGCAATAAATTTTTATTATCTGAGACTGCTAAGTTTATAGTGTAATATTGTAGGAAAGGGGTCATTTAAAATGACGGAATAATGAGGCTAGGAACACGGCTCAGTGGTAGAGTGCGTGTCCAGCATGATCGAGGCCTTTGGTTCAATTCTTAGCACTGCTAAACATAAAATAAGGAACATCCATGTGTCCTGCGGGTTAAGAACTACTGCTGCAGCGTGTGGGAAGATATTATGGCATATAACGTCTGTAAGAAGTTTCTTCTGGATAGCGATCTCCCCATAGCCTGGAGAACGCTGGACTGGAAGGGGAGTCTGAGACCCGAGCTACAGACCAGAGAGGCACATGCTGGAATGATACAGAGATAGTTAAAGCTCAAGTTAAGATGGCGTGTGGTGGACATGAGGAGAAAGCGAAAGGTTCTTATTATATATTACAGGTAGAATTCTGAGACACAGGAAACGTCAAAGCTCAGGATTAAGAAGTCAAGTAAAGGAGAAAAAGAAGCTAAACGGGAACCAGCTAGAATCTCCTGTACCTTTTCTGATTTCGTTCTTTTCTGACTATGCTGTTATCCCGCTGCTATCCCTCGTCGCTATATACCTGTTGAATCTCTATTCATTTTAAATTTCACCTTTTCTTTGACTAAACTTTGGCACTTCTGAAGATGAAATATTAAATTACTCGAAAGAAATATTCTAGAAATAATGAACAGCAGAAATGGGTGTCTGGACGTCTTGGGTCTACAAAATGTGAGTTATTTTCTCTATAGCTGGTTCCTGTGCTGAATCCCTGTACAAATGCACAAGTGACACAGACTGAGAGAAGATCGAGAGCACAAATCCATCTGTTGTACTTCAGGTTCCAGCTGCAAAAGTAGAACCAGCTGTCAAGTAGAAAACAGAAAAGTTCCAAAGTGAGAATCTGGAACTGCGCTATCCAAACTATCAGTGTGCTAATAATAGTGCCTGCTTTTTGCTCCTAAATTCTAGGACCAGACATCAGTAGTATCTCAGGGAGCCTCTTCTACAAATCAGACCATTAGATTTCTTTCTTCTTCTCTTTTCCCTTTTCTTCCCTTTCTTTGTTTGCTCTGACCCTGGCCCCTCTTCTGTTTAAAAATAGTTTGTGCTATGGAAGGATGAAATACCATCCTTAAACTGTATGTGAAACATTTTGACAAGAAATGTAAATGAAGAAGGAAATATAAGAGTGAGGAAAATGTACACTCTTATTTCCTCGCAGTATAGTGGGGCTTTATTACAGAAATGAACTGAACAAAAAATAACACGCTGTCTCCTACTCTCCTTTATAGCCAATACTTCCTTCTTCTTCTCTGGAAAGAAAAACATTGTAATTTGCTTATCTTCAACAGACTTTTCACTGTAACTACTACGTGTCAGTTCGTTTATCTTCAACAGACTTTTCACTGTAACTACTACGTGTCAGTTCCCATGAAGTATTGAAAATCAGGGATTACCTGACTTTGAAGAGTTTACCGTCAAAACGAATAGAAAAATACATGCATTGATCAGCTCTCTATGACCACAGTAAATACTTAGTTTAAATCAGCTTTGAAAGGAGAAAGGCTTATTTGGCTTTAGAGTTCTGGAAGTTTCCATTTATGAACCATTTTGCCCCATAGCTTTGAGTCTGTGTAGCACTGCATATCATAGTAGGGGCCCAAGGTGACAGAGACCTGCTAGCCTCAGGGTCAGGGAGAGGGAGGGAGAGAGGGAGAGGAAGAGAGGAATAGGGAGGCAGAAGGAGAAGGGAGGGAAGAAAAGGGAAGGAATGGGAAGGGAACAGGAGAGGGGGAGGGAAGGGGAGGGGAGGAGAGGGGAGGGGACTGACTGGTATCCTTCCATCCTATCACAGGTTATGCCCAAGTAGCTTAACCCTCCTATTAGTTTCACACCCTCTCCTCGCACCTTCCAGTACCACCACGCTGGGGACCAAGCCTTTAGCCTGTAACAATGGGCAATATTCCACATACAAATATAGTAATACATAAAAATCCTTTTTGTTGTACAAACTTTTAAAAATAACCATTTGCATACAGAGAACTTGTATTCTTACAGAGATTGGATGTTTTCTGTAGGGAAGGGAGCCGAAGGAAAGTCTAACCAAGGAACACCTCTGTTTAAATCTCACGGTGTCCCCTTCACTGCCCACTCATCCTCCTGGCCCCCACAGAGGGCTAACTTATGAACCGTCTTATATGTGGCACAGATAAGGCCACCCGAGATATACAAAGCCTTTTATGAGATGTCCATAAGCCTGTCGGGGTATAATTTATTCTTCAATTTTGTCTTCTGTTTCTCTCAGTTTCATAAGAGTATATATCAGCATTTAGCTTGAATGTTTACTATTTGTCCTCACCGGAAACAAACAGGTGTGAACTAAACATCTTGGCATCTTTTCGTATCCTTTAAATTCTTTATATCACTATTCTCAAAAAAGATTCCAAATAAAATATCCAGCCATAACATTGTAATATTCACTCTTATGCTAAGAAACATGTAATTGCATTTATGTTTATAGTTATTGTAGTCATTTTCCCCAGGTTATTTCTAGAACAATATGACTTTTACATTTCCTAACATGATTTTAAAAATGCCATTTATCCTCCAAATATTTTTTTTAAATATAGATTCATTTCTTTGATGCACTTAATAATACACCCAGTCACTGAGAAAAAAGTACTTATTTCCTTATAATTCTGTTCAACTCCTTTTTCTCCCTCTTTAATGTATCAGTTGACCTTCGGTTAGGCCTCCGAGAAGAGGGATGTACTGTGCTCTGGATCCACAGTAGACCCACCAGGACACACAGGCATTGCAATTAAAGCAGGTAATAGAAGAGCTATTTGCTCTGGTATGTAAAAACAGAAGTGACATTCTGATTAAATTTCAGAAATGCACTCTCCAATTTACTCTAAGCCTCAAGGTGCGGAAAATATGATGATAAAGCATGCACACTGCTAATTCATCATTATTGTTCACATAAAGAACAAGGAAACCCTGAATTAAAGAGCTGTCACCTCTAGTGGTTTTTGTTTGTTTGTTTGTTTTTTGTTTTTTTTTTTCCATTTGGCTGGGAAAGACGATATGTAAGAGAAAAGAGAAGTACTTATTTCCTTATAATTATGTTCAACTCCTTTTTCTCCCTCTTTAATGTATCAGTTGACCTTCGGTTAGGCCTCTGAGAAGAGGGATGTACTGTGCTCTGGATCCATGGTAGACCCACCAGGACACACAGACATTGCAATTAAAGCAGGTAATAGAAGAGCTATTTGCTCTGGTATGTAAAAACAGAAGTGACATTCTGATTAAATTTCAGAAATGCACTCTCCAATTTACTCTAAGCCTCAAGGTGCGGAAAATATGATGATAAAGCATGCACACTGCTAATTCATCATTATTGTTCACATAAAGAACAAGGAAACCCTGAATTAAAGAGCTGTCACCTCTAGTGGTTTTTGTTTGTTTGTTTGTTTTTTGTTTTTTTTTTTCCATTTGGCTGGGAAAGACGATATGTAACCCGCGAAGCCAACAGCCTGTTGGTTCGGCTGCCATTCCAAGCACGCTTTCTTCTTCTCTAGTTACACTGTGTGCAAAGAGTCCTACACCAGTCTCCAGCTACCAGGACGGAACAGCGGGGCAGAGTGAGAAATAGGCAGCAGCAGCCATTACATCTGACAGCGCCCGCCAAGGTGCCTCTTAGAAAGATGCTGTCATACTTTGATTCAATGTAACCTTCTAAACACTCTACCTTTGAAATCGTAGAATCACACCTAAGAAATTACAGACATTTTTATTCTTTGTACTACTAAATCCAGACCTTTTGGACGGGTAAATGTCCACTGAGATTGGTGAGGTGCGGCGATCTCAATTCAGGAATGGGAAAGGGGGCAGTTTCCATATTCTTACTGTAATGAAAAAAATTAAGGAATATTTCTTACAGTAAAACTGTTTTGATAACACATACCAGGATGCACGATGTATTGCATCTATTCTTACTTTTCCATTGCAGTCTCCTGCTATCTGGTTCATGTTCCTGTCACAATTAAATGGTTCTGTGTCCTGTTTCCTGCGTGTAACCTTTACTTCCATCTGCTTCTCTTACTCCAATCTTACCCTGCACACCACTGTTTTCCTCATTTTAAAATAAACCATGTCTGTTAGTCAGGGCTCTCCAGGGAAATGCCACCATTTGAATATATGAAAAGAGGTTTATTTAAGGAATTTGCTCAGTGTTTATCAAGGTGAACAACCCCAAAATCGGAAAAGGTTTTTTCCAAATTTAAGTTCAAGGGTCAAAAGCCACTTTCAGCTAGGAAGTGCTGATGTGTCTGATGGCCATCAGATGGACATTCTCTCTGACTGTGGAAAGGGCAGCATTTTTAAACAATGATGTCTTTGTTGATTGGAATAGGACCATCCACGTGTTGGAGGACAACCTGCTTTCCGGGCTTTGCCAGTTTAAATGATAATCTTACCCGACACAACCATAGGCAGACCTAAAATAATGTTGGAACTAACACCCAGGTACACCAAGACCTATTCAAGTGATGGGAGATCAGTCATCACACCATGTGAATCAAAAGTCAGGATACTTTTCTCTAAAGATCATGTGATAAATATTGAAGGTTTTTCTGGCCATGTCACCCCTCTCAAAATCAGTGAACTTCAGCACTGAAAACAACTACAGACAATACTAAATGAAAAGGCGACATCATGTTCCAAGAAAACTTTACCAAAATAAACAATAGACCAGACTTGAGAAGATATTAAAAAGACTTCTGCCCTTTTTAATAACAGATTTATTCTAGATGCCTTCAGTTATACCATTCCTGATATAAATCATATACTAATTTACATTGTAATCCCTCCATTCGGAAACTATGCTTAATCTTCCGTAACTGTGAAGAATCAAGTTTTTATACTCTGGTTTAGACTAGTCCTCCTAGCATTTAATTCCCGATGTTCAGTCCCATATTATCTATGTTCCATTCCTACTTAATTTAAGACTTCCGAGATCAACGTCCTAAATTCATTTTTTTTTACTCAGCTAGAAATATCCCATGAACATTAATTGTCAGGTGTGCGCTCTCCTAATCAATGCTAAAGCATTCAAATAAGTAAAAGTTTGCCCTTGAAAGTTTTTTTTTTATGAACTTACATATAATATTATTGTTAAATTCCTGATATGTCAATCACTCTACTATTGGCATGGAATAGAAGATAATTTGCTATTATTATTAGCAATGAGGAACTGGGGTTGCAATTCACCTGACAAGCAATGAGTGATGAAGGAAAAAATGAGAAATAATAGACAAGGATGGGTTTAGGCCTGTCGCTACCCATTGTTTCACTTCTGTGACCCATTTCTTTATTCGGCAGTTGTTTTCCGCGCAAGTGCTAAGGACCAGGTGTGTCTCAAGCGTGGCACACGGTGAGCAGGTTGTGTTCTTGAGCTTACGTTCTTGTGCACAAGTAAAGGGAGAGAAGGAACGAAAAGGTGATTTCCAACAGCAGTAAGTGATCAGACAAAATATATAATTTGCATTAATAAAAAGTGATGGGGAGGGAGAGGCTTGTCAGGGAAGAACTCTCCGAATGGGTCACACCCAAAGTAAACGCTAGGTGAAAAGAAAGAACCGGTTTTTGGAAAAGGTAGGAGGAAGTATATAAGTGCAAAGACCCCAAGGCAGGAATCAATTTGATAGATTCGTAGAACAGGAAGAGACCCAAATCGCTACAGTACAGTCAGAAGACAGAGGGTAGTTGATCATTGTTTTCCCTGTCCTGTCTCCAGGGAGGAGGGTATTTTCCTGCCATTTGGTTTAGATCTCTCTCTCTCTCTCTCTTTCTCCCTCTCTCTCTCCCACTCTCCCTCAGCAGTATTAGAGACCGAATCCAGGGCCTTCATACTGAGCTATATTCCCAACCCCTTCTAAAAATAACTTTTATTTATTTATTTATTTATTTATTTATTTATTTATTTATTTATTTATTTATTTATTTATTTATTTATTTATTTATTTATTTATTTATTTATTTATTTATTTATTTATTTATTTATTTATTTATTTATTTATTTATTTATTTATTTATTTATTTATTTATTTATTTATTTATTTATTTATTTTGAGACAGGGTCACACTAAGGTGCTAAACTGCCCAGGCTGAGCTCAAACTCGAACTCTCTTGTCTCGGCCTCCCAGAGTGCTTTTGAATTACAGGCATGTGTACCATACCAGGCTGGGTTTAGATCTTTTTCATGTACTCTATTACAGTCAGCCAATAGGACGCGACCAGAGGTTTGGAATTTGCTTATGAAGGGTTGCAAGTATGGCTCAGAGAGAGAGCCCTTCCCTACCATGTCTGAGGCCCTGGGTTCAATCCCCAGCACCACAGGCAGAAAGACAAGCTCCCGAAGTTGGCTTTGCACTCGTCCGGGCCTGCAGCTCACCATAAGCACAGCAGGCCTGCAGAACTCTGGTCTGGGGAGGTTGAGGGGCAGGTAGAGCGGACCCAGACAAGAGCCGAGGCTTAGAGCTGAGCTATCCTAGATCGGCAAGTCCCAGCCGGCCTGCGGGCGCAGCAGGAACGTGAACCACTGTGAGCTGGAGAGAGGCGGCTGCATATTACGAGCAGTAGCTAACATGCTGGTACAAGACAAAACTGAAGAACTGCTCAGTCTTGGAAGCCACTGCAAGGTGTTTATGCTTTTGAGAACTTGAGATTTCATAACAATAAAATTCTGGGGCTCCACAGCAAAAACCAATTGTGTTTGCTGAGCTGATGAGGTCCGTTTGTAGCCGTGTAACATCAGCAGTGGCTGCCAATGCGGATCAGAACCTGCCCTACACCGCTAGGCGCACAGGAGTAAGATCAGGGGGACACAAAGCAGCGTGACGATGATCATGGTGTCACATGGGGCAGCACCCATGAAAACTGGACAAACGGCCCACGCCCCAGGGCCCACAGGAAGGCACAGCTGAGCTGAGTTCCAGGTGACATTGAAATGTGAGCCCCACTCACCCCGAGGAGGGGGAAGTACTTTGAAAGTGCAGCAGTGGGGACTAGGCAAAGTGCAAACCAAGCACACATCATGTCCAGGAAAACAACCTGGGAAACCGGGCTGGAAAGAAAAAGGCTGGAAATGGGTGCCAGGCAGACTGCAGCGTCCCACAGGCAGGGACGGGGACTTCGAGGGTTTTTTTGTTTTGTTTTGTTTAATTTTTATTTTTTACCAAGAACATACATTGGTACATTGTGTACATAATGATCCCGTTTATCATGGTTATTTTGTACATATACATGATGTATCTTGGTCCCACGCCCCTTCCCCACCCCTCCCTTCATTCCCCCCTTTCCTTATTTACAGCAGGTTTATTTACATTTTTCCATTTTTTCCCTTTTCCCTTTCTTTCCCTTTTCCCTTCCTTCTTTTCCCCTTCTAGCTCTTCTTTCTTTTGAATATTATCTTTCTCTTACCCAATATCTATTATGCCTCTTTGTCTTTATGTACACTTAATTTTCTTTAGCCATTCGTTGGTTGTTGGGCATTTAGGTTGTTTCCAAGACTTAGCTATTACATATTGTGTTGCTATGAACATGGTGGTACATATGTCCTTGTGGTATGACGATTTTAATTCTTCTGGGAAGATCCCCAGTAGGGGGATAGCTGGTTCGAATGGAACCTCCAGTTGTAGTTTTTTGAGGAATTTCCATATTGATTTCCACAGTGGTTGGATCAGTCTACAATCCCACCAACAGTGGAGGCGTGTTCCTTTTTCCCCACAGCCCCGCCAACATTTGTTATTTTTTGATTTTTCCATATACGCGGTTCTTTCTGGAGTGAGGTGGAATCTTAACGTTGTTTTGATTTGCATCTCTCGAATGACTAGTGATGTTGAGCATTTCTTCATATATTTATTTGCCATTTTATTTTCTTAAAATGTTTTTTTCCAAATTGTTATCTACACTTGTTTTTAGATGATATATTTATAGAAGCTAAATATGAGAGTTTTAAAGTAGAACTCCATTTTTTACTACTTAAATAAATATTCTTTAGTGCAGAACTGTGCAATTTTGTTATGTCATACTTCTTGGAATGTCTCTATGTTGTTTCTCAGACGTTCTATTCAAGGTGTGAGTATTTATGACAAATTACATATTCTATGATTCTCACCCCTAGCAGCGTTACTTCAATATTTAATCATCTGTAAACATGACCTTTGACCCTCTCAAGATTTTCTTCCCAGGTGTATTAATCCTAAAGAAGAATCTGTACTCTGGGATTTATTTTCGAAGCCCTTTACTTAGCAGTGTATAACCTGAGAACCTGTGAAGTAGATAATTCTTCTCGAGGTCAGTCATTTTTACCACCTCCAATTATTTTTCTGCCCTGACTTTCCATTCCACACTATTTGAAGTGAAAAACAAAAGGTATTATTTTTGAAATAAAAACCACTTCTCCATACATTATCTTTAGACCTATTTTCAAAAATCATCTATGTGAGGACTTTTGAATTATTCTATCATGCAATATGATTTGTAGAGTTCAAAGACAATATAGAAAACTTTACAAATTAGCAAATAAATGGGAAAAATAAGGTAAAAGCTCACTTTATGTGTCTTAACTCCATTCTTTTTACTCATCAGTTGGGCATTTTGCTCGATTCACATCTTGCCTATTGTGGATAGAGCTGCAATAAAATGAGAGTCCAGATGTATCTTTGACATGTTAACATCAAGTTCTTTGAATATATTCCCTGCAGTGGGATTGAGGGATTATATGATAATTCTATTTTTAGTTTTTCTAAGCTGCCTCCATACCGTTTCCATAACAGTTAGACTAATTTACATTCCTAGCAACCATACACACATTTTTCCTTTCCCCCACATCCTTGCCAACACTTACCTTTCATCGTTTTGATAAAAGCCAGTCTAACAGATGTGATATGACATCTCACTGTGGCTCCAATTTACATTTTCATGCTGATCAGTGATGCTAAAGAACTTTCTCTTTCTTGTTGGCCATATGTATGCATTCTTTTAAAAAATGTTTGGTCAGTCTCATTGCTTACCTTTAAAAGTCTCGTTTCCTCACTTTTGAGCAAAAATGATTGATAAAGCTTAGAAATTTGCAAAGCATTTTTCCAGTGGGAATGAATTGCTATACTCCTTGTGGAAGGAGTGATGCACATAATTTAAAAACCAGAAAAAAAAAACACTTAAAATATAGATATGTTCTTTTAAATTTTTTACAACTTTCTTCATTTTTGGATTCAGTGTGATCAGTTTTGTTTTTTTTTAAAGGTATATTAGACTGACTGCTATTATGTAAATTTGACTTAAGGGAAGTTACTTAAATTCTCTGATCCAATATAGTTATCTTAAATTCGTGACAATATTATGAGTTGTGATGCAATGTAAGCAATTTATACGATTTGGATATATTTTCCAATAAGAATATAATACTTTATGTACTATAACAAGAATATATTATATCTTTAACTTGCTCCTAGAGGAACCTTAGTTTCATTAGTCTACACCTTTAAATTGGCAAAAGTCTTTTGACTCCAAATTAACCCCATTTTCTAGTTTTTTTGACACATTTGTTCCATTTTCCAGCACTGTCTGTATTTAGGCCTCATTTGGCATATCAATCACATATACATTCATAGGTAAAATTATTAAATAACTAAATAGTGTACATTATTTAAATCATCTGAAAATTTACAAACAATTATTTAGTTACAAATCTTGTATTAAGTAATAA